>BLSH010323973.1:716074-736601 GCA_018402905.1 Glandirana rugosa | reverse complement strand
ACCCGTGAATGCTCCGATGTGACTGCCCGTGACTACTCCGTCATGTCTAACCGTGACTACTCCACCGTGACTATTCCAACGTGACTACTACCCCGTTTATACGTCGTGACTTCCCGCCGTGACTGTTCGTTGTGACTACCCGTGACTATACACCGTGACTATACGCCGTCAGTGCCCACCTGTGCCCACCTGTGCCAGCTATCAGTGCCCACCTGTGCCAGCTATCAGTGCCCACCTGTACCACCTAAAAGTGCCCACCTGTGCCACCTAAAAGTACCCACCTGTGCCACCTAAAAGTGCCCCCTATCAGTGCCCATCAGTGCCCAGTGCCACTTATCAGTGCCGCCTAGGAGTGCCCATCAGTGCCGCATATCAGTGCCACATATCAGTGCCCATCAGTGTTGCTTGTCAGTGCCGCCCTTCAGTGCTGCATATTTGCCCCATCATCAGTGCAACCTTATCAGTGCCACCTCATCAGTGCCAATCTGTACTGCCTCATCAGTGCCCGTCAGTGTAGCCTCGTAAGTGCCCATCAGTGTAGCCACGTCAGTGCCCGTCAGTGAAGGAGAAAATGTACTTTATACAAATTTTTGTGACAGAAACAAAGAAAAATGTTTTTTTTTTTCAAAATTTTATGTCTTTTTTTTGTTATAGCGCAAAAAATAAAAACAGCAGGGGTGATCAAATACCACCAAAAGAAAGCTCTATTTGTGGGAACAAAATGACAAAAAGTTTGTTTGGGTGCAGCATCGCACGACCGCGCAATTCTCATTCAAATCGCAACAGCACTGAAAGCTGAAAATTGGTCTGGGCGGGAAGTGTCCTAAGTGCCCGGTATTGAAGTGGTTAAACAATTATAACAAGAACATTATATGAAAGGTCTGACCTCAAGTGCGTCCCTTTTTGCTTATCTCCTCAAGGAGGAGACCCCACACGAAGAGATGTGCTATCATTTTAAAGTCAGATCAGGACCTTTAACTGTTATGAATAAGAGTCTCAGTGTGGTTGAGAAGACCTTTAGAGTTTATCATTTATCTCCTCTTCTGCTCCATGGGTGTAATTCCCGTATGATCGAGACAGTTTGTTGATCTTTAGAGTGAAGACCTTTTAAATATGTCGTAAAGATTGTGGAGAAGTGTCTTTATCTGTTTGGGCATATCTACCCGTAGAAAGTGAATCTGGGTATAGTCTTCCAGAGAAAGAGGTCATACTCATTTCTTTAGTATGGGTGTCAATACCAATCAGTATATGGTTATAACTCTTGTTTATGCTGTAGGGATGGATGTCTTATTTAAAGTCTATACTACTCACATTTTGAAATGATCAGTTCTTCCAATTGGGTAGGACTAGTAGTATGAGATTTATTGAGAGCAGTGTGATATCCGATTAGTTGAAATCATGAAAGATCATAGAGATTTTCAGCATGTCTTACCCTATAAAGGTATTAATGGTAAGGGGGAGTAGAAGAGGTCTTGTCAGGTCTTCACACGTTATCCAATGTTTTATCTATGTTAAGTGTAGTAGAGTATCTATAATTTTTTTTTTACAGAGGATTGGAGTCTTGTAAGGAGGTAATGATGATCCTTGATATTATCTGTTGGACAAGAGAATTAAGCCAGCGATTTAATTATGAGATGTAAGATCGGTGGGCTCTCTGACATGGGTGAAGTATAAGTCAGGTTATAGAGAGGGACGTTCTGTTATGTGTTCTTTCTTAATGTTGTTCTCTTGTTCTTGGTGCTTTAGCTGCAGGAGAGTATTTCCCATTGTGACTCATCTTCCTGTTTTGTTTCCCTTTTGAGCTTGGGAAGCAGGAAGGAGATGGGCTGGAGGAGGCTGCATCTTGGTTGGAGAGTTGAGGATTGATGAATTCTGCATACCAATCAGGAAGAGGGATATAGTCCAAATGAAGGTTTTCGTAGAAGGATGGTAATTCGTCTGGAGTGCGTAGGAAGAAGTGTTCACATTGGTAGGTTGCTTGGAGGGTGAAGGGGAATTTCCATCTGTAGGTAATATTTATTTCTTTCAAAATCTCCAGCAGTGGTTTGAGCGCCCTTCTGTTTTTAAGGGTGATAGGAGATAGATCTTGAAATAGTAGTATCTCTTTTTCGTTAAAAACGATGGCGTCATTTTGTCTAGCTCTTTGAAGGATCTCTTCTTTCAGAGTGAAATTGGGAAGACAGCAAACGATGTCTCTCGGCGGAGCTTCTTCTGAGGGTCTGGGTTTTAGAGCTCTGTGAGCTCGGTCAAATTCAATTGGGGATTCTGCGGGTCTATCAATTAGGTTGTTAAATATTGAGGTAAGGGCAGGTCTGATTTGGTCAGTTGTGATGGATTCAGGTATTCCACGGACTCTAATATTATTCCTCCTTCCTCGGTTGTCTAAGTCCTCCAATTGCCTGTTCATGGTGATTAGATGTTGGGAGTGGGAGTCTAAGATTGTGTCAATTCTTGCGATAGCGCTATCCCTCCTCCTACCTGCACGTTCATTAGTCGTCATTTGCTCCGTGAGCATAAGAATATCTGCTTTCAAATCAGTAATTGCGGTGGAAAAATAATTTTTTATATCAGCTGCAATTTCCGTCATGTCTGCGTAGGTTAGTGGGGAATCATGGTGTATGTTGTGTCTTACCATTTCTTCAGATGTTGCGAGTGAGATATTATCATCTTCATTTCTGTCTCTCTGGATGTTTTCTTTGTGGGAGCCATTTTTTCGGATGTTCCTTTTTCTTTGAAAGAGTATTTCTGGAAGTATGCAGGGAATTGCTTGTTATTAACAGCTGAGGAAGAACATAGTGAGCGGCCAGGAGTGTTGGTATTATTTATTGTGAATTTGTCCATCTCTAATGTGCGGTAACAGCTTATTACAGCAAAAACCTGTAATGGCTTACTTGCCCTCAGTCTGCAAAAGAGGTGTTGTTACCACTGCATAATGACTCTTTTAGGGCCTGTAAGTCTGGGAGCCCTGCAGGGATATTAGTGAGTGTGAGAGTAGATCCCTGTAATATGGGGTTAGTATGTGTCCCAGGTGATGATAGCAAGTCTGGGCTTATGGATGGTAGGAGCCTTGCACCGCTGCCTTTATTTCCCTCCAAGAGAAGGTAGGTGGATGAGGCTTCTTAAATTAAGTTGTGACTTTAAATGTCTCCCAGAGTTGGTTTGGTTTTAGGTCGCCTGGTTTCTGTGTGCCAGCACGGTATTTCCGTCTGGCTGATAATTTAGCCTGGGGCTTAGGATGCGGCCTACTCGGTGTCTGGCTTAGGTGATTTGACCCTAAAAGTCAGTTGTCAGGTGGCTTACCTCCAATGTAAAGGAGTGGAGGTGTTGATTTTTGAAAGGCGGTGTATGTCGGATCAGCCGCGCCTAAGCGGAGGTCCATCGGGCCCAAAATTTAGCCCGGTGCTTCAGCCGCGGCCTATTCCATTTAGGGTCAAACTTGATTTAAGGCCTCAGATTTAGATATTTCTGTAGCTGACAGTCTTATAGGTGTTCTAGAGGTGATATTACCTCAGTACAGTGTCTCTGTAGCCAGGATGACTTTGGATTGAGGAATTTCTAGACAGAGCTTCTCCTCTGTGCGTCTGACCTCTTCGCTTGCCAAGCCACGCCCCCCCCTCCTCACCATTTCTATATACTATTCTCTCCATATTGTCTGGCTAAATGATTAATTGTGGGAGAATTCAATGCTATCTTAGCCCCAGACCTGGACAGGCCAGTCCCTCCCAAGCACTTTTCTAATGACCTGCTCACCTGGGCTCAGTCAATGGGTGAGTAGAAGGTATGGAGATGGAAACACCCCACCACTAGATCCTACTCATGCTTCTCCGCTTCCCACAAAACAGCTTTGAGAATCGACCTGGCCTTTGCCAATCCGAGTATGATGGCCAGGACTGCTGATTGGAAATTGCGGGGCCCTGTACAGACTACCTGACAGGCCCCCCCCCCAAGAAAATATTAAAGCTATTTTGCTAAAAATACAATAAAACTATTAGCAGACACAAATATAACATAACTCACAGAGTTCCTGCTAAATCTAAAAGATAAAACTGAGTTAATAAATGAAGATGAGATGAAAAAAATATACAGGCTCCAGGATCAGAGGGACAGAAATAAAGTTAGGCTCCATGCACACTGGGCTTAAAAAAACTCCAGTTCACCTGGCAGAAAAAAAACGCCCCTATTGAACACTTTTTTTTTACAAAGTTTAGATGAGTTTAGGAGAGTTTTACGTTTCAGAGATGCAAACCAGAAGGGTTTTTTCCCTGCCTCTAAATGTTGAGCTCAAAATATGCCTGTAATCGTCCTAATGTACATGGATACATAGAATAACATTGAGCTGCTTCTACAGGCAGATAACAAAACTCCTGTAGTAGCAGTGAATTTTAAACCAGTGTGCATGAAGCCTAAGTTAGAGAGAAAAACTCAGAAGCACAAATAAAAGAGCCATTGCTGAGAGGAAGGGGCTCACACAGGGAGGGGGATTAGTGAAGAACGACTGTCTCTTCCTTAGCAGATAAAAGATGGCAGCAGGGAGAGGGGAGGAGAGCAGCTTTCATCTGCTGGAGGAAAAGAGGCACAATTGTCGTCTGTCACAAATCCCCCTCCCTGTGTTGGCCCCACTGTGTGCTCGGGCCCCGTACAACAGGGCTGATGGTCCCCCCCTTATCAGCGGCCCTGATGATGGCTAACTTGATAGATGCAGCCTATTTGCCCTGTGGTCAATCAGATCACAGTTCCCTAGTCCTTAGTATCCACTTACCATCCCCTCGCCCTTCTGCGCTTTGGATTCTTAACCCCCTTTGGATTACTCACCCAGAGATTGCTGAACAAATTCCACCACATTTCACTAAATACTGGAACCTTAACCACTTGCTTACTGGGCGCTTAAACCCCCCTCCTGCCCAGAAAAATTTTCAGCTTTCAGCGCTGTTGCATTTTGAATTACAATTGCGCGGTCATGCGACGCTGTACCCAAACAAGGTTTTTTAATCATTTTTCCCCACAAATGGAGTTTTATTTTGGTGGTATTTAATCACCTCTGTGTTTTTTATGGTTTGCGCTATAAACAAAAAAACAGCAACAATTTTGAAAAAAGAACATTTTTTTTTTACTTTTTGCTATAATAAATGTCCAAAAAAAAAAAAGTATTCATCAGTTTAGGCCGATATGTATTCTTCTACATATTTTTGGTAAAAAAATTCCAATAAGCATATACTGATTGGGTTGCGCAAAAGTTATAGTTTCTACAAACTACGGGAATTGATTTATGGCGTTTTTATTATTATTATTTTTTTCACTAGTAGTGGCGGCGATCAGAGATTTTTATCGGGACTGCGATATTGCAGCAGACAGATCAGACATTTTTGACACTTTTTTGGGACCAATGACAATTATACAGCGATCGGTGCTAAAAATAGCCACTGATTACTGTATAAATGTCACTGGCAGGGAAGGTGTTAACACTAAGGGGGCGATCTAGGGGTTAAATGTATTCCCTCACTGTGTTCTAACTGTGTGCGGGCTGGGCTGGCAGGGACATAACAGATCTAACTGAGCTCGATGACAGGGATCAGTAGATCTCTGTTATGTCCTCTGACAGAACGGGGTTCCCAAACAGGTCTGGGATAAAATGTTGTAGAAGCATCATTCAGAATTCAGTAAATAATAATTCCAAAGTTTAAACTACTCCTGAAATGCAGTTAATTCATTATTTAAAAAAAGAACATTTTATAATATTGTGTAAAATGGTAAAATCCCAATGACATCAACTTTAATTGAATGTTGTACCAATACAGAATGTTCAGAAATCCAAGAGGTCAGTAAATACTTATACAAAACACTAAGTCCTATTCTTGTCATGCCCCTCATCCAATAGAAGGGAATGTCCCCCACCCAACAGAAGGGCAAGGTCCATCCTGCACTGGAGAGAACACTCCTTCTCTTGCATGCAAGCAACACTTATTCCCCTTTTTAAATTGTTCCTATGATCCACTACACTGCTTTGACATGACTTGCATGAAAGCAAAGCATGGGAGGATTTAAAAATAATTATACCTAACCTAACAGGAATATGAAATCATAATGGGAAAGGCTATTACAGATATTATTTTTGTATGTTATTTGTGTGTGCCATTGAATACCTTTTTAAACCTGGCAACATTTATTTTAGAGACGAGGTAAGAAGAGACCAGAACACAGCAAAATAATGTACTAAAAGTCAGATGCCTCAGTAAGCCTAATATGTTTCTCTGTCCTCTGTGTAATGTATGCATTATCACAACCTGCTTCTTTGTGGTGCTCTCCTTGAATGATTTCATGTTCAGGATCAGCCATATGCATACAACACGCTATTGTGTATCAAATGCATACCTTGGACATAATACATAATGTGGCTATGGTCAGGTTTATATTAAATAATCTTTCCAGCTCCTTATAGCTTTTTTACAAGGCAAAGCTCACAGTGTGGTTTGAACTTAGATTCCAAATTCATTTTCCTGATGCCAACATGGCAGCATACATGTGATATAGCTCTGCCCCTATATGCACCCACAGGACCTAGAGCAACCTCCCCCATTCTCCTTTTTGTCCACAAGATATACACCCGCAAGACTATGATGTTGCAATAAGTCCCTACCGACTGAGTCGGAGTCTGTCTGGCTTCAGCCTCTCCTATGCGCAGTCCCACATTTTAGGTTGCTAAATTCATCAACAAGGTGGGGAGCCCCTTCTGGTGGTCTTTTGGGGCTGAGGAGTACTCTAACTAGTCCATGCTGCACACCTGAGCTGGTGTTTGGTTGCTGGAGTCCATACTGCATGTGTTTCTCTGCACACTTGAGCTGGTGTTTGGTTGCTGGAATCCATGATGCATGTGTTTTCTCTGCAGACCTGAGCTGAATTCTGGTGCTGGAGTTAATGTTGCCTTTTCTTTTCTCCCACAGGTTTGTGCTATCCTTTTTGTTTTTCCTCCCTTGCCTGTACCTTCATTGGGCTTTGTCATTTTTACTTTGTGGGACCAATTTGTTTTTTTTCTCCTTTCATCTGTGGCTTTTCCTGTGACCAGGGTGCGTGCACTATCTGGTCCTGGTTTTGTGGCTGTTTCTGGTTTAAGGGCCGGTGTACTGCCCAAATGCCAAACTTCGCAGAGTGCCAAACCCGCATCACTTCCAGTTGCTATAAACCATGATAACTTCCAAATTATGATGAATTTCTGTTTATGTTCAACAATAGCTGTTTTTAAAAAAACAGCAGCAACGGACTACAGTCTGGTGCAGGATATATAGGGGAGATTTATAATCCGCTCATATACGAACCAAGAAAATGCCCGCCTCCTAGACGGGAACAAGTTTGTCTCTGTTAGCCGCTGTGTTCATAACACTGCAATATCTCCCGATAATGAGCTGTAGTCCGTGTCTGTGTTTTCTCCAAACAGAAATTCATCAATATTAGGAAGTTATCTGGGTTTAAACAACCGGAATTGATGCGGGTTTGGCATTCTGCTGAGTTTGGCATTTGGGCAGAACACTGGCTATGGCGTCCACGCACACTGTCACGTACCTGGTGGATGAGTCTGACTTATGCAGTAGGTAACCTCCCTTACGACCCTGACTCGGGAACCCCTGGTAGAGTAGACAGGTGGCTCGGGAGTGCAGGGTGGCACGAGGGTCGGACTGGGTCACTGGTGTTGGTAGGAGTCAGTTGATGCACTCATGCACTTGTAGAATGGTCGTACAGGCCGGGTCATAGAACAGGCTGGCAGAGAGGTACAAGAGGAGCAGGCAGGTGGATGGTCAGGTGCAGGCAGGGTCATCAACGGGCGGGCAGGCAAAGTACAGGAGGGCTAGGCAGAAGAGTGGTCGTAGACAGTCCAGGGGTCGGTGCAGGCAGAGATCAGCAAAGTCAGGCAAGCCGGGTCACAGGAACAGAGAATCAGATACAGGTAGCTCAGGAAACACACACACTGTACGCTGTAGATCAGATAGCACTTGCTACAGGAAGCAGGAAGTTCAAATAGAGCTTGCTCCTCCATGGGCTAGAGGAAACAACAATCAAGTGCAATTAACCCTTAACCCTCAGCGCAGTCTTCTAACACACACACTGTGCAGGGGGCCTAGCGTGGTGGCCATCTTTGTTCGGGCATATCCAGACTCTTGCATGCGCGCGGCTTGGAGCGCACGTGAACGGACAAGGAGACCGCCGAGTATAGCATAATGATCGGATGTTAGCAGGCTTACTCCGCTCGTCTGTGTTTGCTGTATTGGAGGACTTGGGCCGTCCTTTGGAAGTGGTTCAATCCTGGCAAGGTTCCAGAAAGGATGTCAACAAACGCTATTTATTCCGAAGTTTGGAACAGGTTCTCAGTCTTCGCAGCTAAGCTGAATTTTACTCCTCGGAACCTAAAGGTTGCCTGTTGCTATCATTTTTTCACTTGGATCTGGATTTGGGGCCTAGCTTAGTTCCATATGGGCTCAAATTTCAGCCATTGCAGCTTCCACCAGGAAAAAAGGGTGTGTGAGCTGCCAGGGGAATGCTTCAGGAGGTCGGTCCTGAGACTTTGCCCTGAGGAGGAATAACATTCCCCAGTGTGTTTTTATTCTGGTCCTGGATTCCCTTGCAGTTCTCAGTGGGACATCACTTGAGAGGCAGTGTCCTTAGATAACTTCAGCCAATAAATTCAAGGGGCAGAGTATGGGATCTGCAAGCACTTGGGTCCCACATCTTATTCCTTCCGGACAAGTAAGCCCCTGAAACACCTTTGTTCTCAAGGTGGCTTCTGTTTTCAACTTACAAAGTGGTGGTTCCATCCATTCCGGCAGAGACAGTACCTAACCTACACTGGATGTACCGAGTATATAAAATGCCTACCTTCAAGCAGATTCCTAGTTAAAATCCTCCAGAAAGGTGTTTTGTTTGGCTTCTATTGAAGGTTCTTGTGGCAAGTCCAGCCACAAGCCCCCAATTGTTTTACTTGGTGTCTATTAAAAGTTCTTGTGGTAAAGGCCAAGGAAGCTTAGACGTCTGTAGTCTATTAATACTTTTACTAAACAGAAAAGCTGCACATGCATATGCAAGATACACAATTTATAGCATGCAAAGTATTACAAATTTGCCTACAGCATGCACAAGCCAATTATCCTTTCTAGCAAAATAAGCATGTACAATATACATGTGTAGCGCCCCCATAGTGATAAGTGTGCTTTTGTAGTGGGTTTTTGTTAGGAGAGGTAAAATCTATTCAGGCCTGCCAGTGAGCGCAGGCCTGATTGTTTTGGTCTGGGCTGCAGAGTGGCTCAGGGAAGACTGGAGATTGCAGGAAGGAACACCCCTTGGTTACTCCTCCTCTTTGGGACTAGAAGGTTCTGGAAAAGAGGATGGTTGAGGAGGTGTTACTTTCTGATGTATGTTAAGGAGCCCTGACCAATCCCCAATCTGGATTGACAGGGGGCAGGCCTCCTTAAATACAATGATCTGCTCAGCAGGAGGGAGGAGAGTTCAAATGGAAGAGTGGAGAATGTAGCACAGGTGCTGTGGAAGCCTCACCCAGGAGGGAGCCCCCAGTCTGGGGGGGTGACCTTGAGGTCTGGAGGCTCGGGTGCAGCCAGGAGAGGGGTCGTCATCCTGACACAAGGGAGCAGGAGAGCAGCAGAGAGGCTATATTAAAGGCTCTTTAAAGGATCCACTGTTGTCAGTGAGTGGCAGCCCCTGGGAGTTGGATGAGAAGGCTGGAGCAGGCTGGGGAGAAGACAGTGGACAGTCGAGGTTGGAGAAGCCAAGCAGGAGAAGGAGGGCCACTTGACATCGAGGCAGGCCAGAGGGGCCTGGAAGATGGATGGGCTGGAAGTTGTAGTTCATCCAATGCCCAGCTAGAACCAACGTACTTAGCTACACATGTGGGTCCATGGCTTCACAACTGGGAGCCTGTGACCCTTGCCCACAAAGGGAGGTCCGGAGGTCCTGCTAGTAGTAAGAGCAGGCCTCACCATGTGCTAGCTGTGGTGGAGGATGAAGTGTCATGGAGGTCTGATAAATTGTCTTTCAGGCCGGTAACAGCAAGAAGTGTGTAGGAGAGAGGAAGGATAAGTGTAACGGTCAGCAAGTGTATGTGCTGGAGGATTGAAGGAGAAGAGTAACGGTCAGCAAGTGTATGTGCTGGAGGAAGAAGGAGTGTATATACAGCGGTGTATATAGAAGGTCCCATGATTGATTTTTGGGTATCCCACAGTCACCCCATCCAAGTTTAACCCCTAAATAAAACAACAAAAACAAAGTACCGGCCTGTTCAGTGACTTTGGGTGTGTGGAAAACGTGTGATTGAGGGCAGCGGGCAGGTGGACCACAACTACCAGCCACCCCCAAGGGGCACACATGGCTACACATGCAATAGGTAAACTAAAGAGTTACTCAACTTGTGCTTTCCATTGATGAAATCTTCGTCATGGTTCTTTGCTCAGAGTCCCAACTGCTTTCTCCAAGGTCCTTCAGCTTCCAGCATACATATTGCTCCCTTGTCCTCCAAAACAACTCTGTCCTTTGTTTGTCTCACCACATGCCTGTTCAAAGTTTTCCCCTCCCCATAACTTTCCCTGCATCATATCCTGTAAAGAACGTCCTCTGCTTAGCTCATAAACCAATCCCATTGGTTCATTTGCATATCAATAGGGGGAGCCTTAGCTTCTTAAAACAGCACATGGTCTTAAAAATCTAACAATGAGCAAATAAATATGCTATAAAATCACCCACAAATATCCATAGCAACACAGAAGGCTGTTTGTGTTTCCATCAGTCATATTCGGAGGAGGAAGCTACAACAAAACCTTGTCATCTTGGAGAGTTAAGGCCACCCAGAAAACTTACAGTGCGGCCAGGCAAGAGCCTCCAGAAGTGATAGGGGCTCATTCAGCTAGGTCCATTTTTATGTCTTTAAGTTTGGGCATCGCATACATCAGTGGACTTCAACAGAATGACGCTCCAGGCTTCTATGTCCATTGTAATAAAGTTTGATCATACATTTTAGCCCTCCCTGTTTAGCTTATTTATCACATGTATGCTGCTCAGGATAATGGAAAATTGCATCAAATACTTACCAAAATTTTAATTTCCTGACGCCAATCCATGGCAGCATATGAACCCTCCCTTTTTTTGATCTTGTCATTTTTACGGAGAGTGGGGGAGGTTGCTTTAGCTTTCCTTTATAGATTTAAACAATTCTGTAGGTGAATATAAGGGCAGAGCTATATGACATCTATGCTGCCATGGATTGGCATCAGGAAAGGAAATTACAGTAAGTATTTCATACAATTTTCTGTTTTTTAAACTTTTTTTTTCTAGTGCAGAGATCATAGGTGGGGTGAAGGGCACTGTGGTGATCAGAGGCATTTAATGAAGAGTTTCTGGTGTATGGGACTGCACTTCTTTTTTTTTTCATGGGCATTGAATCATTTATTGATGGACTGTATATATATTTAAAAGAAAAGATGGACTCATGTAAATGTATTATATATAGATGATTTTGCACTGTTTCCAGATATTTATTTATGCACTATAATTTGAATGCACTTTATTTAAGGAGAGCGCTGCACTTTTTTGTGACTATATATATTTATTGCATTTTGTACAGGTGGTTGGATGCATAGTGGCGCTAGCTGCTTCCTATATGTAGCCTATGCCCCCCTTAAGGGTGGCTGGTAGATGTGGTTCACCTTTCTCTCTGCCCTCAATCACACAATTTTGCATACATCCGGAGTTACGGTACTTTGTTTTGTTCTTTTATTGAGGGGATACACTTGGGTAGGGAAAGGGATGACTGTGGGATGCCCAGAGAATCAGATCATGAGGCCAAACTGTATACAGCTTTGTACACTTTCTCCTTCTTCCTCCAGCACTGACACTTGCTGACCGTTACACTCCTCTACTTCTCTCCTGCATGCTTGTTTCTTCACCGTTAGGCCTGAAAGGAAATTTATCAGGTCTCTATTTCCTCCTCCTCCACCCTAGCTAGCACATGGTGAGGCCTGCACTGTGTCAGCAGGTCCTCTGGACTGACCGTTACAGGCAAGGGCCACGGGCCCTCGGATTGTAAGGCCACGGGCCCTCATGGTGTTGCTAAGTACAACTGTGCTAGCCAGGTCCCGATGGACTACTACTCCCAGCCCATCCTCTTCCAGGCCACTCCGGCCTACCTCACTGTCCAGTGACACTCCTTTCCTTGACTGGCTCCTCTCCAACTTCCACCAACTGTCCACTGTCTCATCCCAGCCTGCTGCAGCCTTTCTGTCCAGTTCCCAGGGTCTGTCACTCACCGACACCGGTGGATCCTTTAAAGAGTCTCTTGGTAGCCTATTGTTCTCCTGTTCCCTTTGTGCTGTTCCAGGATCCAACTCCACTCCTGGCTGCACCCGAGCCACCAAGCCTCAAGGTCACCCCTCCCCAGACTGGGGGCTCCCAGGTGAGGCCTCCACAACCTCAGCTACATCTCCACTCTTCCATCTGATACTCTCCTCCCCGCAGCTGGGCAGAGCACAGTATTTAAAGAGGCCTATCCCCTACCAATCCAGATTGGGGATTGGTCAGGGCTCCTTAACATACTTCAGAAAGTGACACCTCCTCATCCATCCCCTTTTCCAGAAACAAAGGGGAGGAGTATCCAAGGGGTGTTCCTTCCTACAATCTCCAGTACTTCCTGGGCCACCCCCCTGCCAAGATCAAAACATTCAAGCCTGCACTTTCTGTCAGACCTGACTAAATTTGCCTCTTTTAGCAAAAATCAACTACAAAAAGCACCTATCACTATGGGGCGCTACACTCAACCCCCCATCCACCCAAACATCAGCTGGTCCCCAGCTGAAAATTTACAAAAATAGCTCCTGGGCCCAAGAGCAAGGGCATCCCAAAGTCAGAAGTGGGAAGGGGGAAAAGGAAACAAACTTGGACTGGGAACTGTACAAATAATTTAAGTACAAAAATATAGCAATACAATCTCTGTAAATTATATACACTGTACTGTATAATACATTCCTAGCTACAGGTCCCTGCAACTAGCCACATACAAATATAATATACATTTCTAGACCAGAGCACTTTCCCCGGAAAAGAAAAGCAATCCGTCCGCATAATTGTATGTTGTCGACTCTCAACGGATGAGGATGAACAGATGTTCCATCCTTGGGATCCTAAGAGAAGGGAAACAACTAACTACAACTATCTACAAACTGGTCTATTGAGAGGGGGTTATAAGCCTCCAATAGAGCAACAAAATAAAAAAAAAATTTTCTCACCTGCCTGCCCTGTCAGTGAGGGGTTATGATCTCACAGTAGGAGCAGGAACAAAGAAAGTCAATGATGAAGAGTTCTTCTTTAAGGTTCCTGGTGGGTGGCCCCTCCCCAGACAACAGGTATTAAAGAAGTAATAAAAAGTGCAAACCTCCCCCAAGTGCCCTTCCAATTGGCCAGTCTCTTTCACTGGGGCACAGGGTGGCAGCCTGGTTTGTGCTGCAATCAGGAGGAGATGAACACTCCACTGCTTCTAACAGTCAATGAAGTGTCCCTACAACCGCTATAACTCCAACAGTCTATTCAGATGTAGTTACGGGGTCGGGCAACCTCTTCCGGCCTCCACCTTCCTCCCGAATGGAAACAGAGGAGCTCTTTGTGGGTTGGTCTGGCTTGATCACCATCACACAGTCCCTCCGAATAGCACGCCCAAGGCTCCACTCTCTCTTTAATTCCACATACCTTTCCCAACAGCTGCTATCAGGTCCCCACAAAGGTTATGGCACATGAAGATAGTCCCATGTCATTTCATCTTCCCACTCCTCCCTGGAGCTTTCAACAGTGTCCATGATATGGGATGGGACACAGGGGTAGTCCAGGCCCCACTCCAGAGCAACTTTCCACTGAACTTCCCTTTGGTACCGGGAGAGCCTAGGTAGACTCTTAACCTTCCCTCTCCCTGGCAGATCTTGAGTGTCCGGCGATTTAACCACCACTTGACGGTAGGTTGCTGCCCTGGTCTGGGTGGTGGAAGGCCTGTTGTAAAAGGTATGGCTGCTAGCACTAGGGATTCCTGCTGCAGTTTTTGAATCCTGAGGGGGCTCCGACTCGTCCCCATTGGAAAAGTACAAAGCATGAAAACTCCTTGTCCCCTGCTCCTCCTCATCAGACCCCTCGCTTTGAGATGACCACTCAACAAGGTGCTCCAAAGACCCAAATTCCGCCAGCAGTCTGGATGACCCCCAGTCTATGGACCTGTCCCTGGCATCGGGCTCAACAGGGGGCGCCTCCCCCTCAGCTACTGACTCCGGCCTAGCTGGGATGCCTATGGTTCGGGACTTGGCAGGCATTTCAGGGACCCTGGACTCCCGCTTAACAGTACTCACGGTCTCCAGGTCCCTGACCAGGCCTCAATTCACGACAGCCTCTTCTTCCCCTCTGTCCTCTGTGTTCATGGGGGGAGTCGCCAGGCCGCAACTCTACCCCGCCTTTGGGTGGTGTCTTCAGGCCTGATTTGGCCTTCCGGGACTTCCACGGCTGCAGGTGACAAAGCCCTGATTGCAGGTCCACCAGATAGTACTGCGGCTCCTGTGATGTAGATACCCGCTGGGTTAACGGTTTGTCAAAATGACCGCACAGGGCCCAGACAGTAACCTCCGCGGTGAGTATCTGGCAGTCCGGGCAGATGAGACACATCTGCTCCATCCCTTCGATGACTCCCAGAACGAATCCCCCGCAAGGCTCCAACCAGACCCCATGTCTATCCGAGTCCGCTCTGGCCGATCCGGCAACCATGTTAGTGCTGGCACAAGTCACCCACCTTCCATCATCTCTCTCCTCGTGGTGACTGCCGCTAGCTGCAAGCACAGAATCTCTTCCAGGGCATGGCGCTGCCCCCACGTTACCAGACTAGCTGGCGCCAAATGTCCTCATAAGCCGGCTTGCTGCATGTCACAATGCTGTAACGCCTTCTGTGAAGGACGAAACTTTACAGACACGCTGACGATAGCAGAACTTGTCCAGACTTGCTGACCTTGCTGGTGGTTGCCTGTAGCAACAGTAAATTGTAGCAGCCACTGTTTTGCTGGAAAACATACTTTTAACACAGTCTCTCCCCTTAGCAACAAGAACAGTTCCATACATACTTTACTGTAAGCAGGAGTTAGAGCAAAAAGTTCAAGATGCCCAGCTTTTGCAGATTGCAATCCATGGGCGCGATCACCCAGTGTGATTGCCACAGGTAACGGCACATGGTAACAAAGTCACTGAATCTGCAGATAAAGGAAGTGTCCGCCCCAGCGCTGGTTGGAGCGACTGGATAAACAGAAGTGGCAATTGGCGACCACTCCCTCTCATTGCTATGGACAATGTCACACTTTGTCAGGCAAAGGCTGGCAGCTTTACAGGTGAATCCCGGAAACAAGCCCCCAAATGTAGTCAATGGCCCCCTTTGGGGTGGCTGGTAGATGTGGTTCACCTGTCTCTCTGTCCTCAATCACACAATTTTCCATACATCCGGAGTCACGGAACAGGCCGGTACTTTGTTTTGTTATTTTATTGAGGGGATAAACTTGGATAGGGAAAGGGATGACTGTGGGATGCCCAGAGAATCAAAGATTATGAGACGAAACTGTATACAGCTCCGTATACACTCTCCTACTTCCTCCAGCACTGACACTTGCTGACCATTACGCTCCTCTACTTCTCTCCTGCCCAACGCTTGTTTCTTCACCATTAGGCCTGAAAGGAAATTTATCAGGCCTCCATTTCTTCTTCCTCCACCCTAGCTAGCACATGGTGAGGCCTGCACTGTGTCAGCAGGACCACCGGACTGCCTGTTACAGGCAAGGGCCACGAGCCCTCAGATTGTTAGGCCATGGGCCCTCATGGTGTAGCTAAGTACAACTGTGTTTGCCCGGTCCCGATGGACTACTACTCCAATCCCATCCTCTTCTAGGCCACTCCGGCCTACCTCACTGTCCAGTGACACTCCTTCCCTTGACTGGCTCCTCTCCAACTTCCACAGACTGTCCACTGTCTCCTCCCAGCCTGCTCCAGCCTTTCTGTCCAGTTCCCAGGGTCTGTCACTCACCGACACCGGTGGATCCTTTACAGAGTCTCTCGGTAGCCTTTCTGTTGTTCTCCTGCTCCCTTGTGCTGCTCCAGGATCCAATTCCACTCCTGGCTGCACCCGAGCCACCAGGCCTCAAGGTCACCCCCCAGACTGGGGGCTGCCAGGTGAGGCCTTAACAACCTCAGCTACATCTCCACTCTTCCACCTGACACTCTCCTCCCCCAGCTGGGCAGATCACAGTATTTAAGATTGGGGATCGGTCAGGGCTTCTTAACATACTTCAGAAAGTTACACCTCCTCATCCATCCCCTTTTCCAGAGCCTTGTAGAAACAAAGTGGAGGAGTATCCAAGGGATGTTCCTTCCTACAATCTCCAGCACTTCCTGGGCCACTCCCCTGCCCAGATCAAAACATTCAGGCCTGCACTTTCTGTCAGGCCTGACTGAATTTGTCTCTCTTAGCAAAAATCAACTACAAAAAGCACCTATCACAATGGGGGTGCTACATATAGTATATAGAGTTGAGTAATAGGTGGTTCATAAGGATGGGCAGGCAGATAATGACAGGCAGTGAGACATTTCCTGATTGCTGCAGCTGTGGGTCAGCAAATGTCTCACTGCTTGTGATTTGCGCTGTGCAGTGTCAGCTTCATGGCGGTTCTGAACATTCCCGAGCCCTAGGGTTGCCACCTCATCCCTTTAAACAAGAACACATATGAATTACTCAGGTTCTGAGGCTAATTTAATGCAGATAAGGCACCAAGTGAGTTTAATTACCACCTTAATCAGCCACAGAACCTGTGTAATAAATATGTGCTCGGTTTTAAAGGGATGAGGTGGCAACCCTACCGAGCCCATCCTTGGTGGTTAAACAGGGATAGTGTGGAAAGTTTTTCACATTTATAGCGCAAAGACCTTGCCCGTTGAAAACTTGCTTTGTTTTTAAACCAACAGTATAATTCTGGATCCATTTCATGGCTAACACAGGTCCACACTTCAACTTCAGTTAGTAAAGGCTAAAATATATATTTTTTTACCAAGAACATTGAATGGATTATTTCATAATGTAGGTTGGTATAATCACAAGCAGCAATAAAGGCAATTTTATAGCTTCAATTTTTTTTTTTTAAAAGAATATATCCATTTCCTAATATTATATCTGTTTTCTTGTTTAGATTTAATGACATACGTTGTCCTTTACTAACCTACATGCTGAAGCAGGCTATTTTGTTAATGAAAAATATTATAAAAGAGACCGAGACAGTTCAAAATGAGAATGTGGCTAAAAACCCATTAGTGACACCCATTTCTGATTATCAGTATTCCTGGCCTGCTCAGTTACTGAATGCTCATTTGCCCATGTTAACCTTGCAATGTCTCCCAGCCAAACCCCATGTCCAACTCACATCTGCTATGCTGACATCAGACCAAATTTCCTCCTGGTCCAAGGATGTTATAGGCACAGCCAAGTCTAGGTAGGCTCCAAAGCTAAGAGCAGCTGCAGATTACGAGCTGAGCACCTGGGCACTCTGCTCAGGTGATTGACGTCTAACTGCAACTCAGCGAGCCTGGTAATAGGCACAAGCCGCTCAATGTGTTTCTGGCAGATGGAGCTGGGATACTTTTAACCATTTCATGCAATAATAGAGTCCTTAGAGCTAAACTATATGGGTGATTTTAAGCTTGCACCGCTGAATGTTTTAACCTCACTTTATCTGCAAGGTAAAGTCAGTGTGCTGCAGATGAGGTACATACCAAAAAGTAATTGCATCACTCACTAATACAGGATTAAAATCATCCATGTAGTTCAGCCAGTAACATT
The DNA here is from genome assembly GCA_018402905.1 of Glandirana rugosa. Classification (NCBI taxonomy): domain Eukaryota; kingdom Metazoa; phylum Chordata; class Amphibia; order Anura; family Ranidae; genus Glandirana; species Glandirana rugosa. The sequence goes on along the minus strand of BLSH010323973.1, from coordinate 718,720 downwards.
AGGCTATTAAGACTTCAAGAGACACATTTCTCACTGTATGGGTTCATCGTTTGAACAACAGCTACAGGGCTAATTTTTACTTTATATTCTTTTCTACACAGTAGTTCTGCATTCTACCGGGATATTTTTATGATTCCTTTGTTTTTTATTCTTTATTTTGTTTAGATTATCAAAACAAAATAGTACAGAAAATAGAAAAGTAATAAAGGTATCAAGTATTCTTCTTGTGCATTTAGAGAAGCTAAACCTATACAAAATGTCTAAAGCTGGGTTCATACTGGAATCCGCAGCGGCTCCCAGCAGGGGTCTGGTGCGTGCTGGTTTCGTTTCAGGTCTCATTTCAGCCTTAATTTTGGATTGAAATCAGATTAACGGTCCAAAAGACGCACAGCATCTTTGTGCAAACCGCACCGGACACGCTGCAGAGATGAAGGTCACAATTCCCTGCTATGCAAATTGGATGCAGAGAAACCAGCATCCAATTTGCATAGGTGTGAACCCAGCCTAAAGAATATTACAACAAATGGGGTAGAACTTGTCTATTGTGATTACAACTTAATCAGAAGATTGTATTGTATTCATGATTCTTTTTAACCACTTCAGCTCTGGAAGATTTATACCCCTTCCTAACCAGGCCATTTTTTGCAATACGGCACTGCGTTACTTTAACCACTTTCCTCCCGGTCTATAGACAAATGGGGGTGGGCGGTGGTTTCATTATCCTGACGTCCGGCTGGATAACCCGCGACCGTGCGCCCGCAGGGGCGCGCATTGCGGTGATCGGTGGTGTGTCAGTCTGACACACTGCATTACCGATCTCAGTAAAAAGCCCTTGTCGGAAGCTCTTTACCACGTGATCAGCCATGACTAATCACGACTGATCACAGTGTAAACAGGAAGAGCCGTGTATCGGCTTTTCCTCTACTCGCATCTACAGACGCGAGTAGAGGAGAGCTGATCGCGGTTCTCCTGATGGGGGGGGGCTGCGTTGAATGTTTATCAGCGCAGCCCCCCCCCCTCAGGATTACCACCCAGGACCACCAGGGAGCCCACCCAGGGACCACCAGGGAGAGCCCACCCAGGACCACCAGGGAGCCCACCCTAGACCACCAGATAAGGGACACAATGCCCAACATGGATGGCACTCAGTGCCCGTTTCAAATGCCACCCAGGACCACCAGGGAATAACCACTTTACGGTGCAATCTGTCATTGCCACCTATCAGTGCCACCTATCAGTGCCCACCAGTGCCACCTATCAGTACCCATTAGCGCCACCTATCAGTACCCAGTGCCACCTATCAGTGCCCATCAGTGCCGCCTATGAGTGCCCATCAGTGCCGCTTATCAGTGCCCATCAGTGCTGCTTATCAGTGCCTCCTATCAGTGCCCATCAGTGCTGCATATAAGTGCCTCATCATCAGTGCCATCAGTGCCACCTCATCAGTGCCACCTCATTGGTGCCAATCAGTACTGCCTCATAAGTACCCGTCAGTGTAGCCTCATCAGTGGCAAAGTTTTGTGACAGAAATGGAGAAAAACTTTTTTCCCAAAATTTTCGGTCTTTTTTTATTTGTAACGCAAAAAATAAAAAAAACGCAGAGGTGATCAAATACCACCAAAAGCTCTATTTGTGGGAACAAAATGATAAAAAACTTGTTTGGGTACAACGTCGCACGACTGCGCAATTGGGGGGGGGGGTAAGTGCCTGGTATTGAAGTGGTTAACAATTGCTCGGTCGTGCGACGCCATACCCAAATAGAATATATGTCCTTTTTTCCCACAAATAGAGATTTAGTTTGGTGGTGTCTGGCCACCTCTGTGGTTTTTATTTTTTGTGCTATAAACAAAAACAATTAAAAAAAACAATATTTTTTTACTTTCTGCTATAAAACATATCCAATATAAAATGTAAAAAAACAAGTTCTTCATCAATTTAGGCCAATATGTATTCTGCTACATTTTTTTGGCAAAAAAATCCCAATAAGCGTATATTGATTGGTTTGCACAAAAGTTATAGCGTCTACAAACTATGAAATATATTTATGGAAATTTTATATATTTATTTTTTACTAGTAATGGCGGTGATTAGCTACTTTTAGTGGGACTATATTGTGGCAGACAAACTGGACTCTAATTGACACAAGTTTACTTTTATTATAACCCTTTTCAACAAATCTCTGTAGAATAATCTCAGCAGGGGCGGGCGGATAGGGGTCGCAGGAGTCGCCATGGCGACCGGGCTCCATGCTGGGGGGGCCCATAAGGGCCCCCTGTATGCCTAGATTAGGTGAGGGGATGAGGACTGGAGCGCTCCGTTCCTCAGCCGAACGGCGCTGCAGGGAGCCTCGTCACACTGTGAAAGTGAAAGCAGTGTGTGCTGTGCTCTTTGTCTCCCCCTACAGTGCAGTACTCGGCAGGAAGAGAGAAGGTACTGACATTTTTTTAACTTTCTGCAATTCTGCATGTATGTCGGTATATGTGTGGGGGGGTAGTTAGAGGCATAGGTGGGTGTGATGGGGGGGGGTAATTAGAGGCATAGATGGGTGTGCTGGGGGGGGTAATTAGAGGCATAGGTGGGGGTGTGCTGGAGGGGTGATTAGAGGCATAGGTGCGGAGATTAGTGGGGAGGTCGTGTGGGGGTGGA
>BLSH010323973.1:692946-716044 GCA_018402905.1 Glandirana rugosa | reverse complement strand
CTGGAATTGGTTGAGGAATAGAGAGTAATTGTTCCCGGTCACCCAAAATTATTGCGCAATTTTAACAGAGGTCATTAGAGGGATAAGTGGCTGTGCTGGGGGGGTGATTAGAGGCATAAGTGACTTGCGACTGGGCTCCGAGGAAAGGGCCCTGCCAGGGGGGCCCTTCATGGTTTCTTGGATCGGGGCCCTGAGGGTTCTAGTTACGCCACTGAATCTCAGATTGACTGTCATAATCCTTGATAGTATCACAATTTCAATTTCAAGAATCAGAAGAAATTGTGATACTATCGAGGATTATGACAGTCAAACTGAGATTATTCTACAGAGATTTGTTGAAAAAGGTTATAACAAAAGTAAACTTTTTGAAGTGGGAAAAGAGGTTAGAGGCTTAAACAGAGAATCGTTATTACAGCCGTCAAAAAGAAATTCTTTTGATCCTAGTATATCGTTTATGACAGGTTTTTTCAAAGAATATAGACAATTTTAACGCGTTATTAAAACCCACTGGCCCTTGTTAATGAGAGATAAGGAGTTGGTTAAGGTCTTACCCCCGAGACCCCGTTTAGTTTATACCAAGCCGCCTTCTTTACGACTCAAATTAGCACCCAATATTGTTGATCCCCCTCGTAAAACATGCACTTTTTTGGATAGAGTCGTGTTTTTCAGTTGTGGAAGGTGCACAATTTGTAAAACTTCTATGTTCAGCAAATGCAATACGGCTAATTTTGAATCCACATCTACAGGGAAAACATATGCAATTAAAAAATTAATCTCGTGTGACACTACACATGTCACATATCTTTTGTCCTGCACATGTGGTTTATAGTATATAGGCCGGACAACACGTAAACTCAGAATTAGACTGAGAGAACATGTGCAGAATATTAAAAAAGGGTTCAGATACCACAGCTTGTCCAACCACTTCAGATTGGTTCATAACAGAGACCCTAGATACCTGAGTTTTTGCGGTATCGATAGGCTGGAGAACCACTGGAGGGGAGGGAATTTGGTACAAGTCATTTCCCAGAACCAAACCCAGTGGATCCATAGAATGGGTGCTCTGGCTCCGCTGGGTGTGAACATTGATCTAGACATCAACTGTTTTTTGTCCAACTGGTAATGTTGATGTCTGGACCTGTGGATTACTGGATCATGAGAGCCTCTTTCTTTGCTTGGCATTCTAACATCTATTTGATCACCTTTGTGCCGGATCGGTCTTATGATAGACCGGTGGACATTATTTGTCCACCGACATAAGGTTTGCTCAAGATTATAATGAGGCACATCATCCATTGATTCATGGTTTCATTTCATTGTAACAACATGCGTTTAAGCTACTGGGTTCACAAGTGGCTTATTAAAATCAATACATCATTACTGTCCCTGGGTTGCTTTCCTACTAAACCTCCTTTTTTTAGTGATTAAATTAGACATTTTTTCCTTTTTTATATATATAAAAAAAATGTAATAATATTTTTTTTGCAAGTTTTTATATACATATTGTTCTAATAAATTTTTATACATTTTCCACATTCTTTTGGGATTTACACGATTGTTTTTAATTTCAATTCTCTTATTCATGATGTATCAGATTTATCTAGTTTCAAGTTTTTTGTTGGTTTGTCATACATTATGATGTGTTTTGCTAGGAATCAATTATTTGTATAGTTGTGCTGCATGTTATGGCGTGGGTTCTGCAGAGTGCTCCAGTCCTGGTGGTTTTGAGTGCCTCCTGTTTTTATGTCACTAGATGGCAGTCATGTGCGATGGGTGTCCGTGACGGACATACGGAAGGTTGTGTGACGCTCTGTCCCATTGGTCCTTTTTAGGTAGACGTGGGGCAGGGCCTTGCATAAATAAGGTGTGTGACGGATCGGGGTATCGTCCGTGATGACGCTCCTATGATGAGCGAAATGCGTTGACGTCACTTCCGGTCCTTCATGGCCATCCTCGTCATTTCCGGTATCCGAGTGGAATGCACGCCATCGCAGCCTATTGTAGTCCATTGCCGGATTATGTACCAACGCTTGTTTTCTAGCATTATCTTGTAAGTAGATTTTTATTCCTTGCGCAATAAAGCCTATTTTATGCAGTATACACTATGGGCTTTTTCTTATATATTTTTTGAGTGCCTCTGGATATATGCAAACAACAGTTGTCGAAAGCATCGCACAGCTTTGAAGTGTGTCTAATGCCGACTGGGATTAGAGCCCACACCAGTATTCAGCTCATGCGACCCACTGACTGAAAAGCAGTGGGTCCACATCCTCTGGTGAGTGAGGGCACAAGAGGGTCACCGGTCACAGCGTGTCACTTTCCTGCACATTGATTCCTATGAGCACTGAAGAGCACTTTGTATTTGGAGCACCAAGTCACTTGATATATTTTGTGGACTTTATGATTATTTGCTAGGTTGGCGCTGTTTTATATTAGTAATACAGATAGTATGGCTGAAATCACATCACATTCTGACCAAACGTGCACAGGACCCTTTTTTGCGTCAAACCATAATCGGATCACGTGGGTGTTCTCACCTACGCGATTCTATTCATGTCTGAACTGTCAGTTCACAGTGTGATATGTGAGCTGAAATGGGGGTGTCGTTAACATTGTATTGACACTCCCTTCAGTTCGCATATGGCAGTGTGAAGGGCCGTGCGAGTCACGGGCTATGCGGGAACTCATGGTGGATTCGCAGGGCCTGAGTCCATGGGATCTGCTGATCATGTGTAGAATACCAGCGGGAGCGAGCCGGCCGCGGCACGCACTTGCACTTGCACCCAATACCCGGAAATGCAAGACCACGTATATATACGTGATCCTGCATAGCGCGGCCACCCTGTAGCAGTAAAACTGCTATAGGGCGGTCAGCAAGTGGTTAAAAAGGAAGTCAGTAAAATTGTGAAAGCACCTTTCTGACCTCACTATGCAAACTAAGCTGAATTTGACTGGTAATTCTTTATTTAATTTTTGTTTCATAAAACAGAATAATACAAGGAATAGAAAAACAGAAGAGCAATAAAGGTATCAAGTAATATAATGCATTTAGTGAAGCTAAACTTTAGAGCCAAATGTATTTCCTTGTTGCAGTGTCTTGCTATAAGTTACTTATAGTATTTCCTTCTTTTCTGTAAAAAATAAGCAACAAGTGCAGCCAATAACCTTTTCTTTTATAAAAACCTTCCTATTGTGCATGTGTCTTTCAGTCCACATCCCCAGCATCAGGACGATTCCAGAATGAGGATTCTTAATGATGGGGTGACATACGTAGTCAATTTTGGGTAGCAGAAAATGGTCTTGTAAGAATTGTGTTCCTTTTAGCAGAGGAGATTATTTAGGTAGGTGTGCATTTAGTTGACAATGCTAGAAATCTAAAAAGAGCAGAGAAGAACTGCACTAGGGGCAGTCAGTGGTGCAGCGTGGGGGGGGGATGGGGGCGGGGGCAGCCGGTAAGTACACCCTGGGCGCAACTTTTAGAGGGCGCGCAAAATTATTCCTGAGCCATCCCGAGTTTGCTGTGTCACTATTGCCCTTCGATGAGGGATGTCCCTGCATTCCTATGCAGCAGCCTATTGCCCTTCCCCCTGCCCCGGGATCACTCTGGTGCTGCCTGTTGTGTGAGAATGGTCGAGAGGGAGGGGCAATGCAGATGGCGGAGCACTGAGGTACAGCAGCTGTTTGTGGAGGGTGGCGGGACCCAAAAGGAGTATTCTGTCTCTCTGGTGCTAGGGAGAGCCTGACGATGGAGGCAACCATGGAGAGGTGAGGATGATCCACAGATGTACATTGTACTCGGGAGGGGAGGGGGGTTGTGTGAGCAGTGCAAAGCTGTACTAAGTGTTGGGAATGTATTGGACTTTCCAGCCAGAGTTAGTAGGAATCAGGTGGGTCAGTGTAGTGGTCAGGTAGGTCAGTGTAGTGGTCAGATAGGTCAGTGTAGTGGTTAGGTGGGTCAGTGTAGCGGTCAGGAAGGTCAGTGTAGCGGTCAGGTAGGTCTGTGTAGTGGTTAGGTGGGTCAGTGTAGTGGTCAGGTGGGTCAGTGTAGTCGTCAGGTAGGTCAGTGTAGTAGTCAGGTGGGTCAGTTTAGTGGTTAGGGAGGTCTGTGTAGAAATTAGGTAGGTCAGTGTATTTGACAGGTAGGTCAGTGTAGTGGTCAGGTGGGTCAGTGTAGTGGTCCGGTAGGTCAGTGTAGTGACCAGGTGGGTCATTGTAGGAATCAGGTAGGTCAGGGAAGTGATCAGATGGGTCAGTGTAGTGGCCAGGTAGGTCTGTGTAGGATCAGGTAGGTTAGTGTAGTGGTCAGGTAGGTCAGTGTAGGAATCAGGTAAGTCAGTGTGGTGGTCAGTTGGGTCTGTGTAGTGGTCAAGTGGGTCAGTATAGTGATCAGGTGGGTCTGTGTAGTGGTCAGGTAGGTCAGTGTAGAGGTCAGGTGGGTCAGTGTAGTGGTCTGGTAGATCAGTGTAGAAATTGGGTAGGTCAGTGTAGTGGTCATTGTAGGAATCAGGTAGGTCAGTGTAGTGGTCAGGTAGGTCAGTGTAGTGCTCAGTGTAGGAATCAGGTAGGTCATGTGCTTTAAGGGCACCCACCTATGATCATGGCCAGCAATCACTGTGGCACCATAGGGGAACTTGCGTGGTACACTTTCTTTAGTCCACAAAAATCTGTCTCTACCTTTAATTGGCCAGTTGCTTGTGTTTGCACCTCCACCCAAAGGCCCCCCTCTTTCCCTAAGGAAGATGACTTAAAGGATAAGTACACCTTTCGAAATAAAAAAAATGCACATTTTTTGTAGATAAAAAAAAGTGCATTTATAATTTTTTATTAGGAGTCTGTAAAGTGTTGCACCTGTGATCGGCAGATCATGGGTGCAATCTCAGGCTACTGCAGACTGTGTAGCTGTCTGCTTGTACCTCATACAGACAGGCAATTACTGAATGACAGGAAGAATCAATGAACTAGCAAAGCACTCACTAGCACCCTAGTAGTTCATTGAGAACTGCAATCCATCAGCTGCAAGGGCTGTTGGTGCTAGTAGTTCCTTCATCCACAGAACTCTGTGAGTGAATGACTCTGTGTGGTCAGAGCCCCACATTGCCATGTTTTTTTCAAATTGTGACAATGGGTGTGGGGATCCCCCACTGTCACAATTAGAATGGATTTGGGGAAAGGCTGCAGGAGCCGGAACATGTTACATGTTCCACCCTGAAAATGAGCAGAACATGTAACATGTTCCTAAAGGTGAACTTATCCTTTAAAAAGCCTTCATATATGGCACTGGCATTTGAAAAAGGGGGAAGCAGCATTTGGGGAAAATGGGATTGGAAAGGAAAGGCTGTAGAGGTGGTTATGTTCATGAGAACTTAATTATTCTCATGGATGTTTATAAAAAGGTAACTTCAGGTCTGCAGTTCCATTTTAGGCCTAACTGATTCCTTTTTTACAGTAATAATGTTTATTTAAAATTTTCCAAAATACAACATATCAGCAAGAGTCAATCTTGTCACCATAGTTCAAGTACTGCACATGAATGCAATAGAATACAATGTACAAAGCTTTTCCTACCTGATTCTTTGTTCTCAGCTCTGGCCAGTCTCTGTATTTCTGCCTAGTGCTGTAACTCATTAGTGTAATTGGCACATGACAGTGACATTCAAAGTATCAAGTAGTTCTAATGTAATTTAAAAAATATTCCCTCTTGTGCTGACTTCTGTTATATTGACAGCATTGGAAAACTTTGGTGTGAAAGTGCTATTTTATCAAATCACCCTGGCTTAACATCACTACTTCAGATAAACTATAGCAATGTAAGTTACCTAGAGGTAGATGTATGTATTGCAGCTGCAAGCCTTGGTTACACCTACATTTTGACAAGTTAGTAATTAGAGGAGTAGAGAGGTATGAGTGGCATATACTCTCTACATCTCTGTACTAAAGTGCATTGCATGGTTTTGTAGACCATTTAGCCTAATATTTAACTATGTGATATAAGTGTACACAAAGATGGATGAGTGATTTGGGTATGGAGTGCTGCTTGAATGGACATGTGGCTAATGCTATAGGGTTTGGCACTAGTTGGTGTGAATGGAGTTAGGGGATAGAATAGATCAGGCATGGTACCATGCTCCGGAAACATCTTTGTAGTATTAGAAGTAAAGGTAGGGAGTTTATCCACCTTGAATAGTTTGTAATTTTGGATCATTGGACTGATGTATCAGCTGTCTTGGGCGAGTTGGCTGTGGCCTTGTCCATGACCCCCCTCCTCTGGGTAGTCCATTATCCTTCAGTTGATCCACTTTTTATATCTTCCTCTCCTCTGAACTGTGATATCCGTTTATACGCTTTACTGATGGAGTTGGTGAGCATATCATCATTATTACCAATCTTGTTAAAAAACTTGTGAAACAGAATTGCAAACTAACATTTTTATTGAATGTCAATAAATTTTAGACACAATTAGAAGTTCCCTGAGGAAGCAGAAGAGCTCTACGAAACATGTTGGAACAAAATGTGCTATGGAGACAAATTGTATTAACACCATTTTTGGATCTGCTGATGTAGCTGTTTACTTGTTCAATACATTTATGTATTTTATCAAACAACATGATTATGATGACCCATGTATGGGTGTTTAACTTTTTGTATAATAAAGAAAATTTCTTTTAACTCAAATGTATGTGTTTACCTTAGTGACAACCTCCCATCCATTAACGTCCTGCTACTCCATAGGGTTATTTCCCTTTTTGGAAACTGTACTCAGCTCATTGCATGGTGTTTGTTCTAGCATGTCTGTCATGGGTCTCCCCACACTGTCAGCACTAGCTACTCTTACAGTTTCACCCCAGCTGTCCACACTACATTCTCAGGCAGCTGCCCGACAGTCCATCCTATGTTCTCTTGGAGTTCTGGGAGAGCTCTCTCTAGATTCTAATCCTATTATATTCTCTACCCCAATAGTCCACACTATGTTTTGTGGCAACACTTCCTCAAATTTTCACACTACTGTGATAGCATTGTGTCTGCTTTTCATGTTCAGTTCTCTGGCTGCTCTCTTCTGTCTGTACTACAACCTGATCACATCTTAACTTTGTTTGCACTTTATTTCACTACTGCACTTTTTTTGTTTCTACTTGCCTCTGCTTTTGTGCACCTGCATCTAATGCATTATACACTTCCCCTTCTGCAAATGCAATCCTTTCTATGGTACAAGAAGCATGGCTTTACCTTGACCGACATATTGGAATCATAGTGGATAGTTGTCTGACTTTTAATAAATATGTCAAGTTCCATGACTGAATTGTAAATTTGTCACAATAAAGTCTAAAAAGGTAAACAATGTGATCTGCTGAAATGCAACACCACCCCTTACTGCTTACAACAGAACATTCTAACATGTAGCTAGAGGGAAAAGGCCCCTAGGAGATGAAAGCAGCCTATTTCAACCAGGGTGCCCAGGCAGGAGGCAGCTAGGTCTCTTCAGGGGTGCCTTGGCAAAATGCCTAAAATTGTCCAAAAAATGTATACAATAATCTAAAACAAACAAACATGTGGCGCACACAGCACTCAGCGCTATGGTGCCTTCAAGTACCCCTTATTGCTGGATGCAACTGCAATCTTATGCAGGTAAATAAATAGGTAAAAACAGCTGCTTAAAAAATCATAGAATAAATATACACATGAATAAAAACAACCCATAGACACAGTCTCTAGATATTTGTATTCAAAGCAGCACTCACTACCACACACAGTGTAAGTGTGGCTGAAACTCATAGAGTCCCTTAAGAGAAATAGAGCGTGATGCTGGGCGATGGGATGGACAGTCAGTAGGCGAAGATCCTCATCTTTATCCGTAGAGCATGCACCAAACACCAAAGTCTACACCTCATGAGTCACTCTCCCCCAAGGGTATACACTCACCAGACTGATAAAATATAGAAGCCTTAAAAAGCTCAAGGACATCCACCTGTTCAGGATTCCATCCGCTACATCCATCATAATTAAAAATCAAAGTAGTATAAATCAATCTGTCACTGTTCAAGATGTCCTCAGTAGAAGTCGGGTGACAAACATGTCAGGGCATGACCTAGTGGCGTCTGGAAGTGAGGATAGCGTGTCACGAGTGGAGAGGATTAGCCTGAGACAGTCCAAGCAGTGGATGCATGAGAGAGGACGGCGTCTCTTCCTGAACAGTGACAGATTGATTTATGCTACTTTCCTGTTTTTAATTTTGTATCTTGTAAATGTAATTATAAGGGGGGGTGGTTGTTCTAACAATAACAATAAATTTGTTGAAATGAGATCACGCTATGTGGAGTGTTTCTCTCTCTCATGTGATCAACCACCCATGGAGTGGTGGATTGAATGGATGGAATCCTGAGCAGGAAGACGCCCTTGAGCTTTTTTTAAGGCTTCTATATTTTAGGAGTCCGGTGAGTGTATACCCTTACAGGGAGAGTGACTCACGAGGTGTGGATTTTGGTGTTTGGTGCGCACTTTATGGATAATGACAGGGATCTTCACCTACTGACTGTCCATCCCATTACCCAGCATCACACACTATTTTTGTCCTATGTCCTATGCCTACATACTTATGCTAATAGGTATCCCTTGTTCCCATCTCAGAAAGTTGGGAGATATGCTATTAGTTACAAAAAGGTTTTGACTGTGCACCATTACAACCTTCTAGCTGTTGGCGTCCTAACAACCAATGATGCCATTGGTTAATAAGGAGGACATTGGGCACCTACAGAGCATCCTTGTTTGCCCCACCCCTGCCCACTCCATCTGCACTGGGTTACATTAGCTGGGAAAAGGAGAGTAACTGGAGGAGAAGAGAAACCCTGGAATACTAGTAAGTGGCAATGTACAAAGGTGTATTTGTCTTGGAAGAATAAATCGCCTCTAAAATTGTGTGTCCTATATGTGTGGATGTTGTTGGATCACATAAAACTATTCGTTTCATTTTTTTACATTTTGAATCCACAACATTGGCCAGTGAAAGATAGGAATAAAATCTGCCAGTGGTGGGAACCTTAAACTCCATTTTAAGCACCCACTCTCAATGTGAGACCATTTGTATTTCAAGGGAATGCCCCAAAACATTTTTGTTGGATTCCCCTGATGGTAGCAAAATCCCAAGGCAACCAGCAAGTTTAGCACTTGAAAAGGGATGGCCAAACAGCCTCTAACCACTGATGATGTAGAGGTGTCCTCAGTTGATTCTGGGAGGCCAGGCAAGAGATCATGCAACAATAAGAGGCTTCCCTTTTAAGCTTGTGCTTTCTCCCTCTATGAAGTAATTCAGCACAAATCCCAGGCAAGATCTATGGGGGTTCTTTCCGCTACTTGCAGAACCCAACACAGAGCTTGCTAACTATAGCCTTTTCTCTCTCTCAGCATATCAACCTAGCAGCCCTACTCTGTCTGTTCTGCAGTCTTGTGTTCCCCCCTTCTCACTCCAGCTCTCCTCCTTCTGTATGCAGTGGGCAGTGCTGAATGTTTTCCTGAAGTAGTGTAGCCTCAGGAAGGCAGCCAAACACAATCCTGCTCTCCAGCAAAATGGCTGCTGCTCCTGTACCGGTGTGGGGCGACACTTCCTGGCACCAGTGGGTGGGGCTAAAAATCCAGCCAGGGAGACACCTGTTATTGGGAAACTTAACCAACGCATTCACTTTTTTTTTATCATTTTACCATTTACACTAAGATGCCACTGAAGCACACAGAATCAAGTATCTCTGAGTATGGGAGAAATGGTCATACCTATCTACTGTCATGTGAAAGTGGGGTGCTGCATGCTTAGCCCTGTGCAAGAATCAGCTTTCAAAAAGTTAAAACGTTCATAGAAATTTCATGGGAATAAGAGGGGCTGTAGATGGGGATTGGTGGTGCTTGCTGAGAGCAGTGAAATCAAGAACACCTTATGGAGCCTGTGGTAGGACATGCTTGTTGCTTGTCTAGTAAATACTATCTCACTTTTTCTGTTTAAATGTAATTTTTATTGAGTTTTTACATGATATGGAAGGTAAAAGAAGCTAAGATTTAGAGTCATGCATTGTGTCAGGACTCCTTTGCAGTAGCCCAGGCCGGGTAAGCCTGAAGGGTAACTAATAGGCAGAAGTAGTGCAGTGTCCTAAGCCTGCTGGATTAATGAAATATTTTGAGTAGTTATGGATAGCAAAAGTAGTCTCTAAGGTTCAAGGGGGAAACTTTTTGAAAAGAATTGAGAGGATGGGAAAGGGGCTTTCTTGCCCCAAGGGCCAGATCAGTAGAGAGATAAGTGGGTGTTGTCCTGAAGGTGCAACTGGAGATGAATGTGTGTATAAAGAAAACTGAACATAGGAGAAAGGAGATGCAGGGAAAAGAAAGGTTGAAGGGGAGGAGAGTAGAAGGGAAATTCTGGAGTTCTGTTTGCCAAGGTAAGAGAAGGGTAATTTTTGGGTGATAAAGTGGTCAAACAATTTACAGTTTACATTATTTTTGTCTAAGGTGTTGTTTAATCTGGGTGTAGGGGTTTCCATCATCCTAATCTATTTGATTCTATTATGTATTTTCGCCTTAGTGGAAAAGGTACTTTACTTTTCTTTGAAAGCTATGAGGCCTTGACTTGTTATTATGTCTGTGATAAACTTTTTTTGTGGATGTAAGGATGCCGTTTATAGGAAAGCCTAGTAAATGTGTAATTGGATCTAGCAGGATGATTCAGCCTGCCAGCTGCATTATTAAAGTATATCTGGGCAGGTACAAAATCGATGGAAGAGGGCACCCACCTGTGAGTTGCACCTCCAGCACTGATTGCTTGCTTACTGAAAGATATATGAAATATAGCACATCTATATGGTATTTGATATGGTCCAGAAACATTTAGACAGAATAAAGGTGAATAAGGCAACTGGATCCACCCATGGATCCTAAAAGAATTAAGCTTTGTCATTTTAAAGCAATTGTTTCTATTTTTTAGGGACTCTTTAATGACTGGCATAGTACCACTAGACTGATGCAAGGCCAATGTGGTGCCAATCTTTAAAAAGGGTTCAGAGTAACTATAGACCTGTTAGTTTAAAGTACAACTATGGTCAAAATGAAGAAATCAATATGTTATACACCTATACAGTCTGTTAAACATGTCACTGATTGTTTTGCAAAAAAGCAATAAGGATGGTGAGATATCTCCAGCTCTCATGTGCACTTACTTTCGTGAGGTGACAACTTTATTTCCTGGTTTTCGAATTGCCTGTGTTGAACAGCACACATGTTGTCCCCATTTGCATCTATCTCTCTCTGCAGAAACGTCCTGACATCACTCGGGGAGGGGTTCCTATATCCATGGAAATCTCAGTCATTCATTCTACATACAAGTCCTGATTAGGCCCTGCCCACTCCCACCTATGTCCCACCTTTGCCCGCCCACTGCCCTGTCTATACAGCCAGCTGCTAGGTTGGATTTTGTTCTGCCAGTTTACAAATTACCAGAGGAGAGCAGGCAGAGAGAATCACACAGATTAATAGACAGATCTGCGTGCGAATTAACCTGTACTGACTTGTACTGTTTTACATAGCACACACCCAGCTATTGATTGGCAGATGGGTGCGTGTTATGTAAAATAGACTGAGCACCATAGAAAGCTGGAGGTCTGTTGGAGAGACAAGTCACTTCACTGAAAGGAAATGACATCTGACCTCTGCTCTGCTCTGCTGAACTCCTCCCATCATCTCTAGCAGTGTATAGCAAAGAAGAAAATAATGGGAGATTACAGACCACACTTGTAGCTACATGGTAGGAAAATAATAATTTCAGTTATATTTATTACCATGTGTAACTTTCAGGTATTTTTATGAGGATTTACTAAAATATGTATGTTGCCTTTAGTTGTACTTTAACTTCTATGGTTGGGAAGATACTGGAGAGTTTAATAAAAGACCACGAAGAAATCTGATTTCTTTTTTTTTGAGGAGGTGAGCAAAACCTTAGACCAGGCGTGTCAAACTCAATTTCATTGTGGGCTGCATCAGCATATATATCGCCGTCAAAGGGAGGGTCATATCTGTAAGACTAGATAACCAGAGTACTCCCCCCCCTTACATCAGATGTCAAGAGTCACCCCAGCCTCCCTTACATCACAGCATACCCCCCCTTATCATGTGCTGCTGCTGCTGGGAAGAAGCTGGAGGTGGAAACTGGGAAGCAGAAAGTGCAGGGTCTGTAGGAGGATTAGACAGAGTCTATTGAATGCTGAGACCAGGGGAAGTGAAGACGAAGGGGTGTTACAGCTGCACAGAAAGTCGCAGGATCTGTAGGAGTAGTTCTGTCGTCCTCTCTGCTGCTGACCGCATGGTGGGTGTAGAGATGAGGGGGGTGCCGCAGCTGCAGGAGAGGTGTGAGGGCCACATGAAATGGCCTGGAGGGCTGAATTCAGCCCACGGGCCTTGTGTTTGACACATACGCCCGAGACAAAGGAGTGGCTGTGGATATAATATACTTGGAATTTGCAAGGGCAACACAGTTGACACAGTTCCCCACACTGCTAATGTGTAAGGTACAAAGCCTTGAAAAAGTATTCATACCCCTAGAAATTTTCTACATTTTGTCATGTTACAACCAAAAATGTAAATGTATTTAGTTGGGATTTTAATGTGATAGACCAACACAAAGTAGCACATAATTTTGAAGTGGAAGGAAAATGATAAATGGTTTTCAATTTTTTTTACAAATAAATATGTGAAAAGTGTGGCGTGCATTTGTATTCAGCCCCCCTGTGTCAATACTTTGTAGAACCACCTTTCTCTGCAATTACAGCTGCAAGTCTTTTTGGGTATGTCTCTACCAGCTTTGCACATCTAGGGAGTGACATTTTTGCCCATTCTTCTTTGCAAAATAGCTCAAGCTCTGCCAGACTGGATGAAGAGCGTCTGTGAACAGCAATTTTCAAGTCTTGTCACAGATTCTCAATTGGATTTAGGTCTGGACTTTGACTGGGTCATTCTAACACATGAAAATGCTTTGATTGAAACCATTCCATTGTAGCTCTGGCTGTATGTTTAGGGTTGTCCTGCTGGAAGGTGAACCTCTGCACCAATCTCAAGTCTTTTGCAGACTCTAACAGGTTTTATTCTAAGATTGCCCTGTATTTGGCTTCATCCATCTTTCCATCAACTCTGACCAGCTTCCCTGTCCCTGCTGAAGAAAAGCATCCCCACAACATGATGCTGCCACCACCATGTTTCACAGTGGAGATGGTGTGTCCGAGATGATGTGCAGTATTATTTTTCCACAACATATAGCATTTTGCCTTTAGGCCAAAAAGTAAAATTTTGGTCTCATCTGACCAGAGACCAAAATTTTACTTTTTGGCCTAAAGGCAAAAAACGTTTTTGCTGTATCCCCCACATGGCTCCATTCAAACTGCAACGGGACTTCTTGTGGCTTTCTTTCAAAAATGGCTTTCTTCTTGCCACTCTTCCATAAAGGCCAGATTTGTGGAGTGCACGACTAATAGTTGGCCCGTGGACAGATTCTCCCATTTGAGCTGTGAATCTCTGCAGCTCCTCCAGAGTTACCATGGGCCTCTTGGCTGCTTCTCTGATTAATGCTCTCCTTGCACGGCCTGTCAGTTTAGGTGGATGGCCATGTTTTGGTAGGTTTGCAGTTGTGCCATACTCTTTCCATTTTCGAATGATGGATTGAACAGTGCTCCGTGAGATGTTCAAAGCTTGGGATATTTTTATATAACCTAACCCTGCTTTAAAATTCTTAACAACTTTATCCCTGTCCTATCTGGTGTGTTCCTTGGCCTTCATGATGCTGTTTGTTCACTGAGGTTCTCTAACAAACCTCTGAGAGCTTCACAGAACAGCTGTATTTATACTGAGAATAAATTACACACAGATGGACTCTGTTTATTAATTAGGTGACTTCCAAAGGCAATTGGTTCCACTAGATTTTAGTTAGGGGTATCAGAGTAAAGGGGGCTGAATACAAATGCATGCCACACTTTTCACATATTTATTTGTAAAACATTTTGAAAACCATTTATCATTTCCCTTCCACTTCACAATTATGTGCCACTTTGTGTTGGTCTATCACATAAAATCTCAATAAAATACATTTACGTTTTTGGCTGTAACATGACAAAATGTGGTAAATTTCAAGGGGTATGAATACTTTTTCAAGGCATTGTAAAGTCTACAGGCTTGTAAAAATCAGTTTGTAAATAGATAGAAAATTTGCTAAAAGACCGTATTCAGGGAGTAGCGTTTAATGATTCATACTCTGAATGGTTAAAGGTTATCAGTGGTGTACCCCAAGGTTCAGTGTTGGGACCCTTACTTTTTATTATATTTATGAGCCTGGGTTCACACTGAGTGCGGGGATGAAATGGTGTGAGTTCAGCTGAACTCTCCCCATTTCATTCCTGCATGTCAGTCCCGATTTCAGCAGCAATTTCACAGGCATCTGTGCAGGTTTCTGGACAGATGCCTATGGAAATCGCACCTGAAATTGCATAAAGTAGTACAAAAACTACTTTTTGAAATTGGTGCGGCACCAATTAGAACGGTGCCATTTCCGGCAATTGCCGCCAATTTGGCATGTCAAATTGCGTGCCAAATCATGTCAATGTGAGACAGGGCTAAATGATGCAGGGTATGGGATTAAAAGTTTAATTTCAGTCTTTGCAGATATTTGCCCATATATGCAGGGTAAATTGCATGGGAGATAAAAGTTTGGACGTGGTAAATATTTAGGAGACACTGCAGGACACGAGTGGCCATACAAAAAAACTGAGACAATTTCTCTATTGACACATTCAAGGTGGATGTGGAGATCCTCCCTGCTGTGTCATTGTATTCTCACGGTGATACGCCCCCACCATCAAAATACACCGATCAGCGCTGCAGCACATTGGCTGCATAAGCTGATCGAGCAGAAATTTTCCAACAAACCTGTTCATGAAAAGTAATTTTATAGATCATCTTCTCACAAATGGGACATGAATACATTCATGAATAGAAATTTGTCTGGGTTTCTGCTGAACAGGTCAAATTTCGATCCATGTATGGTTACCTTTAGTTAGCATGGATTGGAGCAAAGCAAAGTTCCTCAGTTCCAGTCCACTTGTTAATTTAATATGGGACCAGAAGGTGGGCCAGAAGGCTAGATGTAAAAAAAAAAAGTGGGGATAAGTAAAATTTTTCTATATCGTGTAAACCCAGTCCCCCTCGAAATGTAAGTGTAAAGGGTAAGTGTACAGAGGATATGCTTTGAGAGTATATGATGTTTTCCCCCCAAATACATTTCAAATTAAGCACCACCAGCCATATCAAAAGTCTGCTAACGTCTCAAGATTATATAGGAAAAAGAGGTACTCCCCAAGTACAGAACACGGGACTTTAAAGGCAGTACATAAATCAAAACATATTTAGTAAAATGGAACAATTTATTACATGTCAAAGTTTAAAAATAGAAAATAAGTATGTCATGTACATACAATTTAAATGAACATTGTGGCATTATTGTTACAGTCCAAGGTAAGTGAACTTTGATAATAATGATGCTGTGAAGCTGTTTATCTTCTTGAGCATACACCCAACATGTTTCGAGATAATTACCCTTCTTCAGGGGCGAGAAGTCATGCCCAAAATACAAGCTCTGAAAAATATCATAACATTACAGACTGACATTTGTTTGTACAGGGTTAAGGGTGAGAAAGACATTAATGGAGAGTTACTCACCACATACCACAAAGTAACACTTATGCCACATCGATAGGACCACCGTCCAGTGGGGGGAAGAGGAAAAGGAAAGGTCTATCCAGTGAGGACATAGGTGACCAGGGCACAAAGCAATCCCCCACACAGAGCAGAAAGGTCGACAAGTATACCATGAGGACCCCCCAAAAACGGCAAAGCCGCAAAGTGGGAGGGAACCCCAAACAGCAAGGGCAGCAATGTGGGGGTTGCTCTATATGTAGATACATGAATACTCAAAACTCAGTTAGACTGCCTAATGGCACTCTCTACAAACCACAACACTTTGCCAACTGCATGACTCCCTACGTGGTATACCTTCTGATGTGCCAATGTGGGGGGTTCTATGTTGGCAAGACTATACAGCCATTTTCCAAATGCACACTGGGACATATTGCGAACCTCAAAACTGCTAACCCAGAGGCACCTCTGGGACGTCATGTCCCTTCGACACCATCGGGGTCATTGCCCTAGGTTCTCCTTTCTTATTTTGGACCAGGTACACCCCAGTGCCAGAGGGGGTGACTGGGATAAGGTCCTATTACAGCATGAATCACGCTGGATAGCAGCCCTTCAAGCCACATCCCCCCCTGGCATTAATGAACACCTTCGTTTCAGACCCTTCTTGGAGGGATTTGTTTCGGGTCGTTGGGATAAGGAAAATGTATAAGTTACTGTTGGGGGTGATTTCTATATCATGAGGATTTGTTGTTATATTATCTTATATATTTGAGGTAATTTCATGTAAGATTGGCCATTATCGGTACTGCTGCCGTCCAGTGGGTTCCTGTTTATCCTTTTCCCCCTTTTTTTCCCTCTTTCTTTCCTATGAGGAATGTGAGGGCCTGGGCCCTTGGTTTGAGGACCTTTTTGGGACCTTTTATTTCCTCCCCCTTTGTGGGGGGCTGACAGTCACCACCTGGCGCACCCAGGCCCCCGATACTCTGCCTGCCCTCTCTGCGCTGGTGGGGCCCCTCTGCATGATGCCCCCTAGGGTTCCCTCGCGGGGTGGCGCCGTGCAGATTGGCCCGTTCTGGGTCCTCATGCTGCTGGGACTTGTGATCTGGGGGTGGAGATGTCTGCTCCTTTTGTTGCTCCAGGGGAGATGTCTCCCTTTGGACTCCTTGCAATATAGCATCTCGGTTGCTCAGCTTTGTCCGCGCCGTTGCGCTGCGTCGTGTGACGCACCGGCGCCATGATGTCATCATAGGGCGCCGCGACACATGATGCGTTGACGTCATCACATGGCGCGGCGTGCGCCACGTGATCAACTGGCACCATTTTACTCTATTTAAGCAGAGAGACAGTGGACATCATGGCAGTCGCCGTCTCCCTGACAGAAGGCCGAATCTCCGTTAGTTCATTCACACGGTAATGCTTGTGTCTGTTTGTGTTTGACTTTTGTTCATATTGCCGAAACACCTGTTGTAGGACTATGGCTATGCATATCTTCCTACACGGGGGGTAATTACTCGCAGCCATAATTGCCTGTACTGTGTTATTATTCCAGATTAGCCCATTCTGACGTTGTTTTCTGCTGTTTTTTGATATTTTTCACTATATCTGAGAAAGTGGTAGGAATTAGGCACACTGTGATTGTGTGCACTCCACATTAAGATGTAAAAGAATGCCTTCTTTCTCAGCTTAGTTGGTTTTTGTAAATTTTGGTATGATCTTTTTGGGATGTTAAACTTCTCAAGATTATCTAATACCTGCATCAAGATTGTTTTTGATTTATACATACATATTTTCTTTTTATTTTGTTCTTAGGCAGTTATGCAATCACCTCTCCCCCCATTGGGGATTGCTGCCCTTGCTGTTTGGGGTTCCCTCCCACTTTACGGCTTTGCGGTTTTTGGGGGGTCCTCATGGTGTACTTGTCGGCCTTTCTGCCCTGTGTGGGGGATTGCTTTGTGCCCTGGTCACCTATGTCCTCACTGGATCAACCTTTCCTTTTTCTCTTCCCCCCACTTGATGGTGGTCCTATCGATGTGGCATAAGTGTTACTTTGTGGTATGTGGTGAGTAACTCTCCATTAATGTATTTCTCACCCTTAACCCTGTACAAACAAATGTCAGTCTGTAATGTTATGGTATTTTTCAGAGCTTGTATTTTGGGCATGACTTCTCACCCCTGAAGAAGGGTAATTATCCCGAAACATGTTGGGCGTATGCTCAAGCAGATAAACAGCTTCACAGCATCCTTATTATAAAAGTTCACTTACCTTGGACTGTAACAATAATGCCACAATGTTCATTTAAATTGTATGTACATGACATACTTATTTTCTATTTTTAAACTTTGACATGTAATAAATTGTTCTATTTTACTAAATATGTTTTGATTTATGTACTGCCTTTAAAGTTCTATTTTCTGTACTGGGGGAGTACCTCTTTTTCCCAAATACATTTCAGAAAGTCAGTCAGGTTCTCAAAATGATATACACATTTAGGTAAATATTTTAATGTATCAGTTTTCCAAACACAGCAATAATTTCTCCAAAGTATTTGGCAAATATTAGAATCAATATTGATGGGGAGAGCTTCCATTTTAGTAGAATTTATTTAATGAGCTCTGCGGAAAGGGGCTTGTCCCCCGAAACACGTCAGATTTCTAACCACAGCGTTTTGGACATCACCTGTGCTGGAGTTGTGATTTTACATGCTTGTATCTTCTCATGTTTGTGAGTATGTTTTTGAGGTTTTTATTAATAAAAATGGTGTTGGTGATAATGCATAAGGTGTTTGCACCTTCCTGTGTTCCTTTACAGGTATTACCCTGATAGAATTTTGTAATTTTTTTTTTATTTTTATAAACATTTTATTGAGATTTTACATACATACAACGGATTCAAATACCGAATATAACTTTTAGCGTATCACATCAAGGCAGTGCAATATTAGTGTGACAGACATCAAAACATAACGTTAACAGGTTGGAAAAGGGTAGGTGCCCATGAAATGGGGAGTTAATCTCAACCGATGTACAGAAACATATGATTGTCAAGATATATTGTGGTATTCTCGTGTTTGCTCCAATGATAGTGGGGGGTAGATTCCCGAAGGGGGGATACGTTGTCGCATTGAGGTTAGCCCAGAAGGATTTACTTGAGAAAGTAGGAAAATGTTTTAGATCCAGAGGGGTGAAACGTCAAGGGGGGGGTTGCTTGGGCAGACTGGGGGCCCAGATTTTCGCGGGTTGTATCTTGAGTTTTCCTAGAGTGTCTGCCAAATCTTCCTTCAGATACCACTCCGTGAGTTTAAAAGGGTCCATGAATTGAGAGATCTCCGCGTTGTTAAAAGAGTGTTCGATGAATTTCCTCCATCTTACGAATAATTTTTTGGTAGATTTTAGATTCGAGTTGATGGAGTCCTGTTTTTCGAAGTACAGTAAGGAGAACAGACATTGTTTGGCCTGGGACAGCACCGGGGGGGTCGGGTGAATCCAGGATTGCATGATGGCTCTTCTAGCCGAGAGCAGACACAGATGACTCCAGTTGGATATCCTTGAAGTGTGGTTTGCCGATGCTTGAGACCCAGACGGGGTTCCGCTGAATAAACATATCATAGCGTCTTTGGGGAGTGGATGTCCAGTGACTGATCTGATGTACTCTAATATCGTATCCCAGAAGGTAGAAATATGTTGGCAAGTCCATAACCTGTGGTAAAGAGTAGGCTTAGGGGAGCAGCACCACGGACATAGGCCTCGCGACTGAGAGCCTGAGATGAAACAGGCGGGGAGATAAGCTCTGTGTGCTATTTTGTATTGCGTCTCTCTCCAGGTTTCAGCGACGATGAGAGAACAAATCTTCTTATAGCCCGATAGGATGATTTCCGGCGCTTCCGGGTTATCTAGGATAGGGCTCCATGGACGAAAGGGTGCAAGTGCATACTTGAAAGCTTGGTATCTGACTATCTCTCCATAGATGCGCGAGATAGAATAATTACCATTGACCAGTGGAGAATCGATAAATGAGGCTTTGCATGGTTCAGGAAAGGGGCCTTGGCACGATGAAAGGAAGGACTTGAGCTGGAGGTAGTGGAAGGCATGGGATGATGGAAGGGAGAACTCCTCCATAACCTCTGAGAACTCCCTTAAGGTGCTACTCCCTTTCTTGTAGAGTTGAGAAACCCTCAAGAGCCCCTTGGTCGACCAGCTGACAAAGGCTTGAGTGGCCAGCGATGCTGGGAACATGGGATTGCCCAATATAGGTAGACTCGGGGAAATTGCTGACGGAAGATTTATAAGCTTTCTTATTTCCCTCCAGGCTATGACAGTGTCTCTGTACACCAAACTGGATTTCAGCTGGGGCGGTAGAGAGGTGATTCGCGTGTGAAGTATAGCCTTTAGGTCATATGGGGCTGCGTGTGCTTCTTCTAAGTGTAGATTGGAATAGGTGGAGTTACCAGCAATCCAGTCCAGGGCATTCCTCAATAGGCAGGCAATATTATAAAATCTGAGGCTGGGGAGGCCCATCCCTCCCTCACTCCTCGGGAGGCAAAGTTTTTGAAGAGATATCCTTGGTCTTTTGCTCTTCCACAGAAAAGTGGAGATGGCACTGTATATTTTCTGAACATCCCTATGTTTCAGTAGTAGAGGTAGCGTTTGTAAAGGGTATAATAATCTAGCAAATGAGACCATTTTGACCAAATGACATCTCCCAAAAAGTGAGAGAGGGAGGGCTCCCCAGCTGTCTAGTTGCTTAACAATTTTTTCTATGAGTGGGGGATAATTTAACGAGTATAAAGAAGAGGGATCCCTACCCACCCGTATGCCCAGGTATGTAAGGTGTCCCTCAGCTATGGAGAAAGGCGAGGACGTTCTCCAGGACTTTGCAAGCTGGGGGTTCAGTGGCAATACTTCGCTCTTGTCCAGGTTGATTCTAATACCGGCACAGTCTTTGAAATTTTGGAGTATATTTGTTAGATAATTAAAATCGTTTGGTGGGTCAGAGGAGAATAAGAGAATATCATCAGCAAAGAAGGCTGAGCGGCATATCTGATTGCCTATAATTACCCCGCTGATGCCTAGAGGAGAATTGAGTTGTCTAGAGAGGGGTTCTATGGCCAAATTAAACAATAGTGGGGATAAAGGGCAGCCTTGGCGAGTCCCTTTGCCCAGGGAAAATATCGGGGAGATGAAGGTGGGCGTGACTAGACGAGCAGTAGGGTTGGAGTACATCTTATGTATGAAATCTAAAAAGACACCATTAAAGCCTATAGCGTTAATACCATGAATAACCATTTGAAACTGATGTTATCAAATGCTTTCTCAGCGTCTAACGAAACTATGGCCATATCTTTTTCGGGGTGTTGTTTGGCTTGTTCAAGCGTTAGCAGTACTTTTCTAATATTTAGCGTAGCTGAGCGTCCTTGGACAAATCCTGATTGAGCTGGGTGGATCAGAGTGGGGAGGATTTGGCTAGTCTGGAGGCTATAATTTTTGAAAGGATTTTGGCATCTACATTTATAAGGGAGATTGGTCTGTATGAGCCAGGGGATAGGGGGTCTTTGTTTTTTTTCTCTAGTAATTTTATATGCGCTAGGGAGCTTGATGGTAAATAGGGGCCTCCTTCCCAGATCGTATTGTATACCCTTGAGAGGGTTTCTGTAGTGAAGTCTATCGTTAGCTTATAGAAGTCAGAAGAGAAACCATCTGGGCCCGGAGCCTTGCCATTGGACATTGTTTTAATGGTGTTCTGAACTTCTTCATTCGTTATGGGAGCATTTAGTGTGGCCATTTGGTCCTCAGTGACGGAAGGTAATGTGATTGAGGAAAGTAGTTTCGATGCTTTCCGAGTGTCTATCGAATCTTCAGTATAGAGTGCAGTGTAGTACTCTGTGAGTAGGGAGTTCACTTTGGATGTGTCAGTGACTATGTGTCCAGAGGAATCTCTCAGAGCAGATATATGGGTTGGGGTGAATTTTCCCGAGGACATCCGAGCCAGCAACCTCCCCGCCTTGTTACCATATTTGTGGAAAAATAGTGAGGACTGAAATTTATGTATGGATTCCTGCTCGGATGACCAGTGGTCAAAAGCCGCTTTGGCCTGCTGCCATGCTCGGATGTTCTCGGGGGTCCTAGAGGCATTGAGAGTCCGGTGGGCCTGGCTAAGTGTGTTGCTAGCTGACAAGAGGCTCGCACGAGTCTTCTTTTTGAATCTTGCTGAGAAGGAGATAATGTGGCCTCTGAGAAAGGCCTTCCCAGCTTCCCAAAATAGATTTGGTGTAGAGAGGTGTTCCCTGTTGGTATCAGAGTATTCTGCCCACGCATGTTGTATAGAGTGTTTCAGCTCCTCATTTTGATATAGGTAGGAGGGGAATCGCCATGTCGAGCCAGGAGGTCTACCAAGGATGTTTGTGAGCTCCACAATTACAGGAGCGTGGTCAGAGATTGCCATGCTCTCTATGGCTGCCGAGCTCACTAGGGGAAGAAGGGTAGGTGAAGCAAAAAAATAATCTATTCTTGAGAATGAGTTGTGGGGGGAGGAATAAAACGTGAATTCTTTGTCGATGGGGTGTTTAGCTCGCCAGACGTCCGTCAATTTTAGGGAACCCATGGTTTGGGCTAACATGGAGATTTGCTTAGGGTTGGGCTTATTTTTTGGCAAAGTTGTGGTTCGGTCGTACTCCTGATCCATTGTGGAGTTGAAGTCCCCACCTATAAGGTGCAGGGGTTCAGTTATTTGTAAGGCCCAAGTGGATAGGTCCCTAAAGAATGATTGAGTGGGAGAGTTGTCCGCATAAATGTTGGATATGGCCATTTCTCTGTTGGCCAGTGAAAGGTGGATAGTGATCCTGCGCCCTAGAGTGTCTGTGTCTACCTTGTGCACTTTGACTGGAAGATGTTTATGGAAAAGGATGGCTACACCGGCCTTTCGTTTCACGGACAGGGAGCCGTGAACCTCGCCTA
Source organism: Glandirana rugosa (assembly GCA_018402905.1). Classification (NCBI taxonomy): domain Eukaryota; kingdom Metazoa; phylum Chordata; class Amphibia; order Anura; family Ranidae; genus Glandirana; species Glandirana rugosa. The sequence goes on along the minus strand of BLSH010323973.1, from coordinate 693,391 downwards.
CCCACAGCTTGCGCAGCCTGGAGAGATCGTCAGCCCCGAGGTGAGTTTCCTGCAAGAGGGCAATGTCAGCCTTTAGTCTCTTTAGATGCCTGAGAATCTGCATACGTTTATTTGGGGAGCGCAGCCCCTTGACGTTCCACGTCACGATTTTCAGGTTATTCCCATGCCCTGGAGGATCCATAGTGTATAGTAGTGTAACAGAAGTATGGTGAAGGGCACTCTAATGTGATGGGTGCCATGGCGCCCTCCAGAGCATGAGAATAAAGGGAATGCATAAACAACGTATTGAACCATAGAGGTCAAAATACCACAACATTTTAGACACCGGGAAGGTGCGACATGCACCAAAATCATTAAGAACTTCACTTTTTTCTGCATGGGGGTCATCCAACTTTTGTAATGCCCGCCCCTGCCCGAGAAAAGGACAATTCTAGGCCAGGAGGGG
>BLSH010323973.1:676355-692336 GCA_018402905.1 Glandirana rugosa | reverse complement strand
CGTAATAACCGGAGGGTCTTAGCATGTGAGTTTCCCTGGAAGGGTTTTATACACGACACTAAAATGGGCTTAACGACCCGGAGTCTCAAGGCACACACCACCTCTCTCGTGTGTCTTAACCGGTTGGTAGTCTCAGAGCGCGATTTGGGTCCCGTCAGTATCACGCGATGGAGTTGATACACCTGTTTGTTTTGCACGACGTTAGGAAATCCTCTCGAGCGAGGGATTGTAAACTCCCTTTACTAAATGACTATAAGCGCCTAATGAGCCATCTTCAGTACGTCTTTGCATTCCGGAAGAGGGGTCATACGTGACGGGAAGTATTGGCCCGGTAGTCTAAGTATATAGAGAGTTGCCGGGTAAGCCAGGCTGAATCTGATGGCCCGGTTATGAAGGGCAGTGCATACTGGGGAGAAGGCCTTACGTTTCTGCATGACTTCTACCGAGTAATCCGCGAATATCAGTAAATCATTTCCCTCAAATGTTAGGGAGCGAGCTCTCCTAAAGGATTGCAGCACGTTTTGTTTGTCCACATAGTTGAGGTAGCGCACTATGACTGCCCTGGGTTTAGCGCGAGACTCTGATGGTTGGCCAATTCTGTGTGCTCTCTCCACCACACACGGAACTCTGAGGCCCAGCAATTCGGGTAAAATCACAGCACATATTTTGGGAAGGTCCCTTTGAGTGTACGATTCTGGGAGGCCAATAATGCGGAGGTTATTCCTTCTGGTTCTATTCTCCAGGTCAATAACCTTCTCCTGCAGCTCTTTTTGAATAGTGGTCAGTTTAGCTACAGCAGCAGTAAGTGCCATGGTGTCGTCCTCCATGTTTGAAATCCTGCCCTCAGCCTGATCTATTCTGTTAGATTGCAACTGGAGGTTAGTGTGTAATTGTTCTAGGCCCTTGTGTATAGCTGCATCCACGGCCTCTGTGATGATGGGCTGAATCAGCAGCACAACCGCCTGAGCAATGCTGGCTGGGGAAGAGGGGTCTGTTGTGGTGGATGTGCCTGGAGTCTGAGGAGTGTATGTGGCAGCATTGCCTGTGGATTGAGGAGGGGGAGCCGCGAGCTTGGCTGCATACGAAGGTACCTGAGGGCCGGCGGCCATGATGGCTGCGGCGTGTTGCGCTTCTCCTCCCTGGGCTTGCATAGCGGCTGACGAGCGCGGAGCGGTTCGTTCCACAAATCGGTCCATTCGAGTCCTGGGGGAAAGAGGAGTCTAGGATGGGGTATCCCTCCTGGATATAGCTGGTGTAGGAGCCGATTTCTGTGGCAGGGGAGCGGAGCTCTTTCTCCTCAGCTCCTCTCCATGCAGCGCCGGAACCGGAAGTTCGTAATTTTTAATTTGTTTATGAAAGTTTGATATGAAAAGCAGCCGGTCTGTGAGAGTTGGTAGTATATTGTCTGTCTATAATGATATAGTAAATTGCTTGTTCTGTTTCTTTACTCAATTTTTGAGTCAATTTCTGGATTGATGCATATAGGACAAACAGTATCAGAAGCAGGGCACAAACCTGAAAGGTAGAGTGAGAAAGTTGTACAACCGCTGATGAACTGGAATAGAGAGCTTGGATAGTTTTGAGAATTGGGCATTTGACACCCACACAATTTTAATGTATATATGAATGGCAGACTCAAGTGGTCAAACACTTTCTCAGCATTTAGGCTGAGTAGAAGTACTTTCTGAACTGTCTTGCTAATGGCATCTACTAGATCTATAATGTGTGTAGTGTTATCTGCAGATATGTACATTATGAGCCCAATGTGGTCATTATATATGACAAAAGGAAAATTATCTTAGTAAAAAATTCTTGGTCTGAGTTCAGAGAGTTTGAAACACTATAGAGTGGCAGCTACCTGGGTCTTGTTGATCTTTCCCTAGTCCCTAGGGAAAACCAAGGCATAGGATTGTAACACTTATAGGGTTACCTTTTACAATGGAATTAAATAATGTAGTCAAGTACGGTATGAGAGAGGTAGAAAACATTTTAAAGAAAAGGTAAGTTAGATTATCTGTGTGCTTTATTTTTTGGAAGACGTCTAATAGTGTCTCTGAGTTGTTGAGAAAGTTAACTTCTGTACAAGTGAAATTAGGCATGCAACTATTGACAGAATGTGGATATGTGCATTCATGTATTAAGTATCATTTTAATTCTGAAAGCAGGGTACATCTTGGTAGTAAGTAGAGTGGTAGTCACTGAGTATTTGTTCAATCTTACAAGGACTGTGAGCAATGTGCCTGGATGAGTTGTGAAAAGTGTGTCGTGTGGATTTGGACACTCTCCCTCTAGGCTTGTGTGCTAATGAGGTACTAACATTGCTACTTTTGTCATACAAATGTTGCCATAATTGTGGAAGAGTTTTTTCCACATTATCTATATCTAATTCTATGATTTGAGTATAATTGTGTACCATGGTTTAGATACAGCAAGCCAGAGTTCCTGTTTCCAGCTGTGCTCAGAGGGCCTGTTTGTTTTTTTAAGACGTAAAACTTAACTGTACAGTTTGACTATATAGTGGCCATGTATAACAGCTTTGTGTGCCAAAAATTGTAAAATAGGAGAAAGACTGCACATTATCTGTGAAATATTGCTGCAGAGCCTGTTTTAGATTAAATTTAGTAAGCTCAAATTTAAAGAGACACTAAACTCTGGATTAAAAAAAACGAAATTCTATTCAAGTAAAGTGCCTTGAAAAAGTATTCATACGCTTTGAAATTTTCCATATTTTGCCATGTTACAACCACAAAACGTAGCTGTATTGGCAGATAGTAAGTGACACATAATTGTGAAGTGGAAGGAAAATGATAAATGGTTTTCAAAATGTTTTACAAATAAATATGTGCAAAGTGTGGCGTGCATTCATAGTCAACCCCCCTGAGTCAATACTTTGTAGAACCACCTTTCACTGCAATTACGGCTGCAGTCTTTTTGGGGATGTCTCTACCAGATTTGCACATCTAGACAGTGACATTTTTGCCCGTTCTTCTTTGCAAAATAGCTCAAGCTCTGTCAGATTGGATGGAGAGCTTCTGTGAACAGCAAGTGTCAAGTCTTGTCACAGATTCTCAATTAGATTTAGGTCTGGACTTTGACTGGGCCATTCTAACACATGAATATGCTTTGACCTAAACCATTCCATTGTAGCTCTGGCTGTATGTTTAGGGTCATTGCCCTGCTGGAAGGTGAATCTCCACCAGACTCTCGTCTTTTGCAGACTCTAACAGGCTTACTTCTAAGATTGCCTTGTATTTGGCTCCATCCATCTTCCCATCAACTCTGACCAGCTTCCCTGTCCCTGCAGAAGAAAAGCAGCCCCACAACAAGATGCTGCCACCACCATGTTTCACGGTGGGGATGGTGTGTTCATGGTGATGTGCAGTGTTAGTTTTCCGTCACACGTACCGTTTTGCTTTTAGGCCAAAAAGTAAAATTTTGGTCTCATCTGACCAGAGCACCTTCTTTCACATTTTTGCTGTTTCCCTTACATGGCGTCTCACACACTGTAAACTGGACTTCTTATGGCTTTCTTTCAACAATGTTTTTCTTCTTGCAACTCTTCCATAAAGGGCAGATTTGTGGAGTGCCTTATACACATGGACTAAAGCCTCATACACACAGATGTTTTTTACTGCTGCGTTTTTGAGTGTTTTTTTGCAGCTCTCCATGTTATTCAATGGTCCCATAAAAACACTGACGTTTTTGAGCTGTAGATAGCGTTGGCGTCAGTGAGCTGAAAGCAGAACCCACGGCCAGCGTGTTCCAAAGCTACAGTGTTAGAGCGTTTTTGACACTGAGCTGGCAAAACGCTCACTAACGCGCATTAACGCCGTAGCGACGTTAACCGGTGTTTTTAGCGCCGGTGTTTTCAGGTTAAAAAGTAGCAGAGTAATGTTTTTTTTTTTTAACAAAATGCGACGTAGCGCTGACGTTCATTAACGCGCATTAACGCCGATGCACAGCACCGAGAAAATCACGTTTTTGACGTTGATTTTCCCTTTCTCCTTGCACGGCCTGTCAGTTTAGGTGGACAGCCATGTCTTGGTAGGTTTGTGCCATACTCTTTCCATTTTCCGATGATGGATTGAACAGTGCTCCGTGAGATGTTCAAAGCTTGGGAGATTTTTTTATAACCTAACCCTGCTTTAAACTTCTCCACAACTTTATCCCTGACCTGTCTGGTGTGTTCCTTGGTCTTCATGATGCTGTTTGTTCACTAAGGCTCTATAACAAACCTCTGAGGACTTCACAGAACAGCTGTATTTATACTGAAATTAAATTACAAACAGGTGGACTCTGTTTACAAATTAGGTGACTTCTGAAGGCAATTGGTTCCACTAGATTTTTAGTTAGGGGTATCAGAGTAAAGGGGGCTGTATAAAAATTCATGCCACACTTTTCAGATATTTATTTATAAAAAATGTTGAAAACCATTTATCATTTCCCACTTCACAATTATGTGCCACTTTGTGTTGGCCTATCACATAAAACCCGCTGACAGCTGATGACTCATCGGTTATTATGGATGCGGCGGCTGGCTTTTCGGCCCACTCCTTAGCAACCAGCTATATACAGTGAATGTACACCTAAAAGAACAAAAAAAAAACACCAATTGTAAAATGCAAATTGCGGCAAAATTGCTGTAAAAATGTGGTACTTGCGTTTTGGATGCGGGTCCATTGAAGTCTGTTACATGCAAAACGCTGCATTTTGCGGGAAAAAAAGCCCCTGACCCTTTCCAAAAACACAGAGGCACAAAAATGCATTGATGTGAACATGTTCCATAGGAACCCATGTTATTATTATTATTATACAGGATTTATATAGCTCCAACAGTTTGCGCAGCACTTTACAATGTAAATGGAGACAATACACCAACAGTACACTTCAAGACAAGAGGGTTAGAGGAGCCCTGCTCCTGCGATCTTACAATCTAAGAGGGAGAGGCTGGTGAAACAAGAGGTAGGGACTGTGAGGTATGAACTGATTGGGGGAGTAGAAGATTCAATTGTTAGCTGGAGGCAGGATAGGCCTCCGTGAAGACATACATTTTCAGGGATCGCCTAAAAAATTCCCTGCATTTCTGCAAAATGCTCAAAAGCATAAAAAAAAACACGCATTCATGTGAATCAAGCCTTAGAGCAGAGGTGACACTGCCAGTGACATCACAAACCATGAAGGCACAAACTGGACATATTCAACTAAAATGGAGACTGGGAGAAGCTTCATCAGTAACATTACCACATGGTAGGTGTGCCCTGAATGGGGCATTAGAAGGAATAGGGCACTCTAGAACTTAAGACAGCAGTGAAAGGTGGGAGAGAAAAGGGAAGTGTGCAGAGAAGCCGCTCAAGATCCATGTTGGGCAGCAAAGAGGTGGAAGAGAGAGAGAGAGGGGGGAAAACTTGCCTGGGAGGAAAAAAGGGGAGGGGGGAGAATCATACAGCTGGTCACAAATTACAAAAGATGTCCATCGAAATGGTCAAATGGAGAGTTATGAATGGTATAAATTTAAGTTGTCATTATAAGCGATCCAGGGATCCCAAATCTTTTGAAATTTTACATGGGTGTCAATGAATATGGATGTGAACATCTCATGGACCATGGTTCCCAGGAGCTGCTGCATAACTTCAGAAAAATGAAGGAATGGTTGTTGCCAGGCTCTGGCCAGGGTCTGCTGGGCTGCCAAGAACACAAACCCCACCAACTTCCTCTGATCTTCAGTTAAAGTGGTAGTAAACCCATGTATTTAACAGGTTAAAACCAGTCACTTTTCCGGCACGTGCCGGAAATGTAACACTCCCATTGGTTGTGCTCTAAACCAAACTGTCAAACCATCCAATGGCTGGTGTCATAGCTGATCACATGTGCAGCATCATGGCAGTTGTAGATTAAACAGAGGCCAAGATGGCAGCTTCCTTGGCTGAAAATGATAGGAGGGTTTACTACCACTTTAAACACGGGATTGACTTATGTAGCATCTCAGGGATTGTGTGCGAGAGAAACATTTAGGACCATGAGGATCAGAGCATAGACCTGGGACCAAAATCATAGGGCTTTGGGGCAAGTTCACCAAATATGAAGGAGGGTGCCTGGTTCCCTTAATTTCCGAAAACACAGAGAAGAAGCAGAGGGACAAATTTGGCTACCCGTGTCAGTGTCATGAAAGACTCTGAAATTGCATCCAAAATCCTTCAAAGTGGGGTTCCTCCTCCAAGTGAACTGATATCCACAAATGTGTGAGTGTGAAGCCCTAGCAGGTGGCAAGGTAAAAAATCGAATTCATCTCCTCTTAGCCTGTCTAAATATTTTGATGTGGTTATCTACAATCTTGAAACATCATAATCTAAAAAAACACTTTCTTAGACAATTTGTGGAGGTCACTATGTAGAATGTTTACCTCTGATCTACAGCCTTCTTTAACCTCTTGCACCAGAAGGCTGAAATCCTGCTTGGTTGGTTTACATTTACTGTAATCATGCCAAGTATAGCAGGTAGAGGGATCTGGTTAAGAGCTGGAACAGTCAGAGTGTAGGTGCCGTGTGAGAGGTGGTGGATCATGGGCGCAATGGTGCATCCTAGTCTTTTCCTTTTTGATTGTTTGAGAATCACCAGCGTAGCAGGTCTGGTCATGAGAGAACTCAGAGGCATTAGAATTATCAAATGTTTACTTTTAACAATGAAATTTCTTTTTACTAACATATGTTCAAAAAAAGAATTCTAGTTAGTTACCATTGATGACTTTACAGCATGCACTTTATTTATTATTACAGACACTTAAATAGAAACATAGAAACATAGAAAAGTGACGGCAGAAAAAGACTGAGTAGTCCATCGAGTCTGCCCCTTTTTATTTTATTTTATTTTATTATTTTTTTTTTTTTACATTAACCTTGTTGTCTGACTATGGATTTATGTTTATCCCAAGCATGTTTGAAGCCATTTACTGTTGACTGTCTCACAACCTCTGTTGATAGTTTATTCCAATCATCAACCACCCTTTCAGTAAAATAATACTTTCTAAGATTAGTTTTGAACTTCCCCCCAGTTAGTTTGAGGTCATGTCCCCGTGTTCTTGATTTTGGTTTCATAATGAAAAGACTGCCCTCCTGAACCTTATTCACCCCCTTGAGGTATTTCAAGGTTTCAATCATGTCTCCCCTCTCCAGTCGCCAGGCATGAAGTTACATCGTAAGTCATTTGAAGTCACGTTGAAAGTCGCACTGAAATCCCCTAGCAAAGTCGGGCTGAAGTCAGGTCGCCCCTGTGTGAATGCAGCCTTATTTACTAAAACTGGAGAGTGCAAAATATGCCAAGAATTTAGATAGTGCTTTACTTACTGTAAAGTCCCTAACCTCAAAGAGTTTGCAATCTAAGATACCTATCTCACATGCAACAATTTGCACATATATGCTAAATCTAATTTCAGATAGGGGGCCAATTAACTTACGGCATGTCTTTGGATTGTGAGAGGAAATCAGAATGCCGGCCCAGAAGGAACCATTGCAAGCACAGGGAGACCATGCAAGCTGCATACAGATAGTTTCCTGGCCAGGATTTGAACCAAGAACCCGGTGCTCCAAGGAAGAAGTGCTAACAACTAAGCCACTGTGCTGCCCAGTGGTTACTGAATAAGTCAGATAGTTGTAAATGTATAAAGAGGTTTTAGGTGAACCAAACAGTTGTAGCCACCATTTACGCCCTGACTCTGGTCCCATCTCATCAAATAGGTGATAGTGCATAATGCGTATGTGATTACCAGAAGAGAATTGCTCCATTCATCCCCATTTGTGGCCTCATTACCTGTTTGAAGGTATTTGCAGAGGGCACCTGAAGATTGTATGCATAGTAATGGCATTGTAATAACTACACCGTCCATCTGCTGCTTTCTCTATGCTCTCCAGTATTGCCATACATCCAGAGTGCCAACTAAGTCATTGCCAGGTGACATACAGTTTCCAAGCCAGGGTTTAACCATATAAGCCCTCAGCTCTAAAATATCCAATGAAATCATTTTAGTTTCTAGCAATTAAATGCAGCTCCTGTCCTCTTACTTCACATTTTATTCTGTAATTACTTCTTATATCTTCCTGGGGGGAAATATGCAAAAGTCATAGATTGATAAAACTATTTGGAATTGTCAGGATGTGCACAATAGAAGATTAAGTGATTCACAATAAGACATAAATATAATTGCTATAAGCACTAATATTGCTTTTACCACAATATAGTGTTGTCTAGAAAAGTTTATTTGGTCTGTTGATGGAGATTTATAGGCTTGTTTAATAAAGCACGGCAAAGGTCAAAAATAATATTCAAAATGCATTTTTTTTGTAATAATTAGGTGTCATCTCTTAACGGACCTGATTACAGTTAACTAGAATCTGATTGCAATCTATGGCTTAGCATTTTGAACATGCTCATCATTTTTTGCCCTGTATTATTTTTCTTGAATGGTTTAGGAAAGGGGTCTATTTATCAATATTTTCACTGAATATATATTTATCTTATTACCAATGTTTTAACTTTGGCTTCATTTTAACTTTTTTTGATAGGGAATAAAAATTATGTTTTTTATGTTAACAAGTTGCCCTTGTTCATTCTTGAGAACTTCTTAAGTACCTCTAAAAATCCAATTTCTTGCTCTATATATTTTCTATTAACTTTATGGATGTGGTGCTTACAACACCCACTCACATTGGGGTTTAGTACCCATTCACACAGGGGCGACTTGCGCTCCGACATGAGTCGCCTCAAGTCGCCCCAAGTCTCTTGACATTTGAAATCCCATTGAAATTAATGGGAGCCATCTTATTGTACACCACTGAAGTCGGAGCGACTTCAAAAAATGTTCCTGTACTACTTCTAGGCGACTTGTATCCGACTTGTGCCCATAAAATTGAATAGAAGTCGCCTCCAAGTCGGATCCCCCCATCTAAATGGAAGCGACTTTACAGTGAAAAGAATTTATCCAGGGCAACCCCCTCCCTCCCTGCTCTGATTGGCCACAGGCAAAGTCGCCAGGCATGAAGTTGCATCGTAAGTCGTCTGAAGTCACGTTGAAAGTCGCTCTGAAATCGCCTAGCAAAGTCGCTCTGAAGTCAGGTCGCCCTTGCGTGAATGCAGCCTTATTTACTAAAACTGGAGAGTGCAAAATCTGGTGGAGCTGTGCACAGTAACCAATCAGCTTCTAACTTCAGCTTGATCAATTAAGCTTTGAGGAAAAAACCTGGAAGATTATTGGTTTACATGCTCCAGTTTTAGTAAATCAACCCCACAGTGTTTCTATCCATAAGTTGGCAGAAAGTTAAGAAAGATAAATAGACCTCTTTGCTAAACCATTCTAGAAAGCTCAAAATAAGACGCACACTTATTAAGATTAAGCCAAGTTGCTTTGGCAATTTTTTTTCTTCAGTCACGGGTTTTGGTGTAATTTATTACAAATCGATATTTAAGGCATCAAAGTGATTTTCTGGCAAAGTCAAGCAAAGAAAAAAAAAGACTAATAAAAATGCATGTAAATAAGCATTAATATGAATAAAAACCCAAGAGGGAGAGTCATATATATACAGCATTAGATTAAATTTATTACCAGGTGGAAGCTAGGAAGTGTGACACCTGGAATTGTACTCTGCGTTTTAATAAAAAAAAGTAAAAAATTACTATACTGTGAACTAATGGGGGTTCAGAAATCCCTTTTGTAATATTAGCGCAAACATCTTTTAAAATTGGTTACTGTATAATGAAAACCTTCCATTGAGTTTTCATGAATAGTGACATACCACTATTAAAGGAGGCGTAAAGGGTTAATTCTCACTTTAAAAAAAAAAGTGACCTAACACCCTACACCCATTCCACCACCCCCCCCCCCCCAGTCCCTGCTGTACCTCCATGGGTGGTGATGAGCTGTCATTGCCCATGCAGGTGGTATAGCAGTCCAAGATTTTGAAATCCCTGCTCTTCTCCCCCTTCTTTCTGCAGGGCTTCTGGATGAATCAGAGCAATGCTCTGTGCCCCCACTGACCAATCTCATCCATTCTGGAAGTCCTGCAGAAAAAAGGGGGAGAAGAGTGTGGATTTCAAAATCCAGGACTGCTATACCGCCTGCGTGGGCAATGACTCATCACTCACGGAAGTATGGCAGGGACCAAGTGGGTGGGGAGGGTGTAGGGTGTTCAACTTTTCATTTTTTTTCTGAAAAGGTGAGATTACACTTTAACCGGTTCCACACTGCGCGCAGTATATTTACTGTGGCAGTGTGGACGGCTACTGCGAATCGCCGTAAAAAGGCGGTGATCTGCAGGTGGCCGCTAGGGGGCAGAGGAGTGTGCCCGCGTCTTGGGCGGACCCGATGTCCGCCGGCGAGCCGCGATGAGCGGCCACAGCCAAAGAGCGGGGAACCGCCGATGTAAACACGGCGGTTCCCTGCTCTGTCAGTGCGGACATAGGAGAGCTACTGATCTCTGTCACTGGCATCAGTTAGATCTCTTATGCACATGGTAGCCCAGTCCCCCCACAGTTAGAACACACCCAGGGAACACAGTTAACCCCTAGCTCTCCCCCCGGTTAACCCCTTCACTGCCAATGGCATTTACACAGTAATCAGTGGACATTTAAATTTCTGATCGCTGTATAAATGTCATTGGTCCCAAAAAAGTGTCAAAAATATCCGACATGTCCACCCCAATATCGCAGTACCACTAAAAATCGCAGATCACCGCCATTACTAGTAAAAAATAAAAAAAAAATAAAAACCCCAGAAATTAATTCTCATTGTCTGTAAACGCGGCAACTTTTGCGCAAACCAATCAATAAACGCCGATTGCAATTTTTTTATCATAAATATGAGGAAAAATATAAATCGGCCAAAACCGATGAAAAAAATGTTTTTTTATATTTTTTTTGTATTTGTATTTTAGCAAAAAGTAAGAAAAACTGTTTTTTTTTGCAAAATTGTCACTCTTTTTTTGTTTATAGCGGTGGTCAGAAATGACGCAGAGGTGATCAAATACCATCAAAAGAAAGCTCTATTTGTGGGAAAAAAAGGATGCAAATTTTGTTTGGGTACAACATCGCACGACCGCGCAATTGTCAGTTAAAGCGACGCAGTGCTGAGTCGCAAAAAGGAAGGGGGTAAAACTTTCCGGGGCTGAAGTGGTTAAAAGACCCAATTTTAGTGGCAAGTAATATAAAACAAATTTAACCAATATAAAAAATAATAAAAATAAAAACTATAGCTAACTTAAAAGACAAAAATGTATGTTTTTTTTCATTTTTGAGTTGAAAATACTGTCTTCTTCCTAATAAATAGTAATGCACATTTTAAAATGAAGAGCAAAGTGAAAACATCTGGAAAGAGAACACAAATTTACATTATCTATTGTTTTGGAATTATAATGACTTTATTTTCATACATTAATACATTATAGGGGATTTATGACAGAGTTACCCTTCGCAGACCTACCTCGCCTTTCCGCCCTTTATCCTGCCCCTCCCCCTCTACCCCCATCTATCCCTCGTCACCCATCTCGCCCCTGTCTCTTTACCCTGTCAGCCCCTTTCCCTACCCCCCCACACCCCCACCTTTTTATTTCTTCATTCCTTCCCCAGGTATTTCCTATTGAGGACCCCTACCCCTAAACAATTTTGTCCTGTTACTTCTGCAATACCAGGAGTCCGATTTTCGTAGCTTTGTTATGTTACATCTATTTATTTACACATGTGATCAAGGGACTACCAGTCTAATATATCTTCTTTATTATTACAGTGTGACTGTGGTACTAAGATGCTTGTTCACCTTTCAATTATTTGTTATTGAGTACTTTTTCTATTCTGATTCTATGCTGTGGATTTATATTTGATGCCTTTAATTGTGCTGAAGTTGTACAGCTATATGCATAAAAAACAATAAAACCTTTATATTAAAATTAAAAAAAAAAAATATATATATATATATAGGATGCTTTCTCCAAATCTCTCCACATTAAGGCCGACATACTCTGCAAGTTGAAAGATTTCAATGGCCTATCGCTCCTTGATATTAGGTTCTATCATAATGCTGCTCATTGAAGAGAGCCTGTGACTAGAACAGGCATGTTACCACGAAGCAATGTTCAGTCTTTTTTCATTTATACAGCAAAAAAAAAAAAAAAAACAGTGGCGATGAAATACCACCAAAAGAAAACTCTATTTGTGTGATAAAAAATGATAAAAATGTCATTTGCATACAGTGTTGCATGACCGCGCAATTGCCAGTTAAAGAGGAAGTAAACCCTGATGGGGTTTACTTCCTCTTTATTACCCTGCAATGTAAAAGCATAATGGGCTACTATGCATCGCATATTATCCCATTATGTGGCACTTACCTGCACTGGAAGCCCGCAATGTCCCGTGATGTCCCCACTCCAGGCCGCATCCATCTTCTGCCCCTCTTCCTTCCGGGGCCGCGGACTCCGGCTCTTTGACTGGCCGGAGTCGTGTGACGTCACTCCCACGCATGCGCGCGGGAGCCGCCAATTGCAGCACGATATCAGTGAAGAAACAGCATGGAGGCCGTTTCTTCACTGCACATGTGCCTGATGGCGTGGGCACACGCGAGTACATTGTATATTTCCTAAACCGGGCAGGTTTAGGAAATATGCAGGGAACCTACACGCAAGCCTTATTATAGGCTTACCTGTAGGTTAAAGTGGTTGTCAAGGGTTGACAACCACTTTAAAGTAGCACAGTGCAGAATAGTAAAACATGGCCTAGTCATGAGGAGGGAAAAACCTTCCGGAGGTCAAGTGGTTAACGTTACTGCTAGTAATAATATCATTACTGGAGTTTGCTTTTCAACAGGCTGTAAAGAGAGACACAAATGTAAAAAAAAACTGAGACCTACACCTGCTGGTTTACAAAATACAACATACTGTATGCATATGCAATATTTCCTTGTTTTTTTATTCTGTCCATAAAAAATAAAATGGACAAAATGAACGTATGAACAAAACCACTGTCCATTTCATTTAAAGGGAACTATTGTACAGCAGCAGTTAAGCATGTTAAGCTAGAGCCTTTCAGCATCTCTAAAAAGCCATCTACTATTTCCCTCTACAAAACAAAGGTTTCCTGACATATTCCATGGCAGCATACGTGTGGGTTAGCCCTGCCTTCATATCTACCCTATAGCAGTGGCGTAGCGTGGGTTGTCAGCACCCGAGGCAAGGCAAGTAATTTGCGCCCCCTAACCCGTCGATAATTTTGCAAAAAAACCCAAATTTCTTTCTTTTTGCTAAAATACAAATCCAAAAAAAAAAAATATAAAACATTTTTTTCATCGGTTTTGCACAATTTATATTCTTCCTCATATTTGCGATAAAAAAAATCGCAATCGGCGTTTATTGATTGGTTTGCGCAAAAGTGGTCACGTTTATGGATGATGAGAATTCATTTCTGGGGTTTTTATTTTTTTTACTAGTAATGGCAGCGATCTGTGATTTTTAGCGGTACTGCGATATTGCGGCGGACATGTCGGACCATTTTGACACTTTTTTGGGACCATTGGCATTTATACAGCGATCAGTGCTAAAAAAATGCACTGATTACTGTGTAAATGCCATTGGCAGTGAAGGGGTTAACCTGCAGGGGGCGTTCTAAGGGTTAACTGTGTTCCCTCAGTGTGTTCTAACTGCCCTAGCAGGGGAAGGGAAGTGATCACTGCCCTTCCCCCTTCACAGAACAGAGGTCCGTGTTTACTTACACGGACCTCCGTTCTTTCACACCGGGGGGGGCATCGCGGGTGGCCGGCGGAGATCGAATCCACCGCACCCGCTCCCTGGCCCTCCCCGGACACAGTGAGCGCGTGGGCGCGCCTCCGGCAGCACGCGCGCGCTCACTGGGCGCGATCTCGCAGCCGCCGTCATATGACGGCGATTTGCGCAGGAGCGCCACCTTGTCGCCGTCAATTGCCAATCAGCGGTCGGCAAGCGGTTAAAGGTTGCTAGACCCACTGGCTTACATCAACTTATGTTGAGCTGGAGCAGCTACATATGAATCGAAATCTGTCTCCTCACTGTTGAACCAACCAAACTTCAATCCATCTGGTCAGCTCAACATGCCAGTCTTGACCTGCACCTGCAGATCGGGAACTGTAACATCCCAAAGAAACTTCAGTTTTGGAGATGCTCTGCTAGCACTACACAGCCAGCCCACTGAGCCCAGTAGTACTCCAGTCCAGTCATTCCTGACTCCTGTCACTGGTGACTCCTACCTTTTTTTTCACCAGCTGTCCCGGACGGACCCGATCACAGCAGTCAGCAGGCTAGGTTTTCTCCTCCAGGTCCTCCTAGGTTTTCCTCCTCCTGCAGCGTCTGTCACCACTGGCTCCCTCTCTCCTCTCTGGCCTGTGTCACCTGCCGCCACTGCCAGCTTCTTCTTGCTGCTGCCTGGGCTGGTCTGGTGTGGTTCTCTCCCGCGCTCAGCGCTGCGCTGGGCGGCCGCTGCACTGTCCCTCCCCCAGATAGTCCCTCGCTCTTTCTTCGCACCCACCGCACCGCACGCCTGGCCACCCCCCCCCCCTCCACAGTGGGCGTCGACCCGGCGGCTCGGATCGGATTCGCACAGCCAGCACTGCAGAGAGAGTGAGTGAGCCAGGCAGGGGCAGAGAGCTGCGAGTGTGAGCGCGCCCCCCCAGATGTTGCACCCGGTGCGGCCGGCCCCCCCTGCACCCCCCACGCTACGCCTCTGCCCTATAGGATCCCTCTCCCATAAACCTTTGCTCCACGCCAGCAGCCGTGTTCCTTTTTTGTCCTCCTCCGTAGGACCAAATAGACGGTTCCCTACCTGAAGAATCCACCCCGGTCAGGAATCGGTGAAGCGGCCAGAGGAGTTACGTCCCACCAATAGACCCTAATAGACCCTAGCTGTTAGCAGGGTATGGAGTGTATAAAGCAGAGTAGCTGTCAGAGATAGTGGAGGGCTATTGGTAAAATATCAGATAAAAAACATGCATACAGAGTGTAAACAGCGGCTCGTGGGAGATTTTATCCGTTTTCTATCTACAAAATGTGAGTTTTAATACAAAAGTTTTAAATAAACCTGTTTTTATCAAAACGTAATCACACCAGAAGGAGTGTTTTTTTGGTTTTTTATATACTTTTACATATGATGAGGGAAAACGTTTAACCACTTCAGCCCCGGAAGGATTTCCAGCTTTAGGACTGAAGCCCTTTTTGTGATTCGGCGGCGCGCGCTCACAGTGGCTCTGTATCGCGGCCGCCGTCGTATGACGGCGATTCGCGTTACAGAGCCACTCTGTCGCCGTCAATTGCCGATCAGCCATCGGCAAGCGGTTAATCAAAGCCGGCACACCCCCTGGAAGAAACACAAGTCACTACTGCATAGCTGAGACAACACACACCGGAGACCCCTAGAGGTCGTTGTGACGCCCACGACACATAGAAACCTTTATGTGCTAATATACTAGCACTTCTCAGGTGAGAGGCTAGTATCTATAAGGGTGTCACCCATAACACCAAAAGTCACTGAAAAATTAATTTATTGCACTACTTATACACCGGTGAAGGGAAGCACAATCTTCAATACCAGCTTGGTTCTTAGACATCCATGGGCATCCGCAAGGGGGGGCAAGGGGGGGGGGGGCACTCCCCCTGGAATCTGACGTTTTTAATTGTGGCTGGGCTGTATTCCGAGCCCAGATCAGCGATGGGCAGCGGGCGCCCAGTGATTGGCTGAGCGGTTCATGTGCGGGTGGCGGACATGACGGAGCTGCTGGTCACATGTGCAGACGGGGCTGGACTGTGGATGATCGTGGACACTTGGCCCCAGTCTCCCGCCTTGCTGCCTAGCGCGCACTCCTCTCCTGAGGTCTCATCCATCAGCTGTGTCAGCCCCACTCCTCTGTGTGTCGGGGGGGGGGGGGGGGGGGGGGGGGGGGGGGGGGGGGGGGGGGGGGGGGGGGGGGGGGGGGGGGGGGGGGGG
>BLSH010323973.1:572293-586948 GCA_018402905.1 Glandirana rugosa | reverse complement strand
CCCCCCCCCCCCCCCCCCCAGAGCAGAGAGCTTCTCTCAGTAATAGAGTCGGTGGGGGACAGATGCACAAATCCACCTAGATAAGTATAAAAAAAACATACTTCTCTTTTAAAAAGATGATGGTGTTTGTGTGGCACATGTCAATCCAGTTCAGTTTACACATAAAATACTAAAGACCACGAAAGCAACGAAAGCAGCAGTAGCAAGCAGATCGACAGCAACAACATACAGCAACTGGGCCTGCTATTTTGCAAATTAAATGAGGCCAGTTTCTCCAAATTAATCCTCTCAAGTTGTTGACTGTATCTCCTCAGAAGTTACTACAAATTATCCTCATGCTTAACCTGGGTACATACTATAAAAAAATTTGAGCAAACAAATGTCCGGTTTTCTTCAAGGTTTCACAGCAAGTCGAACCCTAGGATGATACTAATTGTATGAAAATTCACGAATGACAAAGGCTTTTCTATGTGACATAGAAACGTTGTAGCGTTGATTATACAGGGTGGGCCATTTTAACGTAACTTTATTCTTTCATGAGTTATTTACAAGTTTCTGACCACTTATAAAATGTGTTCAATGTGCTGCCCATTGTGTTGGATTGTCAATGCAACCCTCTTCTCCCACTCTTCACACACTGATAGCAACACTGCAGGAGAAATGCTAGCACAGGCTTCCAGTATCCGTAGTTTCAGGTGCTGCACATCTCGTATCTTCAAAGCATAGACAATTGCCTTCAGATGACCCCAAAGATAAAAGTCTAAGGGGGTCAGATCGGGAGACCTTGGGGGACATTCAACTGGCCCACAACGACCAATCCACTTTCCAGGAAACTGTTCATCTAGGAATGCTCGGACCTGACACCCATAATGTGGTGGTGCACCATCTTGCTGGAACAATGATGTCATGATAGGGAATTGCTGGCCATCAAGTCAGCTTTGGAGGAATGGTGGTACCTCCTGGAAGGAGCAGCTCATCCGGTATTGGTTTTTACTGACCATAAAAACCATAAAAAACCATATGCTGTGAAGATACGAGATGTGCAGCACCTGAAACTATGGATACTGGAAGCCTGTGCTAGCATTTCTCCTGCGGTGTTGCTATCAATGTGTGAAGAGTGGGAGAAGAGGGTTGCAGTGACAATCCAACAAAATGGGCAGCACATTGAACACATTTTATAAGTGGTCAGAAACTTGTAAATAACTCATGAAAGAACAAAGTTACGTTAAAACCAAGCACACCATTGTTTTTCTTGTGAAATTCCCAATAAGTTTGATGTGTCACATGACCCTCTTCCTATTGAAAAAACAAAAGTTGGATTCAAAATGGCCGACTTCAAAATGGCCGCCATGGTCACCACACATCTTGAAAAGTTTCCCCCCTCACATATACTAATGTGCCACAAACAGGAAGTTAATATCACCAACCATTCCCATTTTATTAAGGTGTATCCATGTAAATGGCCCACCCTGTAGTTTATTGATTCTGATCTTGCGCAGTCTTTCGTATTCAAATTTTCTTGTACGAAAACAGTACACATTAAATGAAAATTGTTAGTTCTGTTCACATACAAGAAAAATTTTGGAGTTTGACCCTTTGGAATTTTTGGAAAGCCTGAATCGGATTTTGAAAGTTGTGTACACACTATATGAAGAATCAAACGATTGTTCCTCATACAGATTTTTCTTCCTATTTTCTTATAGTGTGTACCCATCTTTAATAACCCCAATGGCATTGTAGAATGATTGATTTTGACTTGCTTACCTTTACTGTGCCAGCAGAGAAGCAAGGACAAATCTGATTAGAAAAAATAATCTTTCAAGATGCCCCATTAGGACAAGGGGATGATAGGATGATAATTTTTTTCCCCAAATATTCATATTCCATTTTAATTGTTCACCCTTTTCAAGGCAGACATGAAGCAAATATCATTGAAAGCTTTAGGTGGTCAGCCTTCGACCAAGCTTTTTTTGGGTTAAATCTGCTTGCATTGGAGGCAGAGTGAATTTGATTGGTTAGCTGATCCCTTATGAAATGATAAAGAGTTCATTGCTAAATGGAATGAAAGAAAATGATAAAAAATTAGTAGGTTTAGAATCCTGTTCTACTCAACAGCAGGGATGAGCTTGGGTTTGTTCCAAACCTGAGAATTAGCTGTCATTGAGCTGCAGGCAGGAGGTTTCCTGCCCCCATATGCACATATACAAAGGGGCGGGGATGCTTGTGACATAGGGATGGGAAGCTAAACCAACAAAAAAAATGGAAAAAATTGGGAAAAAAACAAGTTTTTTTTCAAAGCTTTTTTTGTTTTTTTCTGGACAAATTGATAAAACGAAGTGGATATGTTTATTTAGAATAAAATAAAACATCTATAACATGGTATTCACACTATATTACATTAAAACTGTAATTAAAGATTCCTGAGACTTTATGTAAAGTCTAAAATTATTGTTATTGTTAAGTTATCTCTGAATGCAAGCAAATCCTGGAATAAAATTCTAGTTCCACTGTACTTCTCAATGCAGTTCTAAAAAAATTACAGCATGATGATTACCTATAGTCTGGTCAGTACATTTTTTTCTTTTCCTCCTCTCAGTAAAATGGTGAGACCAACATCTAGAGTTTGAAAACATTTCCACGGTGCAATTTCTGCTTAGAGCAAAGCTGCAATTTGCAAATATTATGAGAAGAAATATTCTTTTCCAAATGCTACAAGAATGACAGAACACAGCCTGGCATGCCAGAAGTGCCCTAAAGATATTAAAAAATACTTTATGGATTAAATTGAGGAGGGCCATGATGAAAGTGCAAGTGCAAGTGCGTTCTAATTCCAGAAACTCTTTCTGTTGTTTCTGGATCATGACAAAGTGTTTTTTCACCAGCAGCAAGTAAGGAAGTGTTGCAAACCACAGCCTCCTGAAAATACACAATACCTTAATTGTTAGATAAATTGGCACCTGAAAATCAGAAGAACATTGATCAAGCTTTTGCAAGAGCAATATATGCTTCTGGATCAGCATTGTCAATAACTGAGAATGCATATTGGCAGGAAACTTTTAAATTATTATGAGGAAAAGGAGGTGGTTACCTGTTCTCATATATAGTTAAAATGTTCTTAAAGCGGAGTTCCACCCAAAAGTGGAACTTTCGCTTATATGCTTCCTCCCCCCTTCGGTGCCACATTTGGCACCTTACAAAGGGGAGGGGGGAATGGGTACCTGTTATGACAGGTTCCCCTTCCCCACTTCTGGGAGACGGGGCCGCGGCCTATCTCTTGGAAGTTTGGCCCCCCTCCTTCTTGCCCTGCCGCTGGGCCAATAAGAAAGCGCATCGCACATGCGCAGTAGGGAACCAGCAGTGAAGCCGAACGGCTTCACTACCAGATTCCCTCACCAGGAAAGGTGGCAACTGCACCTGGGATGCGATCTAAAGATTGGCTGGGGTGCCGACATTGCAAGTTCCCTAAACATGTAAGTGTCCTATATTAAAAGTCAGCAGTTACAGTATTTGTAGCTGCTGACCCTTATTTTTTTTTCACCCAGGCTGTAACTCTTTAACATATACAGTCATTATTATTCCATTTGTAACACAAAATAACATTTTAAAAATCATGTTTAGTTTATTTACTGCTGTACTTTTATTTCAAGCATAATACTTTTATATTTGCTTTTAATACATTTATATACACTGCATTTCATGCCCCCAGTGTAACAAAATGACCTTCAATTTGTAAAACTACCCCACACTGAATTTTCTTTACATTTTTCCTAAAATTTCAATTTTTTCCAGAAAAAAACAGGGAAAGAATGTTTTTTCCCATGGCTTCAAAATTTCCTGGAATTTTTTAATCTCTAGACATCGTAGATGCCATTGACCTAATATTGTCATATAGGTCAGTGATGTCATGAGCATCCCTGCCCCTTTGTGTAAATCAGCTGTGGGGCAGAGAATCTCCCATCTGAAGCTCATTGACCCAGCAGCTAACTTCTGGGTTTGGACCAAACCCAAGCCTGAACCCCAGGTCATCACAACATAGTAACTTTCTATATTTGCTCACATAACAGCTCAAAGCCACTGAAGAAGACAGTGCCGCAAGACATCCAAGTGCCAGATTCTGTGTTCTGGAGTCTGAACAGGTTGCCAGTAGACTATAACCAGCATCTGCCACAGTAGGTCCTGCTCTGATCGTGACATTGCTGGCCTTATAAAGAGTTGTTGGACTGGCTCAGGGGGCAATTGCCAACGTACCCCAACCCCCCAGTCGGGTTCACCTTTGCCTATTCATCTGCTCTCTGCCTTTTTGTCCATATACATAACCAATAAATAGCATTTTGCTAGTAATAATACATAAATTCTTCATAAACACAGGACACATTTTAAAACCCCCACCAAAGAAACACAGTCCAATTTGAGAATTGTGGAGAAGAGAGAAGAGAAATGGGCAGACTTCCTGCTTCATCATCTAGCCTGCCACCTCAGCACAATTTCCACTCACCTACTGTAGTAATATACAATTTCTCTCTTCTTTTGTGATCTCCATTTCTGCATGATGCCAGACTGATGACAGAGTGAATTGTGTGCCACTGCTTTCTTAATTGAATATCACAGCATGCTTTCCCCACAAAAATAACACAACTTCAGCTCAGCATGGGTTTGGCTAGGAATGAGTCTGCACAGACTTTGAGTAGGGCAATCGACTCCAGAAAACAAATGTACACAGCACTGTCTGGAGAGGATTGCTCTACTCTCAGTATGTGTGACACGGATGGAGTAATCCCCATTTTAATTGAATTTGCAATTCCAAACTCAGCACTGCAATTACCAATTAATACAATTATGAAGTGGAAAAATCACATATTGCCACCAACACTTCTACCCATTTTAATGAAAAGAAAATTAGATGTGATCCAGACAATGTGAATAGTTAGGTTTGGAGAGGCACTGTAAGTCAGCACAGGGCTCTGGGGTTGATAAACCTCCTAAACCACACCCAGACGAGAATCAACACATGGAAACTTGGTGGTGCACAAATTCAGGGTGTAGCAAAAAATATAGAGTTTGTTTTGCTCTATTTTGGGCAAACCTCTAATCTTCTACATGGTACAGGTTCTGCATTAATATGGCAGCCATGAGCAGCAATTTATATGGTTAGGCAATAGCACATACAAATATAACCCTTCTCAAAAGACTTTGCCTCCTCAACCCACGTAATGGAACATCATTCCCTTTCTTGGATGTGCACTACAAAAGGGTAATCAGAAACTGCAGCTTCTAGGCAATTTCCATGTTTTTCATTTTTAGCTTCAAGTGCTGTTTTATACTATATTTTTGTTTTTCATTAGGAAAAGGTATACAAGTCATACAAAATGGTATTGAATATTATCAGTCAAATACAAGTAGTGTACAAGGGAGTGTATCAGAGCTATCAGATCATACTAAATGATGAATAACATCAGAGAAAACCACAATATTTTGAGGAAAAGAAAGAAAAAAATGGCAGGTAACCTATCAGTAAGGAGGGATGATGGGGAGAATACAGAGGAGAGAACATAAGGCGGGAAGGGCAGGAAGAAAGAAAGCTATTTAAAGATAATAATAATAATGTAAATAATAATATGGGGGGGGGGGCAAGGTAGAGCAATACCTTGGGTGGGGTATTAAAGAGGATGCAGCTTCAAGCATTTCCAAACATGAGGACCTTACCCTCCTCCAAACCAAGTACCATTTTTTTTTAACATAAAGTTTATTTATTTTGTAATGAAACCACCATACAACAGTGGTACATTTTCACTGGTTAGCTACATTGGCATTGTCATAACAGTAGTCATCGGACAGACAAACCAACAGGGCAGATTTGGAAGACATTGACACTGGAAGTGAGTAACATATTCATTGTCATGTAAAGTATACTTCGTGGAACTGGGGAAATGGGTATCGGGTAGCGAAGCAGCGGATCCCGGGTTCAGTCAGAACTGCAGAGCAGAGAGGGAAGAGAAGGTGGGGGGAGGGAAGGGAAGGGAGGGGGGAGGGAGAAAAGAGAAAGAAACAACGGGATCCTGAATGAAAGAGGGAAGGACAGAAAGATGCTTGTATCAGAATTTCAAGGCAAGCTCCGCACACTGCAAAATGAGTGTATCTAGCTCCCCAGTAGCTCTCCAGACCCTACTCCAGAGTCAGCTGCCTCTCCTTGACCCACGCCTCTCAAATTTTTTCAAACTTTTTGGGACAGTTGCGTCCCATATACGTGAGTTTGTATACGTTTGTATAAGGGTAATGCTGTGTTAACTAATATCATGGGATAATCTCATGTCAGAAATGGACTTTATGGGCACACACAAGACCAACGGGGTTTAATAAAATATAAAATTTATTGTTTTTGATACCATTAGACAAATACAAAAAGAAGGATAAAAAGTAGTGAACAACAGGATCCTACATCCAAAAAGGGCTTGAATAAGACCCCACTGGATGGGGATCCTATATTATATCATAAACAAACTTGGCTCCATTAACATGCGACAAATGGGATACATAATACCAAGACTACAAGCATACGAGCAAAACTTGAATAGTCGACGCATTTCACAGTAAGCTTCTTCTGGACTATTCTAAGTAGGCTCTACACAGAGAACATATGTTAGAACATCATATGATATATACCTTTTTCAAAAACATATACACATTGTCAATTGTACCAAATTTCCCCATAATATTGCATGCTTACTTGTAGTGGTCGTGATCCCCACAGCCACAGGGGTGAGTATATGAGTCAGGGGGGCGGACACAGGGGATGTACATCCAGCCTCAGCCAGGGTGGAGTATATACTGTATATCTACAATGGTAATCACAATAGTCCATTAGATTCAATATGTCTGACCCAGTTAAGTCGAATCGGTCCAAACAAAGTCGGTACCTTTTGTCAATATTGTTGCCACAGAGACTGATGGCCCCCTGGGTCTGCAAGTCCGTTCTCCATGTGAATAATCTATTATATGATATAGTCCATGTTGAGGTCAACCCCATAAATAAAAGGCATAAGTAAGAGTACTATTGAGAATATACCCACCGAAAAGCCTTCACATATATGGCCAATCCACTAAGGCCCTGATTGGCAATATGGATCCGCTGGAGATGGTAAAATTTGAGATCCTAAGATGGCAACCCGTCGCTCCAGCCAAGAGTGCTAATACCCAACAAAGGTAGATGGAGTCTATAATGGGATAGCGATGAAAGCGTTATAAGCCAAATAGAAGGGATAATCTTAAAAGCTGAATCGGGAGGGTAAAGTCTCTGTACCTGGTAGTTGTTCCAGTAATGTGTGTCCTTGTCCGCATGCCGAACACCTAGACCACGAGGGTCCCCCATTGCCCCAAGCGGTTTCTGCCCAACAAGGTGGGCAGAAATAGACGTCATCGGAAATGACGGCAACCGTTCGGCGCAACGTGCGTTCCAACACACGGCGCATGTGCCGTAGGGCGCGCCGTATGTAAAACAAAGTCCAACCCCTGGAGTGGGCAGGAGGACGGAAGGATTCCAATACCTCCGCTCAATGGGCCGGACCAACGTTGACACACCAAGGAGGTGTGTGGAATGCATATGTCCACCCCCTGACACATACCCCGTGTTGAATGGTCGCAGCAGATCACACCCCACCACATAGAGACAATACATGATTAGCAATATTGCTACTAACTTTAACATGTACAATTGAAAATATGATTTAGACAAATCCTTTACTCATATGTAAGGCAAATTGGGAAGGTCAAGAAAAGTAGATCAGTAATACCCCCAACGGAAAGTAAGCCTATAGCGCATTGCCTAGAAGGAGTGTATAGGGACAGGTTGAGAAATATATGGGAATGTATAAAGGACACACAACATCACATTGGCTCGACTGAGAGATACTTTTTAGAGGTAAGGCTTATAGCTAAGTGCCTCGTTGAGGCCTGGTTTTTCTGTAGCTTTCAATAGATAAATCCAACGTGTCTCACGTTGTAAGATAATCTTATCAAATTCCCCTCCTCTAGGGTTCTCCAAGACCCGCTCTGAAGCTGCAAATTGGACCACTTCTGTACTATTTTTATGGTAAATCCCCAGGTGTCGACCTATGGGCGTAGATAAAATATTTTTATTTCTGTACTATATGTGGTCTTTTATTCTCCGCCAGAATTGGCGTTTAGTTTTACCCACATAAAATGCTCCGCATTCGCAGAACATAATGTAGATAATCCCTATGGTTTGGCAGTCAACAAAGTGTCGTACCCTATGCAGTTTGCCATTAGGTAAGTAAAGGGTTTGGTTCTCATAGATCCAATGACAGAAGTCGCATGCCCCACATTTCCAGGTGCCATTAGGAGCAGTGCTATCTACTTTTTGGGGATCCTGGAAATGACTATGTGTCACTTGACTTCTAATTGAGCGGGCTCGTTTAAATGTAATTTCAGGAAAGTCCTTAACCGCTTGCCGATCGCTGGTCGGCAATCGACGGCGACAGAGTGGCTCTGTAAGGCAAAACGCCGTCATATGACGGCGGCTGCCAGATCGCGCACAGTGAGCGCATGCGCGCCGCCGGAGGCACGCCCGCGTGCTCACTGTGTCCGTGGAGGGCCAGGGATTCGATCTCCGCCGGCTACCCGCGATGCCCCCCCGGAGTGAAAGAACGGAGGTCCATGTAAGTAAACACGGACCTCCGTTCTGTGAGGGGGGAAGGACTGTGATCACAGCCTTCCTTTACATGGAAGCTGTGATCACTTCCCTTCCCCTGTTAGGGCAGCCCCCATACAGTAAGAACACGCCCAGGGAACACAGTTAACCCTTACAGCGCCCCCTGCAGGTTAACCCCTTCACTGCCAATGGCATTTACACAGTAATCAGTGCATTTTTAAGCACTGATCGCTGCATAAATGCCAGTGGTCACAAAAAAGTGTCAAAATGTTCCGACATGTCTGCCCTAATATCGCAGTACCGCTAAAAATCGCAGATCGCCGCCATTACTAGTAAAAAAATTAAAAAAAAATAAAAACCCCAGAAATAAATTCTCATCATCCGTAAACGTGACCACTTTTGCGCAAACCAATCAATAAACGCTGATTGCGATATTTATATATATTTTTGGATTAGTATTTTAGCAAAATGTAAGAAATTTCGTTTTTTTTGCAAAATTGTCGCTCTTCTTTTGTTTATAGCGGCGATCAGAAATGACGCAGCGGTGATCAAATACCACCAAAAGAAAGCTCTATTTGTGGGAAAAAAAGGACGCAAATTTTGTTTGGGTACAACGTCACACGACTGCGCAATTTTCAGTTAAAGCGACACAGCGCCGAATCGCAAAAAGGGCTCTGGTCCTAAAGTGTGAAATCCTTCTGGGGCTGAAGTGGTCAATATATTTCCTAAGAATACTGTCATTTGTCAAAAGGTACCAGTGATCTTTAAGAATCTTCCTGATCGCTTTGTGTTGTCTCATATACGGATTAATGAGACGAACCGATTGATCTTGTATACCTTTGGTTTTCGGGCGCATTGCGTCCTGTCTGGTCTGTCGGTATGCCTTATTAAATGCTTTGCGTAGGAGAGTACGGGAGTAACCCCTGAGCAGTAATCTATCACACAATGCATTGGCCTCTTTTCTAAGCAGATTCTATGAAATACTGGGAATACGGTATACTCCGCACCAGAGGCTCCAGGTGGAAGCTCTGGGCGTGTAACACCGTATTCCCAGCTGTCAGTTTTCTGTACAATGTAGTAATTATCATACCATCCCCGTCTAAACAGATGTGGATATCCAAAAAGAGAATACTCGCAAAATCTGACTGCATGGTGAATTTGAGGTTGAATTCATTGGTAGATATGGTATCAAAAAACTTCCAAAGTGCCTCCTCTGACCCCGACCACAACATAAAAATGTTGTCTATGTATCGGAGCCAGAGGAGGATATTGGGTAAAAATTCAGTGAATCTATCATCTGAAAAGATGGCTCTCTCCCACCCCCCCAGATACAGGTTCGCGTACGATGGGGCACAAGCGGTCCCCATCGCCACACCCTGAATCTGGAGGTAGTGGGAGCCATCGAAAGTAAACACGTTTCTAGTGAGAACATGCTGGAAAGCAGCCAAGATAAAATTGTTTTGTTTGTGGAAGTCCTGATGCCTAGCATCAAGAAATTCCCTGATTACATTTAACCCTTTCTCATGCGGTATACTGCTGTAAAGTGCTTCTACATCGATCGCCACAAGCCTGGTATTGGGAGGGACTTGTATGTCATCCAACCTTCTTAAGAGGTCCGGTGTATCTTGAATGAATGAGGGCAATGACGTGACATGAGGATTGAGATGTGCATCAATGAGATGACTCATCGGTTCAGTATAGCTTCCTATCCCGGAGACAATTGGTCTACCTGTTGGTACTTTTAGATTTTTATGCGCTTTAGGTAATGCATAAAA
The DNA here is from genome assembly GCA_018402905.1 of Glandirana rugosa. NCBI lineage: Eukaryota > Metazoa > Chordata > Amphibia > Anura > Ranidae > Glandirana > Glandirana rugosa. The sequence goes on along the minus strand of BLSH010323973.1, from coordinate 576,508 downwards.
TGTAGGTACATAAGGATTTTTTACCAAAATAGCATTATAGGTGTCATTGTCAATGATGCCCTGCTGGTGGGCATCATAAACAAGATGAGAGAACTCCTCCCTGAATTTATCAACTGCCTCCGGAGGAATTTTCCTATACCATTCTTTATTGTTGAGTATTTTAAGGCACATATCTTTGAACTGTCCCACATCCAATATCACGACAGTGCCCCCCTTATCGGAAGGTTTGATAACTATGTTTTTATTATTTTGAAGTGCCTGTAATGCATCTTTCTGTTCTTTTGTCACGTTGCACTCACAATGATATTGGGGTGTGTTAACTAAGTTTTTCCATTGCTGATCTGTTGGGGGGAGCTCCTTATTCCATTGGAGAAGAATCGCTTTCCTGGCATAAAAGGCTGTATAAAATACGAACAGTTTTTTAGCCGAAGAGGTTTCCAGGTTATCGCAAATTCCTAGTATCAGATATTTGGGGTCTACCAGTACCTGAATTTGAGCTATCGTATTAATGTCACCCACCAAAAAGAGCGCAACCTCGCACACTGCCACACCACATGAAAGAAGGTGCCCTCCTCCACTTTACATCTGTGGCATGGTGAATCGGTGCCAGGGTATTTCAGCTAATCTTACAGGTGTGTAGTAGGTCCTATGGAGAAATTTTATTTGAATGAACCTATCCCTAGCCGATATCATCAGTGGAATGAACTGCTGAACTCCTTCCTCCCAGTCATGATTCTCCAGTTCAGGCAGGTCCCCGTGCCAGGTATCGAATCCCTGAGAAACCCTGGAGGTATCGAGCCTAATCAGGTTGGAATAGATAGTGGAAAGTGTTTTTGACTCACCTTGGGCTCTAAGTATATCTTCAATTTCAGAGGTTGCTAGGGCTACTGGCTGTGGGAACTGGGCCTGGTACGCATGTCACAGTTGAATGTATGGGAAAAACATTCGGTTCGAGAGGCCTTTTCTACGTTTTAGGTCATCAAAATGAATCAGGTCACTACCGGTCACCACGTCAGCAAGGGTTATTACTCCAAATTTGGCCCATATCACCGTGTCAGGAATAGTTTGGAAATGGGGCAGTCTAGGATTACCCTACAAGGGAGTGTGCGGAGACCAGCAATGTTGCTCCGTCACTTTGGTTCTGACAGTGTCCCACACCCGAAGGGTAGTCTTCATGGGGGTAGTGGTCTGGGGGTTTGCGCGTGGACCTCTATTGGTCAGATTCCTTATTTCGGCATACGATCCCAGCAGCGCTGCCTCCAGGGTGGACGCTGGGTTAGCCGCTTCCTCCGCCAACCACCATTTGACCGTCACTAACAACGCCGCCCAGTAATATTTCGTAAAATCCGGTAGGGCTAGGCCCCCTAGCGTAATAGGTAGTTGTAGGGGCTGCCACCTTTCCAAATGAATGATACTATTATGCTGTCAAGTTTTTTGAAAATGAGGATGGGATAGGAATCGGAGTATGCCTAAAAAGGTATGTGAATTTTGGAAGGATAGACATCTTTATTAAATTAATTTGGCCTACTGGGGTGAGAGGCAGCAGCCCCCAAGCTGCACACCTCCGGCTCAGGAGGTCCACCACCGGAGCCAGGTTCAGGGGGATGAATTGTGAGAGCTCTCCATGTATCACTACCCCAAGGTATTTGAACTGTAGGACTATCCGTAACGGGGTGTCCGTCAGGAGTACTGTCGCAGATTAAAGTAGTGGGAATAGGACCGATTTGTTCCAGTTAATGCATATCCCGGAATAATCTCCAAATTTATCTATGAGTGACAAGGCCGCTGGCAGAGAGGATGAGACGTCCCTAAGATATAAAAGCGTGTCATCTGCATATAGTGATATCTTCTCCTGAACTGTCCCCACCTGAATGCCCCTGATCGTGAGAGAAGCCCTGAGTCTGATCGCCATGGGCTCCATAGCCAGTGCGAAGAGGGTGGGTGACAGTGGGCTTCCCTGCCTAGTGCCGCGGTGAAGGGGGAAGGAGGAGGAGAGAGTAGAGCCAGTTTGCACCCTGGCCGTAGGGGACTTGTACAAGGCCTGAACCCAAGAGACAAACCTGGGGCCAAAACCAAACCGACGCAGGACCTCCCACAGATAGGGCCACTCAACCGAATCAAATGCTTTTTCAGCATCCAGGGAGGCCACTGTGTCGGTACAAGTAAGTGATTCCGTCGAGGTCAGGACCGTATATAGTCGCCTAAGGTTAATGTCCGTCCCCTTCCCAGACATAAATCCCATCTGGTCGTCTCCAATCAGTTTGTTAATGACTCCATTCACCCTCCCAGCAAGAAACTTGGCAAGGATCTTCACGTCTGCATTGATCAGGGATATAGGCTGGTAGGAGGTACACTCCTCCGGGTGCTTGCCCGGTTTGTGCAGCACCACAATAATTGCCTCCGCCATGAAGAGAGGAAGGGAGTCACTCTGTAGAGCCGTCAAAAGGGTGTCATGTAGTTTAGAAGTCAATTGCTCTCCATATTTCTTATAAAATTCCGGGGGGAGGCCATCCGATCCCGGGGTCTTCCCTGCCTGTAGGGAACTAAGGGCCTGTTGTATTTACTGGAGGGTAATGGGGCTGTCCAATCTGTCGCTGTCCGCTGAAGGAAGGGTGGGAAAATTGAGTTGGCATAAGTAGGAAGTCAGGTCCGTCTCCGAGTATTCTACTTTAGAGGAGTATAGGGCCTTGTAGTATGCAGCAAATCGGTTGTTTATGGCCACTGGGTCTAATAGAAGGGCACTGTCTTTGCCTTGTATGCGTGCTTTGTTTGCCACACTGTTCCCTAGACAACCAAGCCAGGAGCCTTTCGGTCTTTTCCCCTGCTCGAAGATACGCTGCGATTGCGCCAGCTGACTCTTCTTAGCTTTTTGGACCCAAAGGAGTATTACCTCTCGGTAGGCCACCTGCATGTCTAAGCGGGTAACAGAGTTATTAAAGGAAACATACTGAGATTCTAAGGCTTGTGCTTTTGCCTCAGCTTCCTCTACCGTAATGGCAGCATCATGACAGGCATGAGCTATAGTAGCTTGATAGCATCCCCTTATGTATGCCTTGAAGGCATCCCAGAGAGGAATACAAAAGAGAGAGGGGCGCACCGACCTTGTGCAATACCATAAAACCATTTATTGAAAGATAAAATCCAGCATAAAATATACTCACAAACGGAGCAGTGTCAAAGGCACGTAAGTAGTATACAATGACATCAGTCTATCACCACCTCAGCTATGGAGGATCCAGATAGCATCATTCGCAAGGCTAACGCGTTTCCAGGGCGAACCCTCTTCTTCAGAGCCTCTGAGACTGAAGAGGCTCTGAAGAAGAGAGTTCGCCCTGGAAATGCGTTAGCCTTGCGAATGATGCTATCTGGATCCTCCATAGCTGAGGTGGTGATAGACTGATGTCACTGTATACTACTTACGTGCCTTTGACACTGCTCCGTTTGTGAGTATATTTTATACTGGATTTTATCTTTCAATAAATGGTTTTATGGTATTACACAAGGTCGGTGCGCCCCTCTCTCTTTTGTATTCCTCTCTAGTGTTTTCGGATTCCCATGGTCCTGAGGAGGGCAGCAAGATCTTCTAGTGCACATAAAAAAGAGTGGAAATTGCATATTAAGAACTGCATCTCTGGTCAGGCCTACCCTATTGGTGTATACATCCAAGCTCAGGAACTGTGTGGTGTTTGAAGGCATCCCAGACCATCTCCCCGGGGGCGGACCCTGCGTTAGTGGCCCAAAATTCCGAGTTGTGTTTTCCAATTTCATTCTCTATGGTGGGATCAGAGATCCAGTAGCGAGACAGGCGCCACAGGCCCTCTGATGGGGGCGTAACAGTCTGGAGGTCGCAAAGTAGCGGTGCTCAATCCGATATACCCCGAGGGAGCATCATGATCTTTTGGACCTTAGACAACAGTCCAGCACTGACGAACAGCAAATCTATATGGGACATTGCGCTGTAAGAAGCGGAGTGACAGGTAAAGGCCCTGACAGTGGGGTGTTTCCACCACCACACATCCGTTAGTCCATACACGGACGCCCAGTGGAACAGCGCAGAATCAGTGGACAACCCTGGAGGCAGCTTATCTAGAGACGGATTCTGAAGCATATTGAAATCTCCCGCTATCACTACATTGTCAATAGGGAATTCCGAGAGAACAGAGGTCAGGAGTTTCAATACAGATAATTTCACCGGGGGGGGGGGGGGACACCGCG
>BLSH010323973.1:508654-550863 GCA_018402905.1 Glandirana rugosa | reverse complement strand
GGGGTAAGTCCGTAAGCCAGGCCAAAGGTCATTCACCGGGAATCAGGCAGGTAGAGAAGTCCGATAAACAGGCCGAGGGTCAAACACAGGAGAAACACAGGAGACAATCCGGGAAGCAAGCCAAGGGTCAACACTGGAGAGATCAGAGAAAGTCCAAGAGCCAAGCCGAGTCACAACAGGAGGAGATCAGGAATACAGGAACACACAGGTCAGGAACTCAGGAGAGCTGAAGACGATCCAGCAACTAAGGAGCATACTGAGCAGTCTTTTATAGTGCTCAAGGGAATCCTATTGGACGTTGCGTACCCGCCTATTGCGTCCGTACGTTCGTCGCTGTGTTCTGATGCGTGCGCGCATGCGCACTTGCGATCTTCTCCCGATCGTCCGTAATGGAGCGGTCGTTCGTGCCGGAACGTGCTGACGTGTATGGGCTGATATGCGTCGCCCATGACAACTGAGTTGTTAGTGGGACACAGTCTCTTGCTGTAGAAATACTGGAGTGCTGTAGACTTATGGGCTGAGAACTGGAGTTGCTCCAGTCGCACCAGCCGAGGCACGTTTTGGAGGTTCATCAAAAATCCACTGTCGGCTTATCTGTCTGGGTTATTGAGCAGATATCCAGGACTCTCCCTGTGGCTGAACGATTCAAGAAAATGTGTGCCAGAGAGACCTTCTGGATATGTACCCTTTTGTTGCCAGGTGGCCTCAATGAATGTATTGAAGTCTCCACCATACCGTGAGTGTGGCCTATAGATTTATGCATGTCTCCCCTGTATTCACATACATGCACATGTGAACCTTGATGTATGTGTGTGTGGACAGATGTATATTTACGCGAGCATATGGTTCCAGAACATTCATATTTACATATATTCCTTTTATGCATGTGTGTATATACGTGCACACATAAACATATGTATATACGTTTATTCTTTATTGACAAGCACAATCCCCAGAAGGTATACATTATACATTTATTATCCATCAATTTCCATCAATTTTAATTGTATTATTTCTATATTATTTTTTATATGATTTATTTTCCAAATGATTTTTGATATTGCATAGCATACTCTCCATGCACATTTAATATATGCTTATAAGATGTATTTGATCATGTACTCATGGTTCCGCCCCCTCCTCCCCCTTTCTCCCCTCCCCTTTCCTTCCCAGTCTGGTCTTATAATGATTGTTTGTATGGATCCACCATACACATCCGTCCCTGATTGCCTGATGAAGTGGTGCAACCTCCCATAACATCTGAGCCTGCCAGCCAATGAAACGCGTTGCATCCTTGTGACGCCATCCCGTCTGCGCCCGATGACCTGCGCTCCAGGCCTCCCTTGGACTTACACGCTGCTGAGCCGGCTCTCACATCGCACAGCGCCGTAGAAAAAGTGGATGCTGAGTGGGATCAAACGGTCTGACTGGATTGGCGTTCTTCCTTTACCCCTGTCCCGTCGGATGTGCAGTACTTTTCTCCCTATGTGAGTTTTTTCTCTGCTTTTAATAAATCATTTACAGACTTATTGCACTTAGAGGCGCCTCCTTTCTTTGCTTTTTCCTTCAGGTTTCTGTGAGCTTGGGTTCAGCTCATTGTGGATGGCAGCCTCTGTTGCTTATTGATATGGACTATTTTATATGGACTAATCATTTTTCTTTGTTTTTAAGATAACTTTGTTGTATTAATTTGTTTTTGGTTGGGGTTGCTATGGATCTTGGCACATATATATTTTCTCCTTTTGCCCCAGAATTGCAGCTTATATATTCTTTCCAATGGACCAGGTGAAAGACACATAAGAACCTGTCAGAGATTGAATCCTGATTGAAACTAAAACCTGATTGGACAAAACATTCCCCATTCTCAAAATGTGCTGTATTTAAGTGATTGTTTGTAACATTTTAAAATGTGCAGTGAACAAGGCTACACGCCGAAACGCGTTTGTGCATTTTTGTACATGATCTACTATCAATAAATTTCACGTAACAGCAGATGCGGAGTGCCGGCTCTTTTCTATAATCCATTATCTCCAGTGATGTACTATCTAATTCCCAGTAGGACTTCAAAAAGTTATACATATACAATGCAAAGTCCTAAACAACAATGTGTAAGTCAAGGAGATTCCCAAATTATGCAGGAATCAAAAGAAAAAATAGTAGAGGAAGAGAGAAAGAAGAAGCGTGCCCTCCAAACTCGGGAGAGATATTTCTAGTTCAGCTGGTAGCGCCCGCCAATTATAGGATGCAAGGATACCACATTTTTCAAATAAAGGCAGCCTGTCAAGATCCAAGAGATCTTTGTCCTTAATAAAACAAATTGGACCATTGTAGACTTCCACAATCTAGCTATAGTGATCCTCGCTGGTATGAATATAAATGGTATTCATTTTTCTTGTGGGTTTCAGGGCTCCCTCCACTGGATGACCCAGTAATGCCTGTTGCAGGGATTTGATGAGGTTAACACCAGTAAGATAGTTGATAAAAATTGAAGGTTTTAATAAAGGACTTGTCAAAAACTGGCTCTGAGTTTTCATTTGCTTTGGCCTTTTGGTTAATTAGTAGGGGTAGTATGTACCCCATACTCATTCACATGGGAGGTGGAATCTGGGGGCCCCTTGTTAAAGGGGGCTTCCAGATTCTGATAAGTCACCCCCACAACCACCAGGCTAGAGTTGAGGGGAAGAGGCCCTTGTCCTCATCAACATGGGGTCTCCCCCCCCAAAGGCATATGGCCTTGTATGGATCAGGAGGGGTGGCTGCTTGCTTGTCTCCCCCCTTTCCTGGGCTACCGGGCTGCATACTCGGATACAGATCTGGTATGGATTTTGGGTGGACCTAATGCCATGTTTTTTTGAGGTGAGGTCCCCCCCCAAAATCCATTTTGGTCCCGAAGGGCCTGCTATGGATTAAGACTTTTCTTTTGTTGTCATTCTGCTGTCAGTGTTTTTGCTAAGTAAATACTGTATAAAGGGATAGTGAATCGACATTTTCAGTATTGCATGCAGTATTTGGGAAAAATGTGTCATGTAATCCAAATACCGTATGCAATATGCTTTAGTGAATTAAGCCCAGTATGTCTAGCTCAGAACAGAAACTAAAGACACACTGAAAAGAAGGTGGGACTAGCTATATAGAGTAACTCCTAGCTATGGAGTGAGGAAGGGACAACATTATTTAAAGGCAAACAAGCAACAATGCATTTGTAAAATGATACTCCTTAGTTAAATCGATGATTTCAATATATAAAACAATTGAGAAGTCCAAACATTGCAAGAGAAGAATATTCCAGGAAGAAAGGGGGAGAACATGGAAGAATAATGCAAACATTACCATACTGTAAAACGTAACCATACATTAAAACCAGCGCTTATAGACAAATAATGTTCTCAAACTTGTCCATGAAGTGTTCTCTCAATACATTACTCAGTGACCTTAATGTCCAACAAAGTACTTTTTTTTCTTTTTATTTCCAGCATTTCACAAAATTCCAAACTTTATCTTGAAAGATATACAATGCAATTTATCTTATTAGTTCCCATCCTCTCCCCTCCGATAGTAGGATAGAGGGAGGGAAACGGGGACCACACAAAAAGAGAAAGAAAGAGGAGAGAGAAAAAAAGAAAAAAAATAATGGAAGAAGATGGGGAGTGCCTACGACTAATATAGATATAAGACTATATTAGAAAGGTACATAAACTATAAAATCAATCAATATTAATTAATAAATCGCACTCTGACTTACTATCAGAGTCTGATATTATTTCATAATATAACTTATCTTTCTTAAATTCAAACCATTTTGCCCATGTCTTGAGATATTTCCTGGTCAGCCCTTTATTTCTACAGGTTATTTCTTCCATTAGATGGAAATTATGTACCCTTCGTAGCCACTGTGAAATGGTAGGTATTAAACATTTTCCCCAATATAGTGGAATCAAAGATTTACAGGCATTTAACAAATACGGGGCCATAGACATCTTGTATTGCTTTGTTGTTTCGTTTGTACAGTGAAGTAAAAATAATAATGGTCCAGGTTTAATTACTCGGCCAGTATCAGGGAGATCACCTTGGCCGCCTCTTCCCAAAATGGGCAAATCTTTAGACAAAACCCCAATATATACCCATGTTTAGCTCGCGATCCACAATCCCTCCAGCACAGGGGCGAGGTAGAATCAGACATTGCATGTAATTTTACTGGAGTATAATGCCATCGAGATAAAGGTTTAAAGTCTACCTCTGCCATTCTACTTGAGGTGGCGGACATGTAAGAAAATTGTATAATCTTATCTTTTTGCTTATCTGTAAGTGTAATTTGTAAATCTTTTTCCCACTGACCTATATAATCTGGGTACCCAGGGTATTGCAAATTCATCAAAGAGAGATACTGTGTTGCGGTTGATCTTCATGTTGCATAATTGTTTCAATAGGATTCAATTCTTTAAATGGACAAATGGGCTGCGGGAGATTCCGAATAAATTGAGAGAGCTGTATATATCTTCACTGGTCCATAAATGTTGGCTGATCTAATCCACATAAGGACTTAATTGATTTAAGTTTTAATTATTTTAGTACTTGGTGTAATAACAGTGTGCCCTCTGGGAACCATGATTCAAAGCCCTTATCGAGTGCTCCCAGCATGAAATATTCATGTTTCAGCAAGGGCATTTGTGGGGAATTATATTCCCAACCATACCGAGTATGTAGGGAATCCCATATTGCCAGATTTTATTTAGTCATGAGAAATATTATAGTCACCAGCCCTCTCAAGGATCGTGGTATCCATGGCACTGCAGATAAATCTGTATCCGCCAATGCCATTTCAATTCTACCCAGAGTCTAGTCTTTTTGTTGCATATTTTCAATCTGCTATACGGGATAATACAATTGCTTGATAGTATAATTTAAAAATGGAAGAGCCAGTCCCCCTTGTTTTTTAGAGCGGTATAAGATGTTTTGAGATATTCTACTACCCTGTCCCTTCCAGATATAGTGAGCTATGGATGACTGTAACATCGAAAAAAAAACCTGTAGGGACACCAAAGGGTATCATTTGGAAGACATACAAGACTCGGGGTAGAACATTCATTTTCATAAAGTTGATCTTATCTAGCCAAGAATGGCAAAGAGAAGTCAATTTATGTAAGTCTAGTTTAATTTTTTTAAGCAGTTCAAGATAGTTATGTTTAAATAAATTGGTGAGTTTAGGTGTAAGATGGATACCTAAATACTTTAGGGTAGCTGGTTGCCAAGTAAAAGGGAATGATGTTTTTAAAATATCTGCTTCCTGTGTAGGTATTGATATATTTAATATTTCAGATTTAGCCATATTAATTTTAAAATTAGATATACTTTGAAATTCTCACATTAACAATAAATGTGGCAATGCAATCTTTGGTTGCTGAACATAAAATAAGTCATCATCTGCGTAAGCAGCTAACTTGTGCTTTTTTCCCTTCGCTTTTACCCCATGTATATTAGGATTCATTCTCACCATTGATAGAAAGGGTTCTAAGTAGATATAAAATAAAATGGGTGATAGAGGACATGCCTGATGTCAGGGGCATCACCAGGGGGTGGCTATCAGGGCTGCAGCCCCAAATCTCATGCCCACAACCCCGAGTGTCCCAAGGGGTCCCTAATGGCAGGCCCGCGGCTCTGTCAAGTCACCTGCCTGACTTACGGGATGACTTGACAGAGCTGCAGGCGGGCGGCTTTACAGAGCCATGAGCAGGTGGCTTCACAGAGCCATGGGCGGGCGGCTTAACAGAGCAGCGACGAGCGGGGCAGGTGATCAGAGATGACATCATCTCTCTCTGCCTGCCCCACATCACTGCTCTTCCGCCTGGCCTCTGCAATGTTGGTGGTGTGGCGGAGAGCATCTCTCACTGCCCCCCCACATCGCCTCTCTGCTAGGACACTCCGCTGGGGGACACCTGCGTAAGGAGCGACACTCTGCTGGGCGACACCTGTGTGAGGGACACTCCGCTGGGGGACCTGTGATGTAAGGAGGAACTCCGCTGGGGGACATCTGTGATGTAAGGAGGGACACTCCACTGGGGGACACCTGTGATGTAAGAAGGGACACTCCACTGGGGGGACACCTGTGATGTAAGAAGGGACACTCCACTGGGTGTCACCTGTGATGTAAGGAGACACTCTGCTGGGGGGGCACCTGTGATGTAAAGAGGCACCCTGCTGGGGGGCACCTGTGTATGGAGGGACCACTCAGCTGGGGGGCACCTGTGATGTAAGGGGGAACTCCAAATAAAACAAAAAAGAAAAAATATATAGTGTAGTATGTTTGACTCCTGTCTGTGGCCAGGCAGGACACTTTTTGAAGTCTTGACCTACCAGTCCTTGTCCAGGAAATGCCTGCACCTGAGGTCCTGAAGGAGACAGACCTTTGGTGACGTTGTTACATCCCCAGTTATCCAGAAGGATAAGCCCCTGGTTCCGGTTACCCTTTCTTGGTCTGAGTCATCCATCGAGATACAGGCTCTAATAGACTCTGGGGCTGCAGGCCTGTTCATAGATAGTGCCTTTGTGTCTAAGCACTTGAGTCCCCTGCAGCTTCGAGCTGCTCCACTTGCCATTGAGGCTATTGATGGGAGAACTCTACAGCCTGCTCAGGTGCCCCATGAGACTGCTCCATTGACCATTGCCATAGGGCTCTTCACCATGAGATAATCGAATTCTAAGTAATTTCCTCTCCTCATTTTCCGGTGGTTATTGGTTATCCTAGCTTACAGAGGCACAACCCCTCTTTTGATTGGTTCCTGCTGAGGTACTTTCCTGGTCGCCACAGTGCAGTAAGACATGTTTTCAGAAAGTGGCTAAGGTCTTGTGTACCTCTTCACTCTTCTCCCTGCTGGAGGAATACCGAAAATTTAGCAATGTCTTTGATAAAGGTCAAGCCAGGAGTTTGTCTCCACGCTGGTCGTATGATTGCGCAATTGACCTTCAACCGGGTGCCATACCCCCTCATGGCTGGTTTTACCCTTTGTCTGTCTTGTGGGATAAAGCCCCGTGGGTTTACCCGTGGGTTTACGTCCACTACAATGTTTTCTTGGCTTTGCCAATTATTATAGGAAGTTTATGCGTAAATTCTCATATTTGGTCAAGCCCCTGACTGATATGACCAAAAAGAAAAAACGAACGTAACCCACAGAATTGGTCGCCGGAGTTCATTAAGGCCTTTGAAAGTCTCAAGGCTGCCTTTGTTTCTGCTCCTGTGTTGGCACATCTGGATCCTACATTACCCTCCCTCCTTGAGGTTGAGGCATCTGAGACTGGAGTTGGTGCCCTTCTGTCCCAACGTCCCACCTCGGAGAGCACTAGCACTATGCATCCTTGTGGCTACTTTTCCAAGAAGTTGTCTCCTGTGGAATGCAATTATGAGATTGGGGACAGAGTTGTTAGCAATCATTTTAGCCCTTAAAGAATGGAGGCATTTCCTCGAGGGTACCACTGTTCCAATTCTCTTTTTGACTGACCACAAAAATCTCACATTCTTGTCTGAGTCTAAACGCTTCTTCCCCAGGAGGGCGCGATGGGCTCTGTTCTTGTCAAGCTTCAATTATTCTTACCCGGTACTAAGAATGTAAGGGCCGATGCATTGTCGCGACAATTTTCCTCCGCTTCCAAGATAGTCAGTTCTTGTTCCTGTGATACCTCCTGATCGTATTCTGGCTTTGATTCGTACTAGTCTCACTTCACCTTTGGGTGACAAAATCCTTGCTGCTCAGATCCATGCTCCTCATGAGAAACCTTGTGACCGCTGCTTTGTCCTGGAGACTCTTCGTACTGCTGTGCTCTAGACTTACCATTCTCCCAAGGCTGCTGGTCACCCAAGGAAGAATCAATTCATTTGAGCTATTTCCCAACAGTTTTGGTGGCCTAGTCTCCGCGTTGATGTAGCCGCCTTTGTAGCAGCCTGTTCCGTGTCCGCTCAGAACAAAACACCAAAACACCACAACATCTTCCAGTAGGTCTTCTACAACCCATACCCAATGGAGAGTGGCCTTGGATCCACCTGTCTATGGATTTTATTGTGGAGTTACCTAACTCTCAGGGTAACACAGTTATCCTTATGGTGGTTGACTGATTCTCAAAGATGTCACATTGTATTCCACTTAAGAAGTTGTCCACGTCCAAGTAACTGGCATCCATTTTTGCTTGGGAGATCTTTCACTTACATGGGCTTCCCATGGTGATCGTCTCGTATGGGGTAGCCAGTTTGTGTCCAGGCCTTTTGTGTACAGTTCGGAAGTCAGCTTTCCTTCTCTTCTGCGTATCACCCGCAGTCCAATGTGGCCGCAGAACGAGCCAACCAGTCCTTGAAACAGCTTTTACGTTGCTATATTTCTGACCACCATAACAACTGGTCTCACCTGTAACCTTGGGCAGGGTTTGCTCACAATAGTGCTGTCAATACCGCTTTCCCATTGTCTCAGTTTATGGCTAATTATGGTTTCCAACCAGCCATGTTACCTGACTCATTTGTTCCTCAGAGCATCTCCGTGGCCTTCACTCCACTTGGGTAAAGGTCCAGGAGTTTTTGCGATGTGCCAATGATAGGTACAGACGCAATGCTGACCACAGAGCCTACTTGCGTCTTCTTACCAAGTTAGGGAGAAAGTCTGGCTGTCTTCTCGCAACCTTCGACTCCGTGTTCCCTCGCTGAAGCAGCACCATGGTTTATTGGGCTTTTTCGTATTCTCCACAAGATCAACCCAGTGGCTTACACTTTAGACCTACCTTCTATTATGCAAATTTCGAATGTATTCCATGTCTCCTTGTTAAAACCTTTGGTATGCAACCGCTTCACCATCTCGGTACTACGTTCTCATTCTGTTCAGGTTGAGAACCAAGAGGAATATGAAATACAATCTATCATTGACTCCCGTAGGTTCCGTGGGCACATACAGTACCTGGTTCATTGGACAGGATACGGTCAGGAGGAGCATTCTTGGGCTCATCCTTGGACGTACATGCTCCTTTCCTCCTTTTCATAGATGTTTTCCCCTCAAACCTATGGCCCCCAGAGGGGGGAGGTCATTTAGAAGGGGGTACTGTCAGGTCTGGGCTCAGCTCTCCCTTCTCAGAGCAAGCTGCTCAGCTGAAAAGTTAATTGTCAGTCTCAGCTTCCACTCTGTCTCACCTGATGACCATATCCTGCCTTGTTAAGCCAGCTCTGCTGCTATATAAACTGCCTGGATCAGATCGCAGATGCCTTCGCCCTGGTCAACATCTCTGTAAAAATCTCTGCTGTGTGTGCCTGTGAAAGACTTTGCCTGTTTGACGTTCCCTTCTGGTACCTGGATTCAAGACCCTGCTCGGCTAACTCTCCTCCTGGCTCCCTGCGTGCCATTTGTTTGACCTCGCTTATCTCTGGACTCCTGTTTCACAGGCTTGCTCTGACTATCCGCTCTGATTACCGAACCCTGGCTACGTTTTGACCACGCTTACTCTGTTTATGTCATTTTACCCTTTTATTAAAAAGTGTAATTTTACTGCACTTCTGTCTTGGTCTGATTCATGGTTCCTGACAGGGGCCACTGATCACCGCCGTTCATTTACTATGCGGGGGGGGGGTGCCACTGGTCGTCGCCATCTGTCTTCCACACAGGGGGGTGGATGTTAGTGTGAGTGAGGAGGGCAGGTTTGTGCCCCCCCCCCCAAAATATTGAGCACCAGCCGCCACTGAATTATACTGTAAAAACTGTCAAGTCATTACTGATGTCTGTAAGATGGCACAGAAGACAGATTAAGAGAGTATCTTCGAAGGAAAGGCAGCAACATGCACCAGTCCTTCTTATATCCTTTTGAATCAAGTCATTGGTTTAGAAGATGAATCATCTTCCTTTGACAAAGAAATATCAGTTCATTGATAAGCTTGAAGTAGAGTCATGCTGATACTTCCTTAATTACCTTGACCTCTACTTTCTGAACCTTTCCATGAATACTTGGCACAGTCTTTGTAATGAGACCACTGGTTGAGATGGGCATCTTTTTCTTTCAAGATGACTATGCCACCCACTTGAAGGTTGGGTTTGCTAGTTTGCCATTTGCTATGACATTAAAGGTTACAAAGGTATTCACTCTTCCAATGACTCCAGAAGACATTGACAAGGTGCTGAACCTATTTCCACTGTCATCTGAACATTAGTGAAGGTTGGTTTTGTGCTTAATATGTTGGCTGGGAGCTTTGCCATTTGCTGTTGTTGCTGCTTTCCTTGCAATTTTTGACACTTGACACATTTGTGAAGGATGGAGGATATGCATTTTTTCATTCCAACAATCCATAACCCTGCAGATTTTACTGCTCCTTCCATAAAGTGCCGTCCTTGGTGCTGAATTTGCTTGTGATGATGTTGAACCAGCGGTGCAGAGATGTGATGTAGACCTGGAACAATAAAAGGATTCTGTTCCCCATTGAACAGAATGAACAGACCTATGCAACTTCCAACTCGAAGCAACTTGTTTTGATCGATTATCGGATTCAATTTGTAGAGCAGGCTATCCTTAGAGAGACCCTTCATATGCTATCAATCTCATGTGAGTACACTTCACGTTGAACACATCGAATGAGGACCTTTTCTGCTTGTGAAATGTCTTTAATGGTGGGAGACCCTATACAGATGTGCCATCCATGACACACTTTATGGTCCTTCGTATTGGTTGCAAATTGATGAGCAAAATGGATAAGTCATGCAATAACTTGTACAACAGAAGACCACTTCAAAAAGCGTTCAAAACAGTGAGAACTCAGCCTCATCTTTGACTTCACAGTAGTGTTGAGTGCTGATTTCCTTATCAGACTCAGGAATAACCAGTTCAAAAGTAAAATCAGTGTAAATTGTGATGGGTTCATGTTGTTGAGATACCAGTGGAATCTGAGGACATTTCTGTTTTCTTGAATAATGAAACAATGGAACATTTGCTGAATGTTGGAAACTCATGTCTTCCATGGTAAACAAGAGGTGGCCCCAAAGGGGGGATTTTTAGGGGTGGATGCTAAGACAGTAGAAAAGTATAGAAAAGAGTATATGGCGTATGTAAAAGTAGCAAAGTTTATTAGAACATAGTAAAATCACACATAATTGCATATAAGCAATACATAAAATAAATCGCAATACACAATATCATCTGGCGGACACACCAAGTGAGGCCCAACCAGTGATTTACAGCAATGTTCCCAACATGTTTCGATGAGACAAGGGTATTATATCTTCTTCAGGGGAGAGTGTATTGCCAAACAATTCAATTCTAAGAGATAAAATGCACACATATAAATATCATGCATAATAAACAGTGTGGAGTACAAATATATGAAAATACAATGCTGCATGTGTCATAATAAAATTGGATAAGTATACAGGTGCATGCCAGCTGGAACAATAAACAAAAATAAGTATAAGTATGTAACCAGTGAAAAAACTCACCCAAATGGAAGGCATTCCACATGGAAGGAATTCTACTGAAAATGCTCCTGGGATGATAGGGGAGTATCGATTGATTCAATGAGTTGTAGGTCAACTGTTTAAGCCACAGATTGCAGCTAAACGTAAATCTCCACAAGGATCGGAAAATAATTGGGGGATACAGGGAAGCACCTGAAAGCACAATGGGAGGATCCAAAGGGTGAGCATAGTAACGTAACGTATTACATGTGTAAAAGGCAAATAAGTAAATGGTATCTTACATCCAGATTCCTTACCCTTGGGTAGAAGGGGAGATGGAAATAAAGGCAGCAAAGTATGGGAATTGGGGTGTCTTTACCAAACGTCTGCTCGGAAATGCATGCCGCTGGGAAACAACCCAGGACATAAGATTCCTCCAATAGCTGAAAAGTATGAATACATGGCCATAATTACCATAAGCGTATAATGTTCAACAGCTCCAGAAAGGAAAGGTATATGGAACGCCATAGCAGAGCCTGTAACCCTCAAGTACTAACCTGTGTGTAGTCGCCGTATATACAGGCTGCCACGAGGGACAATAGAATCTGTGTGTGTAGATAGCCTGTATAGGAACGAAGACTGAGTACTAACCTGAGGGGTATAAATAACCCCTCCCTGCAGGTGTGGGCGGTTCCGTCGGTATCTCAAAAGATCCGGCAAACTACATCACACAAGACGGGCCAATTACTTTCAAGTGCGCCCAGGAGCAACTCCAGTCCCACCCTGTGACTCCAGTCCCCTGGGTGAGCGGCGTCAGGCGGAGCCGTGAACGAACGTAGGCTATGCAGCTCCGCCTGACGTCACCCTCCCGCCGGCGCGCGCACATCAAGCCTAATCTGCCGGTGGAAGAGGCATAGGAGCTGCCAGAAGGCGCTCTGTTGGCTGAGAGGGAGGCCCCACTAGCTGTGTGCCAGCTGAGAGGCCTACATGCGCCGGGGGAGAGAACTACGTACTACGAGGCCCCCCGGTGGCGACCGACCAGCTGCCAGTCCCAATCCGAAAGGACAGCAGGAAAGGTCACCAAACCATAGGGGAACTCCACAAAAACCGACCAATGACTTTATAACAAAAGTAGAATAGTAATACAAATGTATACAAATGAGATAACCAAAAATGTAAAACATTATTACCGAAAATATAGCCAGGCATGCACCTGCATAGGCAGAACTGTAACACAATAATATCATACAAACATACAAAAAAGGAAAATCTATACAAGCATAGATCTCACAAATGAAGCATAGCAAACAAATGAAGCATAGCAAACAAAGATGATCATTATGGGAATGTGTATAATGTTAAGGACAAATTAAGCTTAAAATAAACCTGTTGGAATAGTGAATCAATGCATGTCCTCAAAGAGAAAAAAAAAAGGGGGGGGTAATGCATGCTCATAATAGGTCCCTGTTGAACCCCCCTGAGGAGAAACCGGGCAAGAAAGGTTTGAAGTTCATGGAACCGTTAAGTCCCAGTGGCATAGTAGCATTGAGATTTAGGATCCACCGGAGCTCACGCTGAAGGAGGGTCTTGTCAAAGTCCCCCCCCCGCGGGAGCTCGGATGGATTCTATCCAGGGCCACAAACCGGACCCTGGGGTACGTGCCCTGATGGACCAAAACCACATGTCTACCAAGAGGCATCTCTTGGTCACCCTTCCTCATATTGGAGATGTGATGTAGAGCTCGTTGGGAGAATTTCTGTATGGTCTTGCCCACATAAAAGCAGCCGCAGCTGCATGTGAGCAAGTAGACAATTCCTTTAGTTTGACAGTTGACAAAATGATGGGGACACAGCAATTTGTTATTAGGTAGAGTAATACGTGTTCTGGTATCAATAAGTGGGCAAAGGGTACAACTGCCACATGGAAATGTACCATAGGACTTACAATGGTCCGAGTGTAAATGTCCTGAATATTCACTCTGAACTAGCCTATCGCCCAAAGACGTGGCTCTCCGATATGTAATCATGGGGTTGGGGGGACGAAGGGGCCAACCTGAGGGTCCATCGTCAATAAGTGCCAATGTTTCTTGAGGATGGATCTAATCTGTTTGTGTTGATTGTTGAATGGCGTAATGATCCTAGGAATATAATCTTTGTTGGTATGTTTGGGTTTAAAGAGAATATCATGTCTGTATTTCCCCTCCACTTTAATGAATGCCCTCTTTAAACAGCGGTGACAGTAAACTCTTTGTAGTAAGCGTGTTTTGAGGGCTCTGTCTTCATGGTAGTAAACATCATCTTTCGTACAGTCCCTCCTGATTCGAAGGTACTGACTGAAGGGAATGGACTCTATCAAGGGCTCCGGATGTGCACTGGATGCATGAAGTATGTTATTACCCGCAGTGGGTTTGCGGTAAAGTCTGCATGAAAGTGCACCATCAGAGTCCTTGCAAATAGTAATGTCCAGAAATGTGATCTCAGTTGCATGAAAGTTCATCGTAAAGGTTAAATTAAAAGAGTTGCAGTTCAGTGACTCGATGAACTGACGCAGTGTGTCCGACGTGCCACTCCAAAGGAGTAGCACGTCGTCAATATACCGATACCATATGAGTATGTGATCCGTCCACTGTGTCAATGTATTGTCAGACCAGATAGACCGTTCCCACTCCCCCAGGTACAGATTGGTGTACGAAGGGGCACATGAAATCCCCATTGCAAAGCCCTGCACCTGGAGGTAGTGGGAACCGGCAAACGTAAGCACATTGTGATTCAATATGAATTCAAGCGAGAGTAAGATAAAGTCACTGAACGGCAACTCTGTTTCATTCATCTGTGAAAGAATGTGCTTGATACATGTGAGACCTAATTGGTGGGGAATGGAACTGTAGAGGGCCTCCACGTCCACGGTGACCAAAAGAGTGTCGCTGGGGATGTGAACGCCCTCAAGGACCCGCAACAAATGCACAGTGTCCTGGATGAAAGATGGGAGGCCAGCAACAAAAGGCCTAAGGTGCTCATCAATGAGCCTACTCAGATTCTCAGTGATGGCCCCCTTGCCAGAAACAATAGGGCGGCCCGGCGGGATTGTGGGATGTTTGTGGATCTTGGGTAGGGCATAAAAGGTCGCGATCCTGGGAAAGGGGGTCCTGACAAATTCCCAAGTCGATTTGGAGATCACTTGGTTGTGGTACACACTGTCCACCATTGCATAAAATTCAGAGTTGAACTTATCCACTACACTAGATTCAATGGGTCGATACCAATCATGATTGTTGAGTATCTTGGTACACATGGCAACATATTTGTCTTCATCAAGGATGACAACATTGCCTCCTTTATCCGATGGTTTGATGACAATAGTTTTGTCTTGAGCAAGGTTGGACAGTGCATGCCTCAGTTCAGGTGACATGTTGTCACATTGTGAGGAATTTAAATGTAATTGTTTAATATCATGTGTGGTCATTTTAAGGAACTGGGCCACACCTTGATTCGAGCTAGGGTTGGGATATAAATTAGATGGTTTTTTGAGATCCGAGGGTTTGTGTCTGGCTGGGAGTACTGACCTGGGATGGTCTTGCCCCGCCTGGCCCAACATCCCCTCAAGATCTATTTGATCAATCAGATCAACAGGTTGGCTTTCTTCAAAAATACATTGTAGGTTCTTAAGTGCTTGTCGTTCACTAAAAGTGAGGGGTTGACCATCAGAAAGTGTATCTTTAGAAAAGCGGCATTGTAGCAATATCTTACGAGTGAAAAGGTGAAGATCTTTGATAATATCAAATTTATTCAACGGTTGTGAGGGACAAAAAGTTAGGCCCTTCCTCAGGACCGTGTGTTCATCGGGAGAAAGTGTGCGGGATGATAAATTGACCACGTGAAATTGTGTCTCTGTCTCAAGTGAGGATAGGACAGATGGGTAGTTTAGGGACCGGAGGTCCCTTGTTTGTGCACTAAAAAAATATTGGGGATCTTGGGGGATGATAGAGGGGGTGTTGGGGCCACCGTAGGTGGGCCCGATACTTCACCTCGTGTAAGTACAGAAGATGTGCAAGAGTTGGAGATTGAGGTGCCCCCCCTGGACTCAGTGACCCGGACTTTGGATGTATTGTTAGTAGGAGATCCTTCACCCCGGCGACGTCGCTTGGGTCGCCTCTGGCGTCTAGACCTGTTGGAGGAGGACTGAAAAGATAAAGAGGATACAGATGAGCTCTCTGATGCTGATACTGATATTTGCTTGCTTCTAGATGGTAATTGGGCATGTGAAGAGGGTTTCGGGGGTAATTGTTTAGAGGACCACTTATATGCTCTGCCTTCCCTAAATGCTTGCTTGTCTCTAAGTAGTTTTTTCTCTTTTTTTACCAAAAGTTGTTTATTGAAGGTTTCTAGATGTGATTATAATTTTCCATTAAGTTCGGGTTATAGTGGATGGGATTGGAAGGGTGTCAGTTGTTGATACAACTGATTGATATTGGAATCAATGTCACCCAACTGTTTGGTGTATTCATTCTTAAGAAGCTGGATCATACTCGTTGAGCAGTCATTCAAGTTTTTTTCCCATGCCACTTTAAACTCCGGGCCGATATCTTCAAAGGAAGGAAAAATCTGAACCCTCAAACCGAGAGGGTTCAGACCCTCCTTAATATAATCATCAAAGGTTTTAATATGCCAATATAGGGATGACTTTTTCTCCAGCCATCTAGTAAGTCCGGAGAAAATAAAGGTGATCTCAGTCTGAGCGGCCTCTTTTATAGTACAATCCTGCTGGAGTTGAGTAATAAACTCATCCCAGCCTTTACCCTGTATCATGTATGCCTAAACCAATTTAAATGACACAAACAGGAAAAGAGAAGAAAAACATTTTTATTTCTTCTTGAGGGTACAACTTCCAGGGAATCTTGGGGCGGCAGGTATTTCCTACCCAAACAACAGGCAAAATTGAATAGAGCCCTGGGGTGTGTCCCTATTATACATACCACCACATCCCAATAAATAATAGCAAACAAGAGGTGGCCCCAAAGGGGGGACTTTTAGGGGTGGATGCTAAGACAGTAGAAAAGTATAGAAAAGAGTATATGGCGTATGTAAAAGTAGCAAAGTTTATTAGAACATAGTAAAATCACACATAATTGCATATAAGCAATACATAAAATAAATCGCAATACACACGTGAATATCATCTGGTGGACACACCAAGTGAGGCCCAACCAGTGATTTACAGCAATGTTCCCAACATGTTTCGATGAGACAAGGGTATTATATCTTCTTCAGGGGAGAGTGTATTGCCAAACAATTCAATTCTAAGAGATAAAATGCACACATATAAATATTATGCATAATAAACAGTGTGGAGTACAAATATATGAAAATACAATGCTGCATGTGTCATAATAAAATTGGATAAGTATACAGGTGCATGCCAGCTGGAACAATAAACAAAAATAAGTATAAGTATGTAACCAGTGGAAAAACTCACCCAAATGGAAGGCATTCCACATAGAAGGAATTCTACTGAAAATGCTATCAATCTCACGTGAGTACACTTCGCGTTGAACACATCAAATGAGGACCTTTTCTGCTTGTGAAATGTCTTTAATGGTGGGAGACCCTATACAGATGTGCCATCCATGACACACTTTATGGTCCTTCGTATTGGTTGCAAATTGATGAGCAAAATGGATAAGTCATGCAATAACTTGTACAACAGAAGACCACTTCAAAAAGCGTTCAAAAAAGTGAGAAACTCAGCCTCATCTTTGACTTCACAGTAGTGTTGAGTGTAACGGTATTAGCGCTGATTTCCTTATCAGACTCAGGAATAACCAGTTCAAAAGTAAAATCAGTGTAAATTGTGATGGGTTCATGTTGTTGAGATACCAGTGGAATCTGAGGACATTTCTGTTTTCTTGAATAATGAAACAATGGAACATTTGCTGAACGTTGGAAACTCATGTCTTCCATGGTGGCTGCCATTTAATTGTACTTAGTTGTTACATTGAACACTGTGGTGCAGACATTTTCCTCCCAGAAATGAATGGCCTTGTTATCACCTTGTGTGAAGAACCGTTGCATGCCTTTAAAGTCTTATTTTGACATGGTAGTGATGTGTGCACTGTTCAAAGCAAGTAATGTGATGATTTGGCAGGACATATGTTTAGAAAGAAGAAATGGTGGAAGGCCTCTTGACATTACCCAGACAGACATTGCCTATGATGACCCAGCCTAGGTCTAGGCATTGGGCATATGGTGCATCTAGTGGCTTGTTGATTTGTTGCCAAGCCTTGTGTATCTTGGGATGTATTTTCCAAGAAGCAGGAGAATATCATCATTTCTTTTAAGAGCTGGTATGTGGTCATCTATGCCTTCCAAGTGAGAGTGGGGAGAGTCAGCTGCATGGGTTGGGATCTCCTCTCTGTTGGTTGGAATCTGGTTGCACTCAAAGAGAGTGGGCAATGGCGTTTTTCACTGCCATTCAGGGCAGCTACTGCAAGACCTGTGGTTCTCCTGCCTGAAACTTTTGTGATGCCAGCACAAGTGCCCAGGGTGTATGGTAATTCAATGGGTATGCTTTAACTCCTTGGGATATGTGGAGAATATGCCCACATCCCTAAATACAAATGAGAAAAACAGACCCTCTGGTTGGACTTTAAAGGGCATAGACTCCACAAAAACAAATGCAATAGGTATAAAAAGTTTTAAGTTTATTACAAAATAGTAGTTAAAAGAGGGAAAAAAGGGGGGAGAGACGGGATGAAACAAGGGGTACAATCCCCAATCTACAAAACGTTATTAAAATGCAACAGTACATATAACAGAACCACTTATTTAATGCACTACTGTGTAATTGAAACAGAGTGCAACCCAACGCGTTTCAAGGTCGTGCGTTGTTCCTCTTCATCAGGGGGAAGTGGTGATATAACTCATATCTATCGTTCAGACATATATATAGCGCACAGTGTGGGTTCTCGTATAGAACTAATGCAAGGTAAAAACAAGAGAAAAGGATGCTGCCACCGCAAGTATCATAATGTCCACAAAGGTAGGTAGCGAAGATCGATCCCAATATAACCGCTTGTGAAAGTGAGGTAGGTGAAGTAGTAGAGGGAAAGGTGAGGTAGGGAGTGGAATTAACCACCCCCATGGCTGGAAACCAGGGAGGAGGGCTCACTGAAGGGTGGGCTGCCCGGTGGTGTGGGTCAACCCGTGCTGTCTATATTATAGATAGATACTGCATGGGCAGTAAGAGGGCTGCATGGGAGTAGAGCAGATTCCAAAAGGTAAGGTCACGTGTTTGCTGCATGAGGGCGCTGGGAAAGAGTGAGCTGCATCTACATAGATCCTGCATGTGCATCTAGGCATTTGCCTACTCTTCCTCCTGCCATTTTGGCGATTTGATGGAGGGGCTTGTCTCCACATGGTATTTTGTTTTAACCTGTCGACTACACTTACAACATTGAGACCATATCTTTTGGAATCTGCTCTACTCCCATGCAGCCCTCTTACTGCCCATACCGTACCTATATATAATATAGATGGCACGGGTTGACCCACACCATCGGGCAGCCCACCCTTCAGTGAGCCCTCCTCCCTGGAGTCCAGCCATGGGAGTGGTTAATTCCGCTCCCTACCTCACCTTTCACTCTACTACTTCACCTACCTCTCTTTCACAAGTGGTTATATTGGGATCGATCTTCGCTACCTACCTTCATGGACATTATGATACTTGCGGCAGCAGCATTCTTTACTCTTGTATTTACCCTGCATTAGTTCTATACGAGAACCCACACTATGCACTATATGTGAAATGTGTGAGCCTACAGGCCTTGGAGAAGGTGGACCCAGAGGGTTGGACTACCCAAAGGAGAAACATGGATCATTCTTAGTATATGCAATTCTGATAATGAACTCACAAAAGTAGGAAAAGAGAGGAAAGGAAGCTTTTTTCTTCCGTGTACCTTGATCCAAGTGATGCCTATGCCGATGCCTGTGGTGCGTATGTGGTAGGTGAGTATCAGCTTTGGGGTGTTGAAGCTCCAAGAAAAGGTCTTGAAGCTCTTGAAACTTTAGGCTGTCTCTAACAGACATTTTTGGGAAGGTTTGCAACCATTTAAATAACGCATCCTCAATGGCTTCTGGTCTGTCAAAGCTATGCTCAAGTCTGTCCCAAGCAGCATTAAGACTTGCGACAGGGTTGTCAGTGTTAACAGCTTTGAGTGTTTTGATATTTTCAAGGTGGATTTCAAGCCTCAAGCATCTGTAGTTTTCAGATTTGTCATTGCACTTAATGAAACCTGTCTTGTTGAGCTCTTTGCGGAGCATGTATTTAGCAAATTATGAAATTACTTTGGGTGCACAGCTGCACGAAGAACAAAGTTAGTTACATTGACTGGTGTTCTGAAATTGAGCGACTTTGGGAGATATGGTGGTGCAAAGGCTTTCATGCCTGACACTGGCTCAGGGTTTTTTGCCGTGTTAGGTTGCTTATCTGGTTTGCTTAGCTTTCATGATCTGTTTTGTATTATTCTGCAGTGTATGCATGTTCTTTGCCATTCTGACCCTGTTTTTCCTTTTTGATTCTACCTTTGTACCTGTTTAGTAAACTTCAAGTCACATTTACTGCCTCTCTGATCAATCAGCCGATTACCTGTCCTGTTACACTTGGCATCAACAAACAGGATCGACCATAGCAGGTAATGGTGATGGGAGTGGTGTCCCCTTATTCCTGACAGGATAGTAGCCACAACAATTACCGAAGTACACAGTGACAGGATCAGGACTTGGGCATTGTGCCAAAAGATTGTGTACTTGGGCCTATGGGCCATACTCTTGCAGGTTGCCAGATGAGGGTCATTGCCTATGCCAGTCAAAGTGTACATGCGACAGAGGAACCCTGCAAACTACAGCTCCGTCAACCTGCAGCTTTTTCTATTGGTGTGAGTAATCACCAAACACTTTGCTGAGTACCTGACAGGTAATAATAACTTGACAGGTAACTCAACTTGACTGCAGACGAAGCCACAACGGCAGGTGGCGTAACATGTAGAGGCAGAGCCTGGCGGTGGTATCCTGTAACTTATGTGAGATCATCCTTTACTTGTTTTTATGCTGTTGAAATTTTAATAAAATGTGAGTAGTTTTCCAAAGGGGCGGCATGGTTTATTCATAAGTTGCTGTACATATTGCAGTATGAAACTCTCTTTATTTTTCATTCTTACCTGGGAGCCACGGTTGAATTTTTAATCATTTATACTAGTGAAGTTTTCCGCACCAAGAGAGTTTATGTTGAAGTTTTCCTGCACTAAGTGTTTCTATATTGGAAGGAACTTGTTCTTAAACCCTGTGCGGTTAGCACCAGGTTATTTATCTCTCTGATGCGATCAGCATCGCTATCTTAGCATCTGTGCGATTAGCACATTTTGACATCTTGAAATTGATGCGATTAGCACTTTGATTTAATTTATTAAGTGTGGTTAGTACTCCTTGGTATATTTAAAGTGGCCTTATTCCAACAAGAGAAAGAGTTATACCATAAGCCTGATTTGACCCGAGTGGGGGTCGCCAATTAAGGTGAAAGTCCATTTCACCTGGTGGAGGGAGCACCTTGCACTTTGCTAGCTTGGTATTTGCACATTTGATAAGAAGGATCATAGAAGTTTACACTGAAGGAAGATCATCAGTGACCAAACCACTATTGGCATTAAATATACAAGGATCCCCCTTTTTTTCTGGATTTAATTTTTTTTTTTTTTTTTTGCATGAAGCATTTGTTTAATATGCACGTATATATTGGCAGCACCTAGCACTTTATTTGACAATTATAGAGACTTTTTTTGGACTTTAATCATTTGCATGAAATATTTGTTTGCCTTGCACAATACACCAGGAGCACTCAGCACTTTTTGTCAGCACCTTTAGGGTGTCCATTCCACATCATTTTTTCCACCTTTTACAATTAAGGATTCATTTCCCGATATTCACATCTTGTGCAACTTTTATTGTATTAATAGTCACGTTTGCTTATGTATTATTTATATATTTATCTGTTTATTGATGTGTTTATTAATTGGTAGCGCATCCACACCATTATAATTATTAATTAATTTGCTTGTGTGACACACATTCAGTGGAAGCAGCAACCAGGCAACATACATCATACAGCGCATACCACTTTTTCTTTTCTATTTGCAGCCTCATCAGTGCCCATCAGTTCAGTATATCAGTGCTGTCTTATCAGTGCAGCCTCATCAGTGGCCATCAGTGCGTCCTCATTAGGGGCCACCAGTGCAGCCTATCACTGCTCATCAGTGCAGCCTATCACTGCCCATCAGTGCAGCATATCAGTGCTGCCTTATCAGTGCAGCACCATTAGTGCAGCTTATCAGTGCCACCTCATCAGTGGCCATCAGTGCAGCCTCTTCAATGCAGCCTATTAATATACATCAGTGCAGCCTATTAGTGCCCATCAGTATTGCCTCATCAGTGCCCATCAATGCAGCCTATTAGTGCCCATCAGTGCAGCCTATTAGTGCCCATTAGTGTAGCATATCAGTGAAGCTTATCAGTGGCCATCAGTGCAGCCTTATCATTGTCTATCAGTGGCCATCAGTGCAGCCTTATGTCACTGGATTAGTAATATTGCTCCTATCTTGTAAGATATTTGGACTTGTGTTTGCTGCCACTGATTGTAATCATAGGATTATTTCACTTATTTTTATAATGACTAGGAAGCTCCTAGTCATTATGGAAATAAGTGAAATATTCAGTGGCAGAAAACACAAGTCCAAATATATTATAAGATAGGAGTAATCATACTAAACCAGTGATATATTGTGAAAGCACATATAAGTGAGCAGGTCCAAAATATTATTGCTACCATATACAATTAAAAGTCTTTTTATATTTATATATATATATATATATAGATATATATATATATATTTTATATCATGCAATTCAATACGCTCGCTCAAGCAAGGACAATTATGTTTAAAGAAATTAAATTAATTATATTGAAGTGATGCCATACCTCGGGGGCACCGTATTCCCTCTTCTCTTCTCCACACTATTGGCACAGAACCCAGGAGGAAGTTGCAGATCGTAACTTCCTCCCAAGGATGCCGTGGAGCATTATGCTGCAGTGGCACACTCAGTATTGGCGGCTGCCAGACCAGTTGTATTAAGTGCAGCCAGCGGCCGCTGGTCTGTCCGAACATCCTCACCGGCTGGTATTCTTATACTGGCAGGCGGCAGTGAGGCCTCTTTATGGGGCACCAGACTGATTTGCCTCCTGGACCCTGCCCCCTGCCCATTCCACCCCATAAGACTGGCACTACACTAAAAGTGTAGCGCAAGCTGGCGGGGACTCTTTTCATGTGGGAGCCGGTAAAAACCTGTTTTTTACATGCGGGGGGGAGGCAGCTTTTTTGTCGCCCCCCCTTGAAAGTTCCGCTGCGCACCACTGCAACTTTGCTTATACCACTCAAATCTGCTACAAATTGGAAAAGTGCTTTGCAAGTATACAACTTGCTAGTGAAAATGTGCAGCAAGTTAACAAGACTTACAATTCAACACTATCACAAATTATACTTTCTATCTGGGATGTTATTAATCACCAGAGTATTAAACAGCACTGTCACGATCTAGGATCAGGCTCGGAAGCCAATGGCTGTAGCATTAGAGATGTTCATGATTAGTCAGCAGGAAATATACCATCAGATCCTCCTAGTGGATGACATGGGTTCACCCAAGGCGCAGGGTCTAATTACTAGCTGCTATTCACCATAGCTCCTGATAGTGGAGATGGATTTTGCTGTGTGTTAGTACCAGGTTGCAGTCCTCAGGATTGTCCCACCAGGAGGTGAGCAAGCCCATTAGAAGATGTAGCAGGTAGGTATCAAGCAGCAGCATAGTCAGCAAATAGGCCAAAAGCCAGAAAAGTCGGCCAAATCTTGAGATTCAAACCATATATGGGCAGGCTGAGTGTATCCAAGTTGCTCAACCAATCAACTTGGGTAAAACCAGCCTGTCAGATTTTACATGCATTTATTTCTGGCGGTTACATACTGTATATAGCTGCAATACGTATATGAAAAAGTAATGATGTAACAATGTAATAATTGCTAAGTGAATCACTAATTACCACTAAAAAATGGTATATATACAGTATATAAGGTTAAAGTGCAAGTGCACAAAATAATTCCAAACATGAAGTGTTAAAGCGTAACTCCACTTTTGTTGAGAAAAAAACATTCCCCTCTGGGTGATCTATGTACATTGCAAGGATTATAACAACCTTTGTTGCAGATTCCTACCTTTTGTTATTCCGTAGAAATCCCTCAGTGTTCCTCTGTGCCTCTGTACTGAGTGGGTCTAATGGGAGTGGTTTCATAATTATCAGTCAGGTGTGCAGCTGGAGAGCACTAATGAGGACATATACTGGGCCTGCATCCCTTTAGACGTGCTCCTATTAAAAGTATCTCTCCAAAAATGACATTTTTGCTGTAGGAGATGCCTGAAATCTGACTTGTAACTTAGGCAGACTTCTGGGAAAATCAGTGAGTCAATCACACAAGCAGGAAATTATGTTTTTGGGGAAAGGTCAGTACACATTCTGTGTACAGAACAACTCCAGGTAGCCATATTTCACTGCATTTTCAGAAAATTACAGAGGCTGCAGATTGAAAAGGAAAGGTAATTTTTAATACCATTCAATTACAATATGACTTGGGTCGCAATTATATCTGCTATATTATTTTTTCTTTATTTGCTATTTTTTTTCCCCACGAAAGTGGAGTAACCTTTTAAATCATATACATCAATGAGTGATCAAACTCAATGTCCATTGAATCAACTTATGCAGTATAAATATATGTAAGTGAGTCCAATATAAATGTGCTAAATAAAGTGCTCAGTGCTCATGGACAAACTTCCACTACAAAAATTGCTCCAGTGCTCCTTAGAATAAAAGTGAAAGCTTCAAATGATAGGGTATCGCTGCTGTTTCACTCTCGCTGCTGGGAGTAAGCTCAAACATCTCTTATATATATAAAATGTAAACAGCGAGAAGCCTCATAGCGTAAAAGAGTACAGTAACTTTTTTGAAAAAATAGAATTACACTTACAATAAGGCTGAAAGTCACAAGCAGTACCAGCTACAATGGTGTCACACGTATGCTCTGACCAACGCATTTTTCCAAAAATTGAATCTTCTGGGATTGGAGGATCCCGTGTAATTTCAGCAGACAGACTTTCAAAGTGGGAGTGACACCGAAAGCACAAAAAAAAGCAACAAAGCATATCTGAATATAATCAAAAGCCCAACCAAAAAAGTGCAGAATAAAAAAATATATGCAGTATCTCACAAAAGTGAGTACATCCCTCACATTTTTGTAAATATTTTATTATATCTTTTCATGTGACAACACTGAAGAAATGACACTTTGCTACAATGTAATGTAGTGAGTGTACAGCTTTAATAACAGTGTAAATTTGCTGTCCCCTCAAAATAACTCAACACACAGCCATTAATGTCTAAACCGCTGGCAACAAAAGTGAGTACACCCCTAAGTGAAAATGTCCAAATTGGGTCCAATTAGCCATTTTCCCTCTCCGGTGCAATGTGACTGATTAGTATTACAAGGTCTCAGGTGTAAATGGGGAGCAGGTGTGTTAAATTTGGGGTTATTGCTGCTCTCACTCTCTCATACTTGTCACTGGAAGTTCAGCATGGCACCTTATGGCAAAGAACTCACTGAGGATCTGAAAAAAAGAATTGTTGTTGTACATAAAGATGGCCTAGGCTATAAGAAGATTCTGAAACTGAGCTGCAGCATGGTGGCCAAAACCAGATAATTGTTTAACATGACAGGTTCCACTCAGAGAAGGTCTCGCCATGGTCGACCAAAGAAGTTGAGTGCACGTGCTCAGCATCATACCCAGAGGTTGTCTTTGGGAAATAAACGTATAAGTGCTGCCAGCATTGCTGCAGAGGTTGAAGGGGTGGGGGGAGGGGTGGGGGGTCAGCCTTTCAGTGCTCAGACCATACACCACACATTGCTTCAAATTGGTCTGCATGGCTGTCTTCCCAGAAGGAAGCCTCTTCTAAAGATGGTGCTCAAGAAAGCCCGCAAGACAAGCTGACTAAGGACATGGATTACTGTAGCCATGTCCTGTGGTCTGATGAGACCAAGATAAACTTATCTGGTTCAGATGGTGTCAAGCATGTGGGTGGCAACCAGGTGCGTAGTACAAAAACAAGTGTGTCTTGTCTACAAGCATGGTGGTGGAAGTGTCATGGTCTGGGGCTGCATGAGTGCTACCGGTACTGGGGAACTACAGTTCATTGAGGGAACCGTGAATGTCAACATGTACTGTGACATACTGTAGCAGAGCATGATCCCACTCCCTTCAGAGACTGGGCCACTGGGCAGTATTCCAACAGGATAACAACCCCAAACACATCTCTAAGACGACCACTGCCTTGCTTAAGAAGCTGAGGGTAAAGTTTAATATGAGATGGTATTACGTGCACTATACACTGTATGCTTTTTGATATTGTATTACTTTATTGTTTTACTGTATTCTTTCTTTCTAAATAAATAAATAAAACATTTTCTTGGGAAAAAAAAAAAAAAGAAGCTGAGGGTAAAGGTGATGGACTTGCCAATCATGTCTCCAGACCAATACCCTATTAAGCATCTGTGGGGCATCCTCAAACGGAAGGTGGAAGAACGCAAGGTCTCTAACATCCACCAGCTCCGTGATGTCATCATGGAAAAGTGGAAGAGGACTCCAGTGGCAACCTGTGAAGCTCTGGGGAACTCCATGCCTAAGAAGATTAAGGCAGTGGTGGAAAATAATGGTGACCACACAAAATATTGAAACTTTGGGGCCAATTTGGACATTATGACTTAGGGGTATACTCACTTTTATTGCCAGTAGTTTAGACATTAATGGCTGTGTGTTGAGTTATTTTGAGGGGACAGCAAACATACACTGTTATACTCACTACTTTACATTATACCAAAGTATAATTTCTTCAGTGTTGTCACATGAAAAGATATAATAAAATATTTACAAAAATATGAGGGGTGTACTCACTTTTGCAAGATACTGTATATAAAGAAAATATAAAATGTAAAACATATATAAGAATGAAAAATTAATGTACACCTCCAACCTATTCTCCTCTTTGCTTCCGGGGATGCTCGGAATTGGGCACCATGGCACACATTTGGTGGACCTGCCCGAAGGTACGCAAGCTTTGGGTCAGAATATACTCCCTTCTTCATACTCTATTTCATACTAATCTGAAAAGGACCCCTATGAAGCCCTCTTATGCAAACCTATACTGGAATTACTGCGTCCCGAATGCCAATTGGCATTGCCCTTGTTTACTGCAACTAAACTTATGATAGCTAGGACCTGGAAAACTCCAATACTAAGCTTTGAGGCGGTCAAAAACCGAATGAATGACATTATGGTTAATGAGAAATTGACCGCCATTCTAACGGACATGCACAACAAATTCTTACGAGTTTGCCAGCCCTGGATCGCCAATTATCATCCGTCCCGCTTTGATAATACACTTCTCTCAATCTGAAATGGCCTGTCTCGCAGCCCTTGGTCCTTTCTTCCTCTTCTTCTTCTTCTTCTTTCTTCTTTTCCTCTCTCTCCCCTTTTTTCTTATCTCTTTTCATCTCTTCTATTTCTCTATCCCTTTCACTTTTTACAAAAGGTTTAATACCATTAGGCCAATCATTAGAACAAGACATTATTGTTTCTGCTCCATATTTTTGTATTACACAAGTTTGAATGTTTCTCGCACACTGAATCATCGCTCATTTCCGTGTGATGCTCTGAATATGATGTCATTAGCAATGTCAAGTACTGTTATGTATTATCCTTTAATGCTAATAAAACCCTTTGTACAAGAAAAATTAATGTACACCTTTTGTACTACCTGTCCCACCCTACTAGATTGTAAGCTCTTCTGAGCAGGGCCCCCTTAATCCTCTTGTATTTCATTGTATTTTAACTGTATTGTCTCCCTTTTATATTGTAAAGCACTGCATAAACTGTTGGCACTATATAAATCCTGTATAATAATAATGTAAAAATGACAATCTGCACAAAATATCTCCATCTGGTGGTCACGAAGGTACATAACAAATTAAGAGACGTATCTCTTACTGCATGGATATTAAATCCACAAAGACTACACTATACACTAACACTTTAATTTTATAAAGCTGGATAAAAGCGAAAAGAATGTCAATATATATCAAAATAAACAAAAATTATAACAGAAAACATAAACTTCATGAGTGGCGGTATAAACATTGTTATTAAAATATGCATTAAAATAAAAAATATGTATAAAATGAATATACAATAAAAAATGCACACAATGTATGTGCCAGCAGGAGAACATGATACTTGTAAATATAAAAGACAGTTGGATAAAATCAACAAGAATGGTTATAAGAATGGAATCAGAGACAAAAAAGAAAGGGACTTCATGATTTCTCTGCCTCCTAGGATTCCCATCATATATTACCTCCCAAAAGTCCATAAAAACCCAGAAAGAGACCAATCGTGAGTGGGATTGATTCCCTTACCACATGAATTGGGAGGTATATAGAATTTTTCCTACAGCCTCTGGTTATAAGAACACCTTCCTTTTTAAAGAATACTGCACAAATTATTAGAGAACGATCTGAGTTAATGATTGGAGTGGAAGGTATTTTAATCACGGCGGATGTTCCTTCCCTATATACCAGGGGTCTCAAAATTATGGCCCTCCAATTGTTCATGAACTACAATTCCCATCATGCCTAGTCATGTCTATGAATGTCAGAGTTTTACAATACCTCATGGGACGTGTACTTCCACAACAACTGGAGGGCCATAGTTTGGAGATCCCTGTTCTATACAATTATTCTCCATCAGAAAGTATATGAGGCTGTGAGACATTTTTTGGAATTTGACGATAGAATGTCTTTAACAAAAATTGTTCATTCTAGACCTTTTAAAGTTTGGTATGGAACATAACTACTTCCATTAGGGCAATGAGTATTATTTCCAAAAGACTGGCGTGGCAATGGGAGCTAAATTCGCAAACCTTTTTTATATGGTGGGGCGATGGGCATTCATTACATGAACTCATGTCCTAGTTAAATTGCAAATTCCATTGCTTTGGCATTGGTTGGATGTGGAGATTGAAAAATACACCCCCCACTGGAGGGGTAGTAATCTTAAGAGACATTTCATGCCATGAAACACGGTGGATTTTTGCTTTACCAGCCTTGGGGTCTCAACGTAGAGTGGAAGGTTTACTCGTTTTAAAAATAATTAAATTGTATTTACATCTTAAAAGGATTTATCCTTGTGTAATACAAATGTTTCTGGGTATCAAATTCTCCTGCCAGCACATACATTTTGTGCATTTTTTATTGCATGCTCATTTTTATACATATGTTTATTTTAATACATATTTTTGATAACAATTTTTTATGCAGTCACTCATGAATAGGGATGGGCCCCCGGTTTAAGTCAAACGCATGTTCGACACGAACATCGGGGGTTTGCCTGTTCGGCGCATCCCAAACATTATGGGGCATTCGTGGGAACTTCGAGTGCCCCTTAATACATTCCAATGGCAGGGAAAATGCCGCCCACTGATTGGCCAAAGCATGCACATGACCAATCACAGAGCGCTCTGCTGTGAGAGATATGATTGGCTAAAGACAGGGTTCCTTTAGCCAATCACTGCTCAGCAGCCTCAACCCACACCCCACACTATATAAAGCCGCTTGTACAGTGGCTCTATGTAGTGTGAATAACGGTGGATAGAGAGTGAGCTTTGCTAGTGGCGGCAGGCAGTTTAGTGTAGCTAGCTGATAATTGTGCATTGCGAAAGAAAAAGAAAGAAAGATAGATAGATAGATAGATAGATAGATAGATAGATAGATAGATAGATAGATAGATAAAATGATCTATATACAGTCAGTTAGTACTGGCAGTTTAGTGTAGAGCAAAATATATACTAGATAGATGGATAGATAGGGCGATCTGTATACAGTCAGTTAGTGTACAGTGAAATATATACTAGATAGATAGATAGATAGATAGATAGATAGATAGATAGATAGATATAGACATTAGTGCAGACAGTTTAGATAGGCATTAGTGCAGACAGTTTAGTGTAGAGTGAAATATATACTAGATATATAGATAGATAGGGCGATCTGTATACAGTCAGTTAGTGCAGGCAGTGCAAGAATATATATATCTTCCTAGTGTTTATATGCGACGTGGGGGTCCTCCAAAATCCAAACCAGGCCCTTGGGGTCTAGTATGGATTTTATGGGGAACCCCGGGCCAAAATTTTTAAAAAAATTATGTGGGGTTCCCCCCCAAAATCCAAACCAGGCCTTTCAGGTCTGGTGTGGATTTTAAGGGGAACCCCGCACCAATTTTAAAAAAAAAAATTACGTGGGGTCCCCCCCCAAAAAATCCATACCAGGCCCTTCAGGTCTGATATAGATTTTAAGGGGAACCCTGCGTCAAATTAAAAAAAAATGGCGTAGGGGTCCCCCCAAAATCCAAACCAGACCCTCATCTGAGCACACAGCCCTTGCATGGCAGGAGGGGTGGGGATGAGCAGGTACCCCCCCTCCAAACCATACCAGGCCACATGCCCTGAACATGGGGAGGATGCTTTGAGGTCCCCCCAAAGCACCTTGTCCCCATGTTGATGGGGAGAAGGGCCTCATCCCCACAACCCTTGCTGGTGGTTGTGGGGGTCTGCGGGTGGGGGGCTTATCAGAATCTGTAAGCCCCCTTTAATAAGGGGGTCCCCAGATCCCAACCCCCCTATGTGAATAGGTATGGGGTACATTGTACCCCTACCAATTCACCAAAAAAGGAGTAAAGCGGTACAAAAAACAAGAGGCAGTTTTTGACAAGTCCGTTATTGTAAAATAGCTCTTCTTCTTACTTCTTTCTTCCTCCATCTTCTCCTGCCCCCGTCCTCCTTCTGGTCTTCTGCTTCTTCTTTCGGTCTTCTTCCTTCCTCTCTTTGTCTTTAATCTTGGCCTAGTATGGTTTGGAAGGGGGGCGCTCGCTCCTCCCCACCCCCTCCTGCCATGCCAGGGCTGCATGCTCGGATGAGGGTCTGGTTTGGATTTTGGGGGGCCCCCACGCAATTTTTTTTAAAAACTTGGCACGGGGTTCCCCTTAAAATCCACACCAGACCTGAAGGGCCTGGTATGGACTTTGGGGGGACCCCCACATCATTTTTTTTTCATTTTGGGTGGGGTTCCCCTTAAAATACATACCAGACCTAAAGGGTCTGTTACAGACTTTGGGGGGAACCCTACGCAAGTGATTTCAGTGATTTTTCTGTATATTACAGACGTGATAATAAATGACAATTTTTCCTTTGGAAATGTCATTTTGCTCTGGCACTGTTCTAAACATCACAGAGGTGCGCCCTTTTACGGGTAGACTAAGGGGACCCCATCAGCACAATATTTAAAGGAATATTTCAATTTTATTGTTTCACTTTAAGCATTATTAAAATCACTGCTCCTGAAAAAACGAATGATTTAAAACCTTTTTTTTGCCCATACACTTTTTAGGGCAATAACTTGCATATAAGCCTTTAAAATGAGCACTTTTGATTTTTCATGTTCGAGTCCCATTGATTTTAAAGACGTTCACGTGTTCGCACAAATTTTTTGTCTGTTCGCACTAGGTGCGAACTGAACGGGGGGGTGGTGGTTTTTTTATGCTTTCGGTTATAAATTTTTATCTGTTTTGGTATATATTGACATTCTTTTTTCCGCTTTTATGCGGCTTTATAAAATTATAGTGTTAGTGTATAGTTTAGTCTTTGTGGATTCAAAGGAGAAGTATGGCCTGAGCTCGTTTGGCCATACTTCTCCTATGGGTCACAGGAGTGCAATTTGTTATGCATTCCTGTGACCCGTTTTCAGACTAAAGTCCGCTCTCTGATGACGTCACAGGAATCAGGACAGGCACCGCGTCAACCCGACTTCAAGAGTCTGGATCCGCCAGGTGCCTGGACCGACAGCCATCTCACCCTCTCAGCGAGCCGATGAGAGCCTGAGACAGCCAGTCCCCACCCCTCGACAGCTCACGCTCCAGTGAGCGTGGAAGAGCAGAGCGGAGGGCTTGCTGATTGACAGCCAACAGCTCTCAGCTTGGGGATCAGAGAGAACTGAGCCATCGGCGTTGTTCGGTGGCTCGGTTCTCAGTGTACAGACGCCGGGGGACAGATGCAGCATCGGACCAATTCTGCATGCATCCAGGCAAGTATAATGGGGGAAAAAAGCTTAAACCCATTGTAACCTGGGGGTAGCTCCGTAATGACCACCAGCCAGTTTATTAAAGCAAACGGTCCATTTATTTTAAAGCAAACAAAATCAAATGACAGCTTTCTTCAGCCAAAGTAAATACATAGTCCAGCATCCTGGTATTGATAACTAAAACAGCAGGCTCACCGCTAGTCTCCGATCCCACAGCTCGGTTAGGCTCCTCCAGAGTCAGGGTGTCAGGCCGGCCAGACAGAGGGGTTCAGCAGCCTGTGTCTCAGTTGATTCAGAGAACTCACGCTTGCTGTCCAGCTTGTGAGCTCTCCCTCTCTCTCTCACTTCCTTGACACAGGTGCACTGAGTCTCTGTTGCCTTTCAGACCCCCTTTCCCCGGGTCTTAACCCCATAGGTACCGAAGTCCTAGCGATCTGGGTTTGAGACTCTGCAATCGTCCTTCTTACAGGGATCATGGCTCCAATATCGGGTGGAATGTACCTGCCTTCTAGGACACATCCCCAGTGTCCTGTACACCATACTTCTCTTTTAACATGCATACAGTCTCCTAATTTGTTATGTACCTTTGTGACCACCAGATGGAGAGATTTTGTGCAGATTGTCATTTTTACATGTATTTTCCATTTTTATATATATTTTTTACATTTTATATTTTCTTTTTTTCACAATATTATATTTTCTTTATATATTTTTTTATTCTGCACTTTTTTGGTTGGGCTTTTGATTATATTCAGATACGCCTTGGTTGCTTTTTTTTTGTATAAAGCATTATATATTCTATTTGTACAGAATGTCTCTTTGGCAGCATATGTTATTTTATGCTTTCGGTGTCACTCCCGCTTTAAAAATGTGTCTGCTGATGTTGCACGGCATCCTCCAATCCCAGAAGACGCCATTTTGGGTGAAACAGAGCATACATGTGACATCATCGAGCCCAGTACCACGGGTGACACTACGGCTGGCCTGTTTTTCATACACAACTTGCAACTATCAGCCTTATTGTAAGTGCAATTCTATTTTTTTAATATAGTTACTGTACTGTTTTACACTATGAGGCTTCTCCCTGTTTATATTTTATATATATGTGCATGGTGAGCGGCTCTTCACAAGGGACATTTTGAGCTCACTCCCAGCAGCGAGAGTGCTAAAGCAGCAATGCTGAAAGGATAAGGCTGTACAGCCGCACACTGAATCCAATATCTTAGTTTATTAATAACAAGAGGTACAAGTACAGATGGGCGAACCACAAGTCCCAGATTACGCGTTTCGCACCTTGGGCTGGTGCTTACTCATAGCTTCAGCTACAGCAGCAATACCCTATCATTTGAAACTTTCATTTTAGAGATTATATGCAGGCATATTTGATCTCTGTAACCGAGATCCATGCTATCTGGTAAAAGGCTGTTTTTTTATTCGAAAGAGCACCTTTGGAGCACTGCAGCACTTTTTGTAAGTTTGTCTATGAGAGCTGAGCACTTTATTCAATTGGCACATTTATATTGGACTGTGTTTACATATATTTATTCCACATACGTTGATCCAATGGACTTTGAGTTTGATCACTCATTGTTTATATGATTTAACATTTCATGTTTGGAATTATTTTGTGCACTTGCACTTTATCCTTGTATATACACAATTTTTTAGTGGTAATTAGTGATTCACTTAGCAATTATCACATTGTTACATCATTACTTAAAGGAACAGCACACCATTTTACACATTTTCAGCAGTCTTGTATTCAGACTAATTGGGTTGCAGCAGTAATATTGGCTAAGTGCATAACTTTTTTCTTTTGGTATTTAAACGCTATATCCTCTAGCAAAAGTCATTGTGTTGCTTGGCGGAGACTGCTTCCCCTGCCCCCTGACAGGAGAAGACAATGGTTCCATGGGAGGGATTCCCCCATCAACACTGACTGTCTGTCAGGCAATGCAGGCTGAAGATCCCAACAGTATGCCCGTTCCTGTGCGCAGGCGCGTGCAGGAGTGCGCGCACAGATGGCAGGTGCGCACGCGGGTACAGGCTGGAGGAAAACTCCTGGGAACCTGAAAGTAACTTGCACGTGGGAGATCTTGTCCGAGCATTCTGGAGAAACCATCCCGTTTTGATGGTCCATCTGGGCATCCGGAGGCTGCCCCTTGGGTAGGGGCAATGTCAGGGAATGCAGGCTGAAGATCCCAACAGTATGCCCGTTCCTGTGTGCAGGCGCATGCAGGCGCGTGCGCACACATTGCAGGTACGCACACGCATGCGAGCCATCACTGGCGCCAAACGGCCTATTTAAACCAGCAGCACCCTGCAACCAGTGCTGTCCTTTCTACAGCGTATCCGTGTTCCTGAGCAACCTGCTTATCTGATATCCTAGTTCCTGTGACCCGCCTGTCTTCGACTACTCTCTGCCGCTCTGTACCTTGCTGCCTCCTTCCTGACAACCCGGCTTGTGCCTCTGACTACTCTTCGGCTGCTCCTTCGGTACTGCACCGCCAGCCTCCTGACAAACCCGGCCTGCCTCTGACCGTCCCTCTGCCTACTGCACAGGCTTCTGGCCCCTCTGCCGGTGACATCCAGTGCCCATCAGTGATCTGCACCAAACCAATACACTCCTGCGCTCAAGGGACAGTGGTTCAGCAGGGGCTCCTCATAAGACGATAGCCATACTGAGATAATGGTAGATCACACATATGTAGGTCTTGCTGCCCTCTTCCGGATCATGTGTATCCAGACACACTGGAGCAAAGAAAAACGAGAGGCACACTGACCTTATGCCGTACCATTAAAAAGTTTAATAATTAAAATAGATAAACTCCATATACTCACAAGCGGAGCTGGTATTAAAACCTTTTGAAATACAACAGTACATCCAATGGGGACGATGGTGGAGCCTCGGCAGAGGACCTGGATGTTCACCATAGGACAAGGCTGACACGTTTCCAGGGTGAACCCTCTTCATCAGAGCCCCTCTGAGCTCTGATGAAGAGGGTTCGCCCTGGAAACGCGTCAGCCTTGTCAGCCTTGTCCTATGGTGAACATCCAGGTCCTCTGCCGAGGCTCCACCATCGTCCCCATTGGATGTACTGTTGTATTTCAAAAGGTTTTAATACCAGCCCCGCTTGTGAGTATATGGATTTTATCTATTTTAATTATTAAACTTTTAATGGTACAGAACAAGGTCGGTGCGCCTCTCTTGTTTGTTTTTCTTTGCATCAGTGATCTGCACCATACCTGCAGCAAGACTTTTGCACCGGCACCTACCATCTTGTCAAGCCCTCGTGCCACCCGCACTCACAAACTCCATGTTCCCACTTCCAGAGGTCTGCGAGTACGGATAGGAAGAGAGGTTGTTCCCTGCATATCAGACTGCACCACCAGGTACTTGACACTGTCAATGGGGGAGACTAGAGATTTTCTTTCCTGCAAAAACGCTCTATCTATGTCTGGCTTAACAAGTAGAAGTTGGATGAGATCAGACAGAAGAGTAGCCAATGAACAAGCCAAGGGTCATAGGAGCGGTAGTGCGGTTGTGAAGATAAGGACAGCAGCAGGTATGCAAAGAGCAAGATATTGACTTGAGAGAGAACAATAATCTGGCAAACAGAAAGTGCAAAGACATGGCTCAAATCAGGAAGTTCATGGAAGGAGCAAAGAACTCAAGGTTCACTAGACATAAGACACAAAACAAGGTTGTCCAAGGAATCAGACAGGGAGCTGTCCAGGATCCCTGATGGCACAGTGAGTAGAGCCACAGCCAGATGTTGCAGGTTCAGATAGTACTTCCCTCCTTTCCCTAAGAACTTTCCTCTGGTCCACATCTTTCTCATTGCACCAGATATTATAATTTGTTCCCTAAAGATCCTGTGATTAAGAGTTTTTTCAACTACAAAATATTCTTCATCCTGTACCTCAACAGGTGGGGGGGGGGGAGAATTCTCCTAGAAAAAGGATTTTCATAAAGTTATTTTAGTAATGAAAAACAGGGTGTATCTTTATACTAGAAGACAACCTCTGTGAAATGAGTGCTTGATGTCAGACAGACAGTGTTACAAGTGAGTCCAGCCTATCCACCACAGACTACTCACCAGCATCCAACCTAAAAAGGTCACTCAGTGTTTCTCCACCTCCTGAAGCACAGACCTCCAGTGATTGGATGTCAGGAAAGGAATGTTCCACAAGGCATATACGAAAGAAATAAAAGGATCTGATGCTCTCTGTATTGACAATTTATTTAAAAATTGATTATGAATCACTTACATACAAAGCACTTAAGCCAAGTGCAAGCATACTGGCGTATCTAGAAAATGGCATTCAAATGACAAAAATGGCCGCTGGTGAAGTCATACGTGACTGCTCCTTCCGTGCGTGTTACGTCCGTGGGTGGGACTTCTTCAGTGGGAATCTGAGCCACGTAGCCAACAAGCTCATAAATGCCATAGCAACAAGATGCTAAACAATTGGTCTCCCTGGACACAGCGGCACAGCCACGCTAGGTATCCAGCCTGAAAATTTAAGCTGCGAAAGAACCTCTACGAATATATTTAAAATGATATCATATCCCAAAATGAATTACCAATTCATCGTCATCATTGTCATTATATACAGTTGCGGGATGTTTAACATAAAATTGTGCACAGGGGAATACATAATAATAATACCAAAATCCCACCGTCCAGTGCAGTACCTCTCCTCTGATCCAATTAAAGGGGCACTCCACCCTAGAGGCAAGGGACAAAAAGTCATGATAAAGAAGATAAATGGATTAATAATAATTTGATAAATAAAAAATTGATACGGCACACCACGGCCATCTTTTTACAGATATACAAAACACAAATAAAGAGATACAGAAAAAAAAAGAAAGAAATTCTTGAGGGATGTTGATGACTTTGGGAGTAATCGTCCCTATAAATGGCAGACTAATAATGATATGAAACTTGTTTCCCCTAGTGAGGTCTACTTCATGGCACCTGGGGACAACCAGGGATGACCTTAGGGAGGGAATTGTCCCCCGCATGGCTTTAAAGAGAGGAATTTCACCCCAAAACAGAGATGACGCAGGGGTAACAATACTAAAAATAGAGGTAGAGGCAATTACTATTAGTCACCATTTAGGAGGGCTCTACTAAGAACCCCTGCCATTATGGGGAAGTCCCATGGAGATCAGATCCCCATCAGGTCAGGGGTTACTGGGAGGAACTCATATCAGGGACAAGGGGGTCCTGTGCATACCCAGAATAGGTGTGCTCCTTTTCAAGATAATAGCTATGATTATCATCATTTTTTAGGGTCACAAAGGACCCCCTGGAGGGGACCTCCACCGCAAACTCCAACATAGGGAGAGGGATGAATGGATCATCCCCCCCAATAGGGCCCAGTCAGGAACGGGCAATACAGTCAAAGACAACAAAAAGACAGAGATGATGCAGAGGGGGGAGTAGAGTCCAAAAGGCAAAGACCCCACTAGGCACAGGCATTTACAATCTAAGTGGGACCCCCCTAACAGAAGATGAAATGAGAGTTTTGGATAAAGGCTTAAAGTTTGCCTTATTCACAATCTTAATAAGTTCCAAACGTACATCAATGTCCAGAAATATATTTGAGGGCTTAATATTAAGAAATACTTTTTATCCAACCCAGTGAAGAGGAATTTCTCCCAACCTGAGATTAGACACTGTAATCTCAGGAAAAAGTCTATATTTAATCCCACTTGTTCAGATAACAGACATTTAGAAGTTTTTAAAAACATGGTATGTAATGATCTGGGCTCCTTGAAGGTGAAAAAAGTTTGATTCCCAACATATCAGGAGGGGTATTATTTCATTGGAAAAGAGGAAGGATATTGTTCGGGGGAGGACTGGCGGTGTTGAGTAGAACTTACTACCAAGAGGAAATGCATAGGCTTTTGAGTGACAGTGATACATATCAGCTATTGGGTAGTGACCCTATGTTTAGATTTAAAGAGAGGGTTCTGAACCACAAGGAGGCCTTGTACCTTGACCCTTTGTTTTGTAGAACCCTATTATGTATTTTCTGTCCAAGGTACACAAAAGTATTGAACAGCCCCCTGGCTGTCCCATTGTTAACAGAATAGACTCTGTTACTGCCAGATTGGGGCAATGTATAGACTTCTTTATCCTGCCTTTAGTTATCAAGATGGGTGCGTATTTGAGAGACACCAAGCACATTATCCAAATCCTTGATACACTTACTAGTACCCCCCTCTAGTATTTTAGGGGCTGCCGACGTGGGGTCATTCTACACTATCATTGGCCATGAGGATGCGTTGGCATCAGATGAGTGGGCACTGTCAGGTTCAAATCTCACTAGAAAACATAAAAAATTCCTACTCAGTTGTTTGAGATTTTGCTTACTGAACAATTACTTTTGGTTTGATAGTCAATACTTCCTGCAGACCAGGGGTGTAGCGATGGGTGCCCGTTTTGCTCCCAGTGTGGCCAATCTGTTTATGGCCCACTGCGAGGAAGAAGTAGTTTTTGGGGTCTGCCCACCCCAGTTGGTCTGTTACAGGAAGTATATAGACAACCTTATTATGATATGGGAGTGGGATAGAACTAGATTGGATGCATTTATCAATAGGTTGAACAGCAATACCAAAAATATTACTCTCACCTGGAACATAGATTTACATCAAATTACTTTTCTTGATTTAGATATTTTTAAAAAGGAGGACCGTTTCCACACTAGGAATCATTTTACACCTACTAACCATAATGCGTACATATCTCTGAATAGCTGCCACCATCATATGTGGCTATGTAACATACCTAGGGGACAGTTTATCAGACTTCGATGTCATTTTTTGTCTCAGTGTCAGGTGTTAGCTAAGAGGTTTACACAGAAGGGGTACACACAAGCTACTAAACTACTATAGATAGTCTGATTGAAAAGGTCAGGTCTCTAGATAGAGATAGGATTATTGCAGACACGAATGGTCATGGTGGTATGCATAATAGTGAGTTCCGGATGGTACTTGACTATAGTATGCAATATGAAAAATTTGAAAATATTGTAAATAAATATTGGGCAATAGTTAGATCGGATCAAGATCTTAGTCCATTGCTCCCTGTGCGCCCTCAGTTTCTTTATCGTAAGGCGCCCTCACTTTGGAACAGTCTGGCCTCAGGTGTCATTAACCCTCCTAAGAATACCCAAAATAAATTACTCGCCTTCTCATCAGGCTTTTATGCATGCGGGAGGTCTACAGCCTATAAAAGTTTTAAAACTAACATTGACCACTGGGCACTTAAACCCCCTTCCTAACCAGACCAATTTTCAGCTTTCAGTGCTCTCACACTTTGAATAGCAATTACTCATTCATGCAATACTGTGCCCATACAAAATGTTCGTCCTTTTTTTCACACAAATAGAGCTTTCTTTTGGTGGTATTTAATTACCACTGAGTTTTTTATTTTTTTGCACTATAAATGAAAAAAGACTGAAAACTTTGTAAAAAAATGCATTTTTCTTAATTTCTGTTATAAAATTTCGCAAATTAGTAATTTTTTTTCATAATTTTTTGTCAAAATTTATACTGCTACATATCTTTAGTTAAAATAACCCAAATCAGTGTATATTATTTGGTCTTTGTGAAAGTTATAGAGTCTACAAGCTATCGTGGCAATCATTGAAAATTGATCACACCTGTTGTACTGACGGCCTATCTCATTTCTTGAGACGCTAACAAGCCAGGAAAGTACAAATACCCCCCAGAGGACCCCTTTTTGGAAAGTAGACATTCCACGGTATATAGTAAGAGGCATGGTTAGTTTTTTGAAGATGTAATTTTTCCCACAATTCTTTACAAAACAAAGATTTTTTTTTCAATAAATCGTCATGTTAACAGGTTATTTCTCTCACATGGCATGTGCATACCACAAATTACACACCAAAATACATTCTGCTATTCCTTCTGAGTATGGTGATACCATGTGTGTGAGACTTTTATACAGCCTGGTCACATAGAGAGGCCCAACATTGAAGTAGCATGTTTAGGCATTCTAGGGGCATAAATTACACATCTCATTTCTCAACCACCTATTACACTTTTAAAGGCCCTGGAGCACCAGGACAATGGAAATGCCCACAAAATGACCCCATTTTGGAAAGCAAACACCCTAACGTATAATCATTGAGGCATAATGAGTCTTTAGAATGGTTCATTTCTTTCCAGAAGTTTTCGGAAAATGTGGGAAAAAAATGAAAACGCATTTCTTTTACACAAAGTTGTCCATTTATAATATACTTCCAACACAAAGCATGCACATAGCAATAACGACACCCCAAAATACATTCTGCTACTCCTTCTGAGTATGGCAATACCAAATGTGTGAGACTTTAACACAGCCTGGCCACATACAGAGGCCCAACATTGAAGTAGCACATTCAGGCGTTCTAGGAGCATAAATTACACATCTCATTTCTCAACCACCTATTACACTTTTGAGGGCCCTGGAGCACCAGGACAATGGAAATGGCCACAAAATGACCCAAT
The DNA here is from genome assembly GCA_018402905.1 of Glandirana rugosa. Taxonomy (NCBI): domain Eukaryota; kingdom Metazoa; phylum Chordata; class Amphibia; order Anura; family Ranidae; genus Glandirana; species Glandirana rugosa. Next base: position 510,602 of record BLSH010323973.1, on the reverse strand, counting down.
TTTGGAAAGCAAACAACCTAATGTATAATCTATGAGGCATAATGAGTCTTTTGAGCAATTTAATTTTTCCAGAAGTTTTTAGAAAATGTGGGAAAAAAATGAAAATGCATTTTTTTCACACAAAGTTGTCAATTTATATAATTTTTCCAACACACAGCATGTACATAACAAACATGACCCCCCAAAATACATTCTGCTACTCCTCCTGAGTATGAAGATACTACAGGTGTGAGACTTTTACACAGCCTGCCCACATACAGAGACTCAACATCCAAGGAGCACCATCAGGTGTTCTAGGGACATAAATTATGCATCTAATTTCCTGACAAGTCAACCTATCACAATTTTGAAAGCCCTTCATATTTCTAAGATATAGCATGTACATACCAAGAATTACACCCCAAAATACATTCTGTTGAGCAAAGGGTAAACAAAACATTACCTGTGGTTTTAGTAGTGCAGTTGTCCACAGGAGAAGAGCCCTGATCCAGGCAGCTGGTAGGGACTTGGTCAATGACAGCGAATGGAATTGTCCAGGCAGCAGGCAAGAATATTGTCAGAACAGGCAGGGGTACTGTCCATATACTGTCCAGGATCAGTGCATAGAAACATAGAAAAGTGACAACGGAAAAAGACTGAGTAGTCCATCGAGTCTGCCCTCTTTTTTGTTTTGTTTTCCCATTGACCTCATTGTCTGACTGTAGATTTATGTTTATCCCAAGCATGTTTGAAGCCATTTACTGTTGACTGTCTCCTCACAACCTCTGTTGGTAGTTTATTCTAATCATCAACCACCCTTTCAGTAAAATAATACTTTCTAAGATTAGTTTTGAACTTCCCTCCAGTTAGTTTGAGGTCATGTCCCCATGTTCTTGATTTTGGTTTCATATTGAAAAGACTGCCCTCCTGAACCTTATTCACCCCTTGATGTATTTAAAGCTTTCACTCATGTCTCCCCTTTCCCTTCTTTCCTCCAGACTGTACATATTAAGTTCCTGAAGTTGCTCTTGATATTTTTATCCCCCAGACCTTTCGCCATTTTTGTTACCCGTCTCTGAACTCGTCTATCTTATCAATATCTTTTTGTAAGTGAGGTCTCCAGAACTGGACACAGTATTCTAAGTGAGGTCTCACTAAAGATCTATATAGAGGAATCAGAACCTCCTTCCTCCTGCTGGTGATCCCTCTACTGATACATCCCATAATTATATTTTCTTTTCCCACTGACTGGTTACACCATTTACTCACTTTGCAATCATCTGAAATAAGCACCCCCAAATCTTTTTCTTCTGTAGTGCTGGCTAGCACTGTATCCCCAATGCTGTACTCTCTAAGGGGATTCTTATTCCCTAGGTGCATTATTTTACATTTAGAAATATTGAACTGCAATCTCCACTGCTTTGACCAATCTTCCAGCAATGCCAAATCATGTTCCATGTTACAGACACCTCCAGAGATATTAACCCTATTACACACCTTTGTATCATCAGCAAAGAGACATACCTTGCCCAACAAACCTTTAGTTAGGTCACTTTCATATAGGTTAAATAGAACAGGACCCAGTGCAGAGCCTTGTGGTACCGACTAGTGACTGGTCTCTGCTCTGACTGAACCGCATTGTAACATAAATGTAAAGTGTAAGATAGTTTGCCTTAGCAAGATGTGATGTGATTTATAGAATTTGTTTAATTGTGGGTGTAGTTTAATTCTGTGTTATTAAATATATAGTATGCAATGTCAGCCATGCCATATGTCATTTCATCAGCATGTAAATAGGACCAAGCAAGCTAAAGAGTCCAGTTGACACCTAGATGCTAATAAGAGTTCCCAATCAGAATGAGAAAAAGTTGGCACCTTCTGTAAGCTTCAAACAGAAATCCTGGTCTTTCTGGCTACAAGAGTCAGCAGGGGAGCATGAGACGTTCCCTGGGGGGGGGGGGGGGGGGGG
>BLSH010323973.1:456825-467807 GCA_018402905.1 Glandirana rugosa | reverse complement strand
GTAGCATCTAAGGTGGTTAGGAGGTGGTTATATTTGAGTGGTCCGTCATTCAATGTTTGGGCCAACTATCACTTCCAGCACTCCTTGTTCCTCTTTACTCTGAAATTAATTCCTAATGACTTTGGCTATATGTTTGGGGTCGTTATCCTACTGAAAAATAAATTTGGGGCCAATCACACGCCTCCCTGATAGTATGACATGATAGATAAGTACAGTATCTATCTGTATTTCTCAGCATTGAGGACACTATTGATCCTATTGATCCTGACCAAATCTCCAACACGCAAACAACGTGGGATGGAGCCTATGTGCTGACATCACACTCGTTTCTGGGGCGACAGCCATATTATACTCTACATTTGATGAACGCCCCCTGGTGGTGAATAGTGTAACAATCTGCGATGATCAAGGAGAGCCAAGTGCTAATGTGTATAATACGCCGATTTACTGCTCATGTTTGTAACTTACTGCCTGGTGAGTTTATATTGGTGGAGGATTGGTGGAATCTACGATGATGTTTGCATGTGGCATGGTTTATTCACGTGGTTGGAGGATATCAAAGCATTGGAAAATTAAGACACAAACTGGAAGTTTAATTTATTTTATCATTTTCTATTGGACATTCACAGTGATGTTACGCTGTTGATGTCAAGGTGATTCACTTTTATTTATGAATTAGTTTACATTGCACATAATTATTGTGTTTAGTCACTGCACTTTTTATTGTATGATTCATGTAAACCGGGTTGGAAATTTACTTAAGTGGCTTGCAGCCTGTACTTTTAAGCACTGACTCGTTTCCATTTTAACCGCTTAAAGACTGCCCACCACATATATACTGCAGCAGGGCGGCTCTATTGTGCAAAACAACAGACCTGTACCCCCACACAGTAAGAAAGCACAAACAGGGAACACATTTAACCCTTTGATCACCCCAGGTGTTAACCCCTTCCCTGCCAGTGTCATTTATACAGAATCAGTGCATTTTTTAGCACTGATCACTGTCTTGAGGTCACTGGTCCCCAAAAAGTGTCACTTAGGGTCAGATTTGTCCTCCGCAATGTCGCAGTCCCGCTAAAAATCGCTAATCGCCACCATTGCTAGTAAAATCCATTAAAAAAAAACTAAAAGTCCATAAATCTATCCTGTAATTTCTAGACACTATAACTTTTGCACAAACCAATCAATATACGCTTATTGAGATTTTTTTAACCAAAAATATATAGAAGAATACATATTGGCCTAAATTGATGAAGAAATTTGTTGTTTTACATTTTTTGAATATGTATTACAGCAGAAAGTAAAAAATATTGTTTTTTTCAAAAAAAAAAATGGAAAAAAAAAACTGCACTGGTCAGTTAAAGTAACGCAGTGCCATATCACGTGGCAATGGGCTGGTCATTAAGGGGGTAAATCCTTCTGTGGCTGAAGTAGTTAATGGAAGAAAGTTGTATCTGGACCTATTAGTGGTGTGGTGCTTCAATTTCAATTTTTGTTACATAAAGCTTCCCAAAGCAATGAAGAACTCTATCCCTATGGTGACTAAGTTTGCTGATGCAGAAGTCCATGCCATTGGAGTTGCCTGGCTTGAGATCTCATGGATCACGTTCTGCACTTTTGGATGAACCAGATGAGCTTCATGTTCCCCGGATAACTTTATGCTGTCCTCTTGAAAGCTAGTTGGGATTCCTCTCTTCCATTCTAACAAGGTGTTTGCGCAAGAGACTCTCAGATCCACCACAAATATTTCCTGGTCAGGCACAACTGTGACTGGGTCCTTCGTGGTGGCTTAGCTGGTAGAGGTGGCCATCACTCTTTTTCTCAGTCACAAATGTGCATCCTGCATGAGCCCCCACTTGTAGCACCACCCCTACAGGAGCCACTGGATATAATGTCCCTGTGTAAGTGGAGATGACACACCTGGCTCATTTAGCACTGAATGACACACCTTGGGTGTTTTAACAATTTATTTGAACAGCAACAATATGAGAAAAGACAATTAGTATGTCAGAGAGCACAAAAGCAACAAAACAAAATATTTTGTATGAGGGAAATAATAGCTAAGCCCTAGCAATGATCTTTTCTAGCAATATGCAACTCTATGGGTAGCCAACGCTTAGCACTGAGAGGAAAGAAAACTATTAATAACTATAGCAGCTAAACAGTCCCTTCCTCGCTGGCCAGTGGTAGATGAGATAAGCACATTGCTAGGCAGTGGTGGAACCCTTTAAGAAATAACTCAGTCTCAATTGGTAACAAAATTATCTTGCTGAAGTCTGAGCTCTTACCTGCCTTGTGCTCACTCCCAGAATCTCTATGCGTTCACAAAGACTCAGTTCAGTATATCTTTAGCCATCAACAGGGAAAGTGGATCCTGTATCAGGGTGTCTAGTCACAGTGTCTAGTCAAAGGTGTTTACTGAATGCCTCACACCCTCAGAGGTACTAGACTCATAATTTCAAAATCAAAGCTCCAAACAGTGGCTTGATCCATGGGTTCCTGGAAGTGTCCTTGGATGACAGCCACAAGCAACAGGGTCTGGTTACTGTCTCCAGCAGCAGAATACCAACACACACTCAGGATCTCTAGTGGTGGAGTACCTTACAGATAGGTAGCTTATTCCCCACACACTCCTGTCCTGTCCAGCTCCTCCTCCTACACTCTTTTTAGCACCAGACACCACCAAAATGGCTGCCCCCTCTGATCTCCTTAAAGATGGCTGCAACATTGTATTACTGAATGTTCACTTAACAGCCCTTTTTAGGTTGGCTGCTGCATTTGTATACAGCCATTTGATAAAGCTAAAGTCCACAGCAACTATAGTCCTGGCTACATAAATATCACTGTATTATGAAAGAATGCAACTAGTAATGAATTTCTTACTGGTTCCCTGCCCTTCTCTCCTCTCCTGGGCCTGAGAGATGTTTTTTTCCCCACTCAGTAGCAACTGAGACCAATCCAAATCCTCCTTCCTTCTCTATCCCTGCATCCCCTGCTGCACTGTCCAATCAAGAGGGAGACTCAGGGATGAGCAACCTTAAAGGGGCCATTGGCCAGGGCTACATTAACATAGCAGAGGGTCCACATGCATGCAACTGGTATCAAGAGGAGGTCTTTTTTTATGCCAAAATATCTATATATGCTGGCTGCAATCTTTAAACTGATCAGTCATGAAACCCAGCAATTCCATTTGTTTGTCTATATCATAAAGGGAACATGTGCACTAAGATGTCATTCTGCTGGAATGACTTTGCACTACATTCTATTAAAAACTTGCTTGTTAAAGCTTGCATGTGTAAGTTGCAATACTTTTAATATAAATGGCTGGTAGATGCTACTAGAGAGATAACATGTGAGTTAATAGAGGGGTTTAAATAATTGCGTTTTAATATCACCGGTGAACTGGCCTATTCCAGCTGCCCTAGGTGATCTGTCGATCCAGACTAGGGGTCATTCTGGGGTCTTTCATTTGCAGTTCACGACTGCTGGTATCTCTCTAGGAGGGAAGCTATTAAAATCAAATTAAACCTGGGGAGGAAAGCCACATAGCCAAATGCAGACGGTGTGAAAGCAAAGGCTGTAATTCTTCCTTCTACGTCCAAGTCTCCCCTTCCAGCATCCTGGCCTGAGCCAGCTGCTTTCTTCTTAAAAGCCTTCTTCCCAGCCAGCGGTGGAAGTTTGAGCTGGTGCTCAGCCCATTCTCCCCCTGAATCATTAAGAGCTTTAATGCCCCCTTGGTGGTGAATGGATGCCAGGGCTCTGAGCTTGGCTTTTCAAAAGCATTATTCCGTGTTGTTGGATAGAAGGCCGAGATATAGCTTTAATGGTAGTCACCGCCTCTTGCAGCTGAATAAAGCAAAAATGAAAGAAAGCAAAAAAAAAAGATAAAAAATAAAAAAGTCGCGTATTGCAACATCAGACTTTCAGTAGCCTTTCACTAATAATTACTTTCTAAGGTCACATGGTACATACCCCCTAACTTTATGAGATGCAAAAGAGGGACATTTTTAGTGTCAATATATTTAAGAAAGTAACAGTTTTCTTTAACTCTGGCCATGCATCCATTGAGGTAATCTGCAAAATACACAATTTTGAGCATTTATAGTTGTCCACAGTGGGTAATATCAATAAAAATAAAGATATTCTAAAGGATGCTCTTAAATATAAAAGCATTTAAACACATACCATTCTTTTTTTTTTTTACACAAAAAACAAATTGATAGGAGTTCAAGTCTTTCTTATTTTTTCAAAAGCTAAGAAAATATTGGGTATTTAGATGCATTTTAAGCCTAAAATTTAGAGATAATTATGATTTTATTAGTTACACAGTACCATTTTTTATACAGACCTCATCAGACCAAAAAGAGGGACAATTTTGTAGTAAAGTGGGACAGAGGGATCTGGTTGCGAAGAAGGGTCTGTCTAACCAACAGAGGAACAGTTGGGTGGCTACACAGGTGTTTGCTTCACAGGAGAAAAGTATTATCTTTATAAGCAGAGACTGGGATTGATTTACTAAGGCAAATTGACTGTGCACTTTGCAAGTGCAGTCACACTCATTTTCCCCAGAGCTTAGTAAATGTGCTTTTTGGTCATCTGGATAAGTAGGCTGTATCTTTATGACAGTCTTAAATTTTCATAATAGGAGTAACAAAAGTACAGGAGAAAACATTTTGTTTAAAAATAAAGAGAAATTACTGATTTATATAGAATTATACAGTGGCCTGTGGGTTTTCCTAGGTGGCTGCATCCTGCCAATTTCATGTTCAATAAAACATGAAAGAGTTTACAATACAATGAAACTGTATAGGAAAAACATGACAATCGGTATAAGAAGCACAAAATTGCATCCTGCCTTCTATTGGTATATCAGAAGTGGGCCAAAGTTGATATAGGGGATTTTTTCTCAGTCTAAGGTGGTTTGTTGCAGTGGGCAGAAGTCTGTAGGAAGATACCATTCTCCAGGATATAGCTAACTTCCAATTAGGACACAGCTTTGACCAATAGTGCACTTTTATGAATAGTGCATTCCTGGGTATTAACAAAAGCTTGGAGAACCCATTGGTTGGGTGGCTCGGAAGCAGAGAGCATGACCACAGGTGCTTACAAGTATCACAGAGAAAGGGCAGCTAGGTTTGCTACCTGCCCAGGTTCATGGGAAAAGAGAGTTGGGGAAAAGGAACCAGGTGATATGTGGACTGTGCTGAACTGTTTAAAATGAGCTAAAGTTCAAGTAACAGTGGAGTCCTGAGCAAGTCTTCAAATCCATGTCACTACAAAACAACCCATACTCCATATGAGAACTGCAACCAACTTGGTACACTAAGCCGATAAGCTTCAGTTAGGCTCAGTAAGGCAATGGACACTAAGGGGTTGATTTACTAAAGCTTGAAAGTGCAAAATTTGGTGCAGCTCCACATAGAAACCAATCAGCTTCAAGGTTTTATTGTCAAAGCTTGATTGAACGAGCTGAGGTTAGAAGCTGATTGGCTAGCATGCAAAGCTGCACCCGTTTTTGCACTCTCCAGCTTTAGTAAATCAACCCCTAAGAGTGCTAGAGACCAAGAGGTGTCCTACTTTAGGGATGCTGTGGTGGACTGATGCCTATAAACGCCTCTCAAACCAAGAATGCAGAAATTGTTCCACTGTGCCATACTAACCCTTAATGAGCCAATGTGTGCCACCTAAAAGGGACCCCCTCGATCACTTGTGTTATATTTTTGTTATGTATTTAGTGTGTTACACTGCTCTCCATCCTGTAGGGGGAAGTATTGTAACATATGTTCACTTGTCTATTGTTCTGGGTAGAGCTGTGTATATTTAGACATCTATTGTGTCCCTTTTCCTGTTACTGTATGCTGTATGTGTGTATTGCATTGGGTAAAGAAGTCCTGTAATGCCTGCCCATGTCTACAGGGCAAATATATTTTAAATACGCAAAACTGGCGACTAGGGTGCAATTTCAGTGAATGAACATTGCAGAAACAGCAGGTAATCAGCTTGAGTGAAGAATCGGAACTTATGTTGTAGAGACACATCTATAAATATCTCCAGCATGGCTTCTGTGGGACACATGGAAGAATTTGATGTGGCTAATCTGTCCTCATGGGACTCTTATACTGACAGGTTAGAGTTTTTCCTAGGAGCTAATAAGGTGGCGATGCTGTACAGAAAAGAGCTGTGGTAGTGAGTGTTATTGGATCTAAGACTTTTGATATTGCCCGCTCACTGATATCTCCTGCTAAACCAAAAGACTGCTCATATGAGGACATAATGGCACTGCTAAAAAAAAATAATTTTTCACCCACTGTATCTGAAACAGTGAAGCATTTCCATTTCAACAGACGAAACCAGCATTACAGAATATATTGCAGAACTGCGCAAGCTATTTGAAAATTGCAATTTTAGTGCCAGTTTAGAATCCTTGCTAAGGGACAGGCTAGTGTGTGGAGTACAAGATGAATCACTGCATAGGAGACCAACCAAACAGAACTTAACTTTTATTACTGCAGAAGAGGAAGTGCTCACATATGAAGCTGCATACCTTCATTCAAAAGAAATTCAATCTGCCTCCAGCAAAGATAATTTACCAGAAATAAATCGAGTGGCAAAGGTTAAATCAAAGGACTTTCCACCACACACTGATGTTGCAGTTCTTTTTACAGGGAAGTGTTACAGCTGCTTCGGGAAACACAGGCATAATACATGTCATTTTAGAAATGCAGTTTATCACACGTGCAAACGTAGAGGTCACATACAAACAGTCTGTCAGACTAAATGTCAGTCTACAAATGTGAATACAATACCAACGGCAGCACACTCCATTAATGCGCCAATTGTTGTCCCGAATCATGAAACCTCTACAGGTGTTTATACAGATGTCTATATAAAATGGAAACTCTTCATCAGGACTGAAGATTTACACCGAGATTGTGTTACAAGATGTTCCATGCAAAATGGAAGTAGATTCAGGGTGTGCATATTCCTTGATTTCAGAAGAAACATTTACCTCATTATGGCCTCACAGTGCTCCTTCAATAGTACCCTGTGATATCCAGTTGGTAGACTAAAACAAACAAGTTGTGGAAGTTAAGGGTGCTTGCTTTGTACCAGTGAAATATGGAAATTTCGGAGGATGCTTAGGCTTGCAGCACCCCAATAGTGATAGGTGCGTTTTGTAAGTGAGTTTTTGCTAGGAGAGGCAAAATTTAGTCAGGCCTGACTGTAAGTGCAGGCCTGAATGTTTTGATCTGAGCTGGGGAGTGGCTCAGGGAGTGGCTGAAGACAGAAGGAAGGAACACCCCTTGGAGTTTCCTCCGCCTCGTGCAGAGAAGGTTCTGGAAGAGGGGATGGATGAGGAGGTGTCACTTTCTGATGTATGACAAGGAGCCCTGACCATTCTACTGTCTGGATTGGCAGGGAGCAGACCTCCTTAAATACAGCAGCCTGCAAGCAGGGGGGAGGAGAGTGCAGGGTGGAAGTGTGGAAGATGTAGCAGAGGTGCTGTGGAGGCCTCTACCCGGGAGGGAGCCCTCAGTCTGGGGGGTGACCTTGAGGCCTGGAGACTCGGGTGCAGCCAGGAGTGGAGTTGATTCCTGGAGCAGCACAAGGGAGTAGGAGAACAGCAGAGGTGCTACTGAGGACACTTTAAAGTATCCACTGGAGTCGGTGAGTGGCAGACCCTAGGAGCTGGAGGAGAAAGGTCGGAGCAGTCTGGGAGAGTAATAATGGACAGTCTATGGAAGCCTTGGGAGCCAGTCAGGGGAAGGAGTGTCTCTGCGGGGAACGTACTGAGCTACACATTGAGGGGTCCAAGACCCTGGCCTGTAACGGAATGAATAGAGGACCTTTTATCTGGACTTCCAGGTGTAGTACCTTACTTTGATGATGTTCTTATTGGAGTAGATTGCATTCAGTCTTTGGCTTTACAACTACAACTTGTTTTGAAACGTTTTCTTGATGCTGGTCTCAAACTTAAAAAAGAAAAGTGTGTTTTTGGGGTAAACAGCATGGATTTCCTTGGATACAGAATTGATGAACACAGAATTCATCCAACTGATTCTAAGGTTGAAGCGATCCATAAAGCTCCAGTCCCAACAAACAAACAAACAAACAAGAGCTGCAAGCTTTCCTAGGGTTACTTAGTTTTTACCATTCTTTTCTGCCTGACAAAGCCACTGTTGCTGAACCTCTGCATTGTGTACTAGATAAAGATGTTCCATGGAAGTGGACTGACGTTCATTCTACAGCTTTCAATGCTGCAAAAAAGCTGTTATCTTCTGACAGTGTACTTTTACACTATGATTTAAAAAAACACTCTTTCTTACCTGTGATGCTTCTCCATATGGCATTGGAGCTGTATTGAGTCATGTGTTGGAAACTGGTGTTGAGGCTCCTATTGCATTCTATCCAAGGACCTTGTCTACGACAGAGAAGAATTATGCTCAGATTGACAAGCAGGCTTTAGCTATTGTGTCCGGGGGAAAAAAAGTTTCATGACTATTTGTATGGACGGAGGTTTACCAATGTAACAGACCATAAGCCTTTGCTGGGTCTGTTTACCAGAAGTACTCCCAGTCCTCAAATTCTTTCCCCACAAATGCTCAGATGGTCACTCATGCTGAATGACTATGACTGTGATTTTGAATATCGTCCTGGCAAGAATATTACTCATGCTAATGGGTTGAGCCAGCTGCCTTTGATTTCTCCTAATTTCCTTCTCCCTCCTGTGCCTGAGGTTCTCATGTTGGAATCAATTCCAAACCCTCCATTACATGCTAGAGACATTGCTAGCATGACTGCTAAAGATCCCGTGCTGGCCCATGTACTCAACTGGGTGTGGAGGGGATGGCCAAAATCAAAAGTTGAAGAGAAGTTCAAACCATTTTTAGTGCACCAACATAAACTGTCTGCCTATAAAGGTTGCCTATTATGGGGAAACGGAGTGGTAATTCCAAAGGCAGGACAATCTAAGTACTGCATGCTCTCCATGAAGGACATCCTGGAATAGTCTGCATGAAAGCATTAGCCAGAAGTTATGTTTGGTAGCCTAAAATGGATGAAGTTATTGAGAAGTGGGTAAAGAACTGCGTACCATGTCAATCCACTCGTCATGCTCCACCTAAAGACTCAGTACATCCCTGGGAAGTGATTAGGTCACCTTGGTCACAGTTGCATATAGATTTTGCGGAGCCTTTTCAAGGACAGATTTTTTTTAGTTGTCAACTCCTTCTCAAAACGGCTGGAAGTTGTATCAGTTACATCCACCACCTCAGCCACTGTCATAAGAGTTTTATGGAGGCTGTTTGTTACACATGGGTTGCCAGATACAATCGTGTCTGATAATGGAACGCAATTTACCTCCTCAGATTTCAAAACCTTTATGGAAAGCAATCTTATTCGACATGTTATGATTGCACCATTTCATCCGTCATCAAATGGTCAAGCTGAATGTATGGTTCAGACCACCAAAGACTCATTGAAGAGAATTGTTCAAGGAGATTGGAATCAGAGACTTGCAGATTTTCTTCTGCAACAACATATGACACCATGCTCAAGCACTGGTTGTAGCCCAGCAGAGCTCCTAATGATTCATCATCTAAAAACATGTTTGGATTGTTTACACCATGATCTGACATCGGAGTTACAAGAAAAGTAAGAATTGCATTTTAAAAAGGATTGTAATGTATCTGTGAGAGTGTTTGAGCCTGACAGTGCTGTCTATGCCAGAAACTATGCTGCTGGGCCTCGTTGGATACCGACAAAGGTGTTTGTGACAACAGGACCTTTGTCATACAAAGTACACATCACTGACGGTAGAATATTACAAAGGCATGTTGATCAGATCCGAGAAAGAAGTGGTGAAATCGCACCTGCTGCTGGTTCTAGTGGTACTGGAATTCCAGTGATGCCAGATCATGGTGAACCACTGGTTGATACAGGTGCTATTCCTCCAGGAAATGTTGTTGCAGAGCCAGTTTCTCTCCATCCCTCTGACAAAGAACAACAAGAAGAACTGCACCCAACTGAGGGTCCCAGTGCATTTTCTCAAACAGTGGTCCTTAGGCGTCCAAGGAGAAATATTCACCCTCCCAGTTATCGCAAAGACTTTGAGGTCTAGGGGTAAGAAGTGTCATGTATTTAGTGTGTTATACTGCTCTCCATCCAGTAGGGGGAAGCATTGTAACATATGTTCACTTCTCTATTGTTTTGCTTAGAACTATGTATATTTAGACATCTATTGTGTCCTTTTTCCTGTCCCTGTATCCTGTATGTGTGTATTGCATTGAGTAAAGAAGTCCTGTAATGGGTCTCCATGTCTACGGTGCAAATACATTTTACATACGCAAAAATTTTCATACCCTGTTTTCTTACTCTGGTAAATGTGTACATTAAAACATGAGAGCAGAGGAGTTGCTAGGATCTAAAAGTGACCAATGACACAGCAATCATTGATTGTTAATCCTACAAAACAATTTTCGGCATTAGGAAAAGACTGTGAAATATATAAAGACACGTGTCCAGGGCTGTTTTTAATGTAGGGCAAAAGGGGCAGCTGCCCTGGGCCTTGTGATTGTTGTGGGGCCCAAAGCAGCTGCCACTAAAGCCCAGAGTAGCGGCGGCCGTATTATGACAGGAGAACGGGACAGCTGCGGGCTTCATGTGCTTGAGCCCACTCGTCCCGCTTCTCCCTCTGTCAGAGGCTGCAGACCGGAGTGGCAGGGAATGACAGAGCAGTGCTCCATGTTCCTCCCGTCCCCCCCCCCGCCTAACAGACCCGTGTAACACACAGCCGAGTGAAGTTCTCTGGCTGTGTGTTACAGGTCTGATAGGCGGAGACTCCACTGTGTTGCACCGCCGTATCATTAGGTGAGAAAGAACTGCGGCGTGGAGGGGAAGGGAATTTGCATGTGTAGAGAATTGGGGGTACAGAGGTAGATGGGGGGGTACAGAGGGTAACGGGTCCCGTCGACGGGGAAAAC
>BLSH010323973.1:428899-452541 GCA_018402905.1 Glandirana rugosa | reverse complement strand
CCCGTGATTGGACACAGCGCGAGCCAAGCAGGCAATCAGCGTGTCCGGCGGACACCGCCAATCATTCTCAGGAGAGGCAGAACGGTGGTCTGACTATTTAAACAAGGCAGACTGCCGTTCTGTGAGAGGGTAAGAGGGAGATCTTGTGTTCCTGCTAAGCAGGAACACGGATCTCTGTCTTCTTCCAGTCAAAGCATCCCCCAAACAGTTAGAAAGCACTCACTAGGAGCACATTTAACCCTTTGATCGCTCCTGATGTTAACCCCTTCCCTGCCAGTGTCATTAGTACAGTGAAAGTGCATTTTTCTTAGCACTGATCATTGTATTAGTGTCACTGGTCCCCAAAAAGTGTTACTTAGTGTCAGCCGCAATGTCGCAGTCCCGCTAAAAAACTCTAATCGCCGCCATTACTAGTAAAAATAAATAAATAAATAAAAAATCAAAAAATGTATCCCATATTTTGTAGACGCTATAACTTTTGCACAAACCAATCAATATACGCTTATTGGGATTTTTTTTAACCAAAAATATGTAGCAGAATACATATTGGCCTAAATTGATGAAGAAATTAGACTTTTTTATATTTTTTTATTGGTTATGTTTTATAGCATAAAGTAAAAAATTTATTTTTTTTTCAGAATTGTCTGTCTTTTTTTTGATTCTGACGCAAAAAATAAAAACCGCAGAGGTGATCAAATACCACCAAAAGAAAGCTCTATTTGTGGGGGTAAAAAAGACATCAATTTTATTTGGGTACAGGGTCGCACGACCATGCAATTGTCAATTAAACTGACGCAGTGCCATATTGCAAAAAGTGGCATTTTCATGAAAGGGGGTAAAGTGGTTAAACCCTTTTTCCTTCAGGAACAAAGAGTGCCGCTTTGTCATTTGCAATCACCTTAAAGTATACTTCTTCACACCAAGTTTGCTATACGGATCATTTATATATTTATACAAGGTGATCATATTTAATTCCATCTTCTGAAGGATGAGTACATTCTGGTACCCAATTTAAGAAACATAAATATAGTGGTGCTCAAGGTGGATGTCCAAGAAAGTAGATTAAGGATATTGCAACAAATGTGCGATATCACTTTTTCCTTTTTCTAAAAACTCCATAGAATCTGTTGGTCCTGTGTCTTATTCTCAGCTTAGATTGCTATGTAAATTTGACAGGGCAGTCTCATTTGCATGTTCATATGAAAACATAAACCCCATATACAGCCCTCCAAAACTCAATAAACATCAATATAATCCTTTGTTTCCAGGTGCTCAGTTATATAACCGTTGCAGTAATAACAGTAATAATCATTTTTTAGGTTGATGTTTAAAAAGAGGTGCCCACCTCCAAATTTGGCATACATTGTTACCTTGAAGTGGCAAGCAGCCTCCCTGGTTCATCCAGCTGAAAACTTTTCTATTTCCTGTTCTGTATAACATAAAATATGCTTATAGACAATGATATGAAACAAAGTATTGTGTTTCCTAAACCTGGTAAGTTAATGAGCTGTGAGGTATTCCAATATGCTGTATAAAGAGCTCATACTGCAGACTAATGAGGTTTATTTCTAGTATTTGAGATGTGGAGGGGGTCTGATTATTGCTAGATCTGATTGAAAAAGCACCTTTTACAGGTATATATAAAGGCTGTTTATTACGTTGTATAAATTGGGCAGTGTGTTTCTGTTCACAGCCATTTAACATCTGTTACCCATCAGAATGAATAGAGAGGCTTGCTTTGTAGCAACATGATATGGCTTAAAGTATTTGTGCTTCAAATTCTTATCATAATTGAACCATTGTAGATAGTCCACAAAAAGTTAGAACTCATTTTTCGCTGTTATGTGATCCAGTTTTGGCTATGTTTTTCCATGTAGGGTAGCAGCATACACTAACTTTTCCTTTGAATCCCCACTGAGAAGTAAAAACAATACTAGGTACTTCTTGATCAGGGTAAGCACATGGCTCATTCCCTTTCCTTCCACGTGACAATGCAGAAACATACCAACCGGTCACCTAAGCATCCAATACTGTCACGTGGGGCACAGAGAGAGTCCTCAGGCTTTCCTCTTATCTCTCAGGTAAGTATCCACTGACATCAAAATGGGCCATGTATTGTTAAATCTTAGATGAGAACCTTCTTCCCTCAGCCAAAACACTGAAGATGGGTCGTGGATGGGTCTTCCAACATGACTATGACCCAAAACATATCGCCAAAGCAACAAAGGAATGGCTCAAGAAGAAGCACATTAATGTCATAGAGTGGCCTAGCCAGTCTCCAGACCTTAATCCTATAGAAGATTTATGGAGGGAGCTGAAACTTTGAGTTGCCAAGCGACAGCCAAGAAACCTTAAGGATTTAGAGAAGATCTGTAAAGAAGAGTGGACCAAAAACCATCCTGAGATGTGTGCAAACCTGGTAACCAACTACAAGAAACGTCTTACCTCTGTACTTGCCATCAAGGGTTTCTCCACCAAATACTAAGTCACGTTTTGGGGTCCAAATACTTATTTCACTAAACTGCAACTCACTGAACTGCAACTCTCAACTTTTTTTCTGGATTTTTGGTTGATATTATGTTTCTATCATTTAAAATACACCTATGATAAAAATTATAGACCCTTCTGTTTCTACCATTTAAAATACACCTATTATAAAAATTATAGATCCTTAATTTCTTAGTGTGTGGGCAAACTTACAAAATCTGCTGGGATCAAATAATTATTTCCCCCACACTATATGGTGTCCTAATAAACAACCCAGATTATGGTACTGATGTCTTTATAAATTACTTGGCTGTGGGTGGCAATTATTATTATTATTTTTTATTATACATGATTTATATAGTGCTGACAGTTTGCGCAGCGCTTTACAACATTAGGGCAGACAATACAGTTATAATACAATTCAATTCAATACAGGAGGAATAAGAGGGCCCTGCTCGTTAGAGCTTACAATCTAGGAGGGAGGGTCAAGTGATACGAAAGGGTAATGATTGTGGGGGATGAGCTAATGGAGAAAATAAAAAGTGTAGTTGTTAGGTGGAGGCAGGATAGGCTTCTCTGAAGAATTATGGACTAATTCCACACATAATGCTCAACTACATGCCCAATCAATAAACACTCTTGCGGTGGTGTTGAATTCATGATGCCAATCTCATATAAAATCCAACAAACACTTTATTTAGTCAATAAGGGGTTAAAAACAAAGTCCACGGTGAGTAAATGGTATCCACATAAAAGCAGCAATCATAAATGGTGCTTACACTAGTTTCTGTGGTGTGCAGTAAATAAAAAGCATATCCAAACCATGGTGAGACTCTTGTCTGGGGCACACTCTCACAAAATACCCCACCAGCAGGCATAATGTAGTAAGATCCGTGCTCCCTGGAAGGTAGGAGTGGAGGACGCTGCAGCATTCAAGCCAGTGGGGACGCTAGAACTGCTCTATTGGACAGGAAGTGCATCACTGCTAACAGGAAGTCCTCAGACGGCCATATTACCAGAGTTTATAGTGTCAGTAAGCATCCAGGGTCTCCAAGATGACATGTTTTGAGGTCTTGCCTCTTTGTAAAATCTTCCATAGCATGAGCATTTAACATTTGCAGTTCAAGAAATGAGGGTTGCAAATGTTACTGGGACGAAATGGCATGGACAACAATAGAAACTCTGAAATTCAAACCCTCCCACACACTATTAAAATGGTTTTGTTTTTGTCTGTCTGCCCCTTGAAGAGATTTCTCATTACTTCTTGTCCTGACTGGCAGTGAAGTGAAATCTCCCTAATAGGGACACGGAAGGCAATAAAAACATATTCCAAAAAAGATCTCTTCACACATGGGCCTCAGTTCGAAAATGAGCTGCTAGCACTATACTCTAGTAAAGTACATCAAAATGAATACAAAAATGTGCAGCGCTATAAGTGATGAAGTGCAAAGTGCATACAAATATAACAATATAGTGAGAATTCATCCAATATAAAACATAAATTCATGAAAATTCCACATATAGTGTTAATAGCAAAAAAATCCAAAAAACCCGGAAGACAGTAAGCTCAGAAACAGTCCTTTGGATGAATAGAAACTGTATTTGCAACCAACCAATTCCCAATGAAGAGCCAAAGTCCATTTACAGTATAAGTGGGAATGTCAACCAAAATAACATGCGAGGATACTCTGAAGAGCACTCTAAGAGAGGTCACTCCACCTCGTGTTGTAAAGTGGGGGGCTTACTGGATGGTTTTGACCCCGATTGAGGTGGTCAAAATAGGCCTTAGTGAACATATTGGAACATCAAAAGCCTCATTGCTGGTATGGTTAATGTAAGGTGCTTCAGGCACCTCTGCCTGTCATCGGGGATGCACGTCCTTAGCCAAACCCCTGACACAATCTGCCAGGTTATATAATGTATGTATAAAGCAGAATACTGACCATAGCATAATCCAGTTAAAAGCATTTATTTAAGTCTAAAATATTGCACTTACATGATAACAGTTGTATACGAACACATACGATGTTGTTACATCAAACAAATCCTCTCGCCGGTTTGTTTGATATAACTACATCCTATGTGCCTAGTATTGTCATATCAGAGAGGGTGAGTACGACACATGCTCTCCGTGGTCCTGGTGGTCAAATAGAGACAATTAAAGGTGCAACAGGTGCAATTAAAGTCTACAATATGCTGCTAGGGAAGTGGGGAGTTTTTGACTCTGTTAGAAGAAGACTGTGCTTAGGACTTGTTTGCACTTTGTTGTTGTTGTTTCCTCGTGCTGTCCGTTCTACAGCGTTACTGTGTTCCTGAGCTACCCGTTCTGAGCTTCCTGATTACCTGTGACCCGGCCTGAACCCACGTCTGCTTGAACTCTGCCCGCACCGACCCCCAGCTTGTCTACGACCATCTGATTGCCTGCTCCTTCTGTACCTCACCTGCCTGCCTGTTAATGACCCTGCCTGCACCCGACCATCTGATTGCCTGCTCCTTCTGTACCTCACCTGCCTGCCTGTTAATGACCCTGCCTGCACCCGACCATCCAATTGCTTGCTCCTTTGGTACCGCTCTGACAGCAAGTTAATGACCCGGCCTGCACCACTACTCTTCAGCCTAGCATGGACTATGCCTCTGCCCGAATGGTTTACAGGAGACCATAAGAAGTTTTGGGCGTTCCGTAGCACCTGTGAGCTCTATTTTGCCCTGCAACCGTGCAGCTTTTCCCTGGATTCCACCAAGGTGGGGATGGTCATCTCCTTACTACGCGATGACCCCCAGGTCTGGGCTCACCGGTTATTGGAGCAATGGGCGCCAGAAACCACCAACCTCACCCACTTCTTACAGGCTATGGCTCGGCTCTATGAGGACCCCCACCAGATTGCTACTGCGGAGGCCGCCCTCCACACACTCCAGCAGGGCCACCATATGGCAGAGGACTATGTGGCGGAGTTCCGGCGCTGGAGTGCCGATACGGCCTGGGATGAAGCGGCACTCTGCCATCAATTCCGGTGGGGTCTCTCAGAGCCACTGAAGGATGTGTTGGCCCATGTGGGTGCCCCCCGATCCCTGAACGCCTTGACTAACTTGTCTATACAGATTGACCACCGCCTGCGTGAACGCAGGTCGGAAAGGTCCGCGGGATTTGCCGGCATGGCACACAGAGGGTCCAGTCCCCCAGGACCTACC
This sequence comes from Glandirana rugosa, assembly GCA_018402905.1. Taxonomy (NCBI): domain Eukaryota; kingdom Metazoa; phylum Chordata; class Amphibia; order Anura; family Ranidae; genus Glandirana; species Glandirana rugosa. The sequence goes on along the minus strand of BLSH010323973.1, from coordinate 446,865 downwards.
TTTCGAGACCCATCAGGGCCTGGACTTTCACGACCCAAACTCTCCCCAAAGGAGAGACAGAGGCGTCCGACCTTTAACCTCTGTCTCTACTGTGGAGGTCCGGGACACCTTGTCAAGTCCTGCCCGGCCAAACAGGACCAGGGACGCCGCACCATCTAGGGAGAAGTCCTGTCTGTGCCCAATATGACAACTCACCTGGTTCTGCCTATCTCCAAGTGGGACCGTGCAGTTCCCTGCCATCATTGATTCTGGAGCAAGCAGCTGCTTTCTGGACTCTACATTTGCAGCCCAGCACCGCATCCCGCTTCGATCCAAGAACCATCGGATGGTCATCCGCCTGGCGGATGGAACCACCATTAAATCGGGTGCTGTCACCCATGAGACCGCCCCTCTGTTTGCCCAGACAACCAATGGCCACAGGGAATATCTCCGGTTGGATATTATTGCTTCTCCACTGTTCCCCATCATCTTGAGAATGCCATGGTTCCGGGCACATTGCCCCGCTATCAACTGGTCTACTGGAGAAGTCTTGTTTTCGTCTGTCTACTGTCAGCACCATTGTCAGCAGTTAGGGTCGGGAGTCTCTCCTACTATGTTGTGCCTAAACGTTGACCAGGATTCGGAAACCCGTCTCGCAGTTCCCTCTGTCTATCATGAATTTCTTGACGTGCTCAGTAAGAAAGGAGCAGATGAACTTACACACACAGGCCATATGACTGCCCGATAGAGTTGTTACCTGGTGCTGAGATACCATTTGGCAGGATCTACCCGCTCTCAGAAGTAGAGCTGAAAGCTTTAAAGGACTACCTGGATGAGAATCGTGCAAAGGGGTTCATCCGGTCTTCTACTTCTCCGGCAGGTGCAGGGATTTTCTTTGTGGAAAAAAATACCACTCCTTACGCCCCTGCATTGATTACAGAGACCTCAACAAGGTCACAGTCAAAAATCGCTACCCCCTACCTCTGGTCCCAGAACTGTTCCAAAGGCTCGGGTCAGCTACAGTATTCACCAAGTTGGATCTTCGTGGGGTGTACAATCTCCTTCGCATCCGGGAGGGTGACGAGTGAAAAACGGCCTTCCGAACATGGTTCGGCCACTTTGAATACCTTGTAATTCCTTTTGGGCTCTGTAACGCCCCGGCCACCTTTCAACACCTGGTGAACGATATTTTCCGGGAATACTTGGATCAATTTGTCATGGTCTACCTGGATGACATCCTCATTTTTTCAGCTACATTGGAGGAACACCGCAGGCATGTCAAATGTGTGTTGCAGTGCCTCAGACAACACAGACTTTACGCTAAAGCAGAAAAATGTGCATTCGAGTGCGCCAGCATTCCATTCCTGGGTCTGATCATCTCAGTTACGTGAATCACGATGGACTCACAAAAAGTGTCCACCATCTTGGACTGGCCAGCCCCCTTAGACAGAATAGGGGTCCAACGATTTATAGGCTTCGCCATCTTCTACAGGAAGTTCGTTAAGAGGTTCTTCGCGGTGGTTGCACCAATCACCCAGCTCACCAAGCAAAACACCCGCTACCACTGGACCTCCGAAGCCCAAGAAGCGTTCCTAAAACGTAAGCGGCTGTTTACCTCCGCACCTATCTTAAGGCATCCGGATTCTGCCTTACCCTACACCCTGGAGGTGGACGCCTCTGAGACCGCAGTAGGAGCAGTCCTCTCCCAGAGACAAGGCCCAAAGGCTTCCCTCCACCCTATCGCCTTCTTTTCTCGTAAGCTCTCCCCCCCGGAGAGGTATTATGATGTTGGTGACTGGGAACTCCTAGCTATCAAGTCTGCCTTGGAAGAGTGGCGATATCTATTGGAGGGAGCTACGCACCCTGTTATGGTATTCACGGATCACAAAAATCTCGAATATTTGCGCACGGCTAAAAGGCTTAGACCCCGTCAGGCACGTTGGGCTTTGTTCTTCTCCCGCTTTCAACTGCACATCACCCACAGGCCTGGGTCGAAGAACACAAAGTCTGATGCCTTATCCAGGATGTTCAGCGGATCAGGGGAATCCATACCACCAGACACTATCCTCTCTCCACAGCATTTGCTGTTGACTCAAGAGGGCTTACTGACCCAGATCAGACGGTCCTTGGCCAAAGCCACTACGCCTCTGGACCCTAGACTGATAATAAAGGACGGACTGTGGTGGTACCGTGACAAGGTATTTGTCCCACAGGAGCTACGCCTCTCGGTACTGGAGCTTAACCATGACCATAAGCTGGCAGGACATTTTGGGGGTCACAAGATTGCGGAGCTGCTATCGAGCTCCTGTTGGTGGCCCTCTGCCGACAAGGACTGCAGGGAATATGTCGGCGACTGTCCCATCTGCGCCCGAAATAAGACCAGCTGGGCTAAAGCTTGGGGTCTGTTGAAACCGCTGCCCATCCCAGAGCGCCCTTGGTCCCACATTTCCATTGACTTCATCGTAGAGTTACCTCCATCCGAAGGGTACACTTCCATCTTTGTAGTGGTTGACCGCCTCACTAAAATGGCACACTTTATTCCCATGAAGGGGACCCTTACCGCAGCGGAAACTGCAGAAACCTTTATCAGGAAAATTGTTCGTCTACATGGTATCCCTGTCAATATAGTCTCAGACCGCGGGGTGTAGTTCACGTCCCGGGTCTGGAACTCCTTATCTACCACCTTGGGAATCAAAATAGCATTTTCATCGGCATACCACCCCCAAAGGAATGGTCAGACAGAAAGGACTAAACAGACCTTAGAGCAATATCTTTGTTGCTATTCTTCTTTTGCCCAAGATGACTGGATCTCAGTGTTACCAATAGCTGAGTTCGCCTACAATAATACCGTACACTCGGCGACCAAGCAATCTCCATTTTAGGCGAACCTTGGCTATCACCCCACATTTATAACCTAACTTAATTCCAGAAAGTGCGGTGCCAGCGGTGCAGGAGACAACAGAATTCCTTGAAAGGAACAATAAATTGCTACAGGAAACACTGTCCCGGGCACAGGAACACTATAAGAGGGCCTTTGACAAGAGGAAATGTGGGGAACTGGTCTTACAACCTGGTGACCAAGTCTGGTTAGCCACAAAGAACCTGAGGCTGTCTTGTCCGTCGAAGAAGCTGGGTCCCAGATTCATCGGTCCATTCCCCGTGAAGAGGAAGATTAACAGGGTGGCATATGAGTTGGATCTGCCACCATCCCTTCGGGTCCACCCCGTGTTCCATGTTACTCTGCTGAAACCCGTGACACAGGATCCTTTTCTGGGCCGGAGGGCGACCCCATCTGAGCCGATCCTTGTGGACGGTGAAGAGGAGTTTGAGGTGGAAGCCATCCTCGATTGTAGGAAAAAGCAAGGAATGACTCAGTTCCTGATCAAGTGGAAGGGGTATGGACCAGAAGAGAGTTCATGGGAGCCCGAAGACCATATGCATGCTAAAGAGCTCATCAAACGATTCTGGAGAAGACACCCAGACTTACCTACCTTGGGGGGGCAATGTTAGAAGAAGACTGTGCTTAGGACTTGTTTGCACTTTGTTGTTATTTCCTCGAGCTCCCGGAGGAGGTGGGGCCGGGCAGCTCTATTTAAACGGTGTGCTTCCTGTAGCAAGTGCTGTCCGTTCTACAGCGTTACTGTGTTCCTGAGCTACCCGTTCTGAGCTTCCTGATTACCTGTGACCCGGCCTGAACCCACGTCTGCTTGAACTCTGCCCGCACCGACCCCCAGCTTGTCTACAACCATCTGATTGCCTGCTCCTTCTGTACCTCACCTGCCTGCCTGTTAACGACCCTGCCTGCACCCGACCATCCGATTGCCTGCTCCTTCTGTACCTCACCTGCCTGCCTGTTAACAACTCTGCCTGCACCCGACCATCCAATTGCTCTCTCCTTCGGTGCCGCTCTGACCGCAAGTTAATGACCCGGCCTGCACCACTACTCTTCAGCCTAGCACGGACTACGGGACAACTTCATACCACCACGTCTGTCCCATTCAGCCCTCGTGCAACCCTGTGCTCCAGCACTCCCTGTCTACTCTACCAGGGGTTCTGGAACCAGGGCCGTAAGAGAGGTTACCCTGCCTGATGACCCAGTGCCCACTGCCCAGCCTGATGACCCATTGCCTGCTGCCCAACCTGATGATCCAGTGCTTGCTGATGACCTGGTGCCTTCTGCCCAGCCTGATGACCCGGTGTCCGCTGCTCAGCTTGATGACCCAGTGCCCACTGCTCAGCCTGATGATCTGGTGCTCGCTGATGACCTGGTGCCAGCTGCACAGCCTGATGGCCCGGTGCCCACTGCCCAGCCTGATGACCCGGTGCCCGCTGCCCAGCCAGATGATCCGGTGCTGGCTGATGAACCAGTGACTTCTGCCCAGCCTAATGACTCAGTGCCCGCTGCCCAGCCCAGTGACCAGGTACCCGATGCTCAGCCTGATGATCCGGTGCTCATTCACGACCTAGTGCATCCTGCCTAGCTTGATGACCCGGTGCCCGCTGCTCAGCTTGATGACCCAGTGCCCGCTGCTCAGCCTGATGACGCAGTGCCCGCTGCCCAGCCTGATGATCCAGTGCTCGCTGATTACCCAATGCCTGCTGCCCAGCCTGATGACCCGATGTCCGCTGCCCAGCCTGGTGACCCGGTGCCCGCTGCCCAGCCTGATGATCCGGTGCTCTCTGATGACCCGGTGCCCCCTGCCCAGCCTGATGACCCGGTTCCTGCTCATCTGGTGCCTGCTGCCCAGCCTGATGACCATACAGGCTTCTGTTGCAGAGAAAGGGGAGAAGGAGTATCTGACTAGGTATGTTACTTAATACTGAATGCATTTGGTTTAATGGAGATCTATAGTCACAGCACGCACTTTCTTTTTATTAGCATTCTAATTGCAATACAAAAATTGCCTTTTTTAAAAATCCAACATAAGCTTACTTGAAAAGTCTCCTTTCGTGTTGTGAGTGCTGCCTGTCTGCTGGCCATCTCTTTTCACAACTTCCTAGATTCCCCACATGCTTTGCAGTTTTTCCTCTGCTGTTTACATTTGTTTTTTTAAGGACTACATATCCCATGGTACCTTGCTGCCTGTAAGCAGTGATTTCTGTACTGACTCTTTTAATGGGGGGAAAACGTTTCACTGAGCTATTGTATTCTGTATTCCCTGCCATTAGAATACAATGATCAGTGTTGCCAGCTACTGTAAAGCCGATGGCACTGATCGTTCGGTAAAAACCCAACAGGCTGGTTGTACACAAGTTGATGGATTGATCAACTTGTATATAAACAGCCTGCCCATGCACTGATCGAAATTCGCCCTGTCCTGTTTGACCAGCTGAATTTCTATCCACGTATGGCTGGCTTGAGTTTTCAAACTATAAGATTGTTCAGATTAATAGGAGTAGGCTAGAAAACACTTAAATACACTGTAGAAATGAATATATTATTTTACATTTTGACCATATATAGACTTTAACGCCGGTTCACACCTAGGCGATCCGACTTCAGAAGCAACTTTGCTAGGCGACTTTGCTAGGTGATTTGAACGCAACTTCAAGACGACTTCAGTGCGACTTTGGGCGACTTACAAAGCGACCTGAAGCGACATCCATGCCAGGTGACCTTGCCTGTGGCCAATCAAAGAAGAGAGGGAGGGGGGTTGCCTTATAAAAATATTCTCTTTTTCCTGTAAAGTCGCTTCTTTATAGACAGTGATCCGACTTAGAAGTGACTTCCATTGAATTCTATGGGCTCAAATTGCCTAGAAGCCACCTTGAAATTGTACAGGACCTTTTCAGAAGTCGCCCGGAAGTCGGAGCGACTTGAGTAGCCCATATTAAGATGGCTGCCATTCATTTAAATGGGATTTCTGATGTCAATTGATTTGAGGCAACTTGGGGCGACACACGTCGAATCGCACCTAGGTGTGAACCGACCCTTACTGTTATGACTATTGGATTACTGTTAAAGGAAAGTGTAAGGTGGGGGTACAATGTATATCAGATTGCATATCTGTTTCTCTGACTTCAGTCGTACTTTAAGCACATCTGATCTGAGGTTTGGTCTTCTTTCTCATCTTTGTTGCCACTTTAACATTTTAATACATTTTTCACATCCGGTTATGCTTCTTATACCTGTACCGAAAATATCTGGAATATTCAAACAGCCTCAATAATTTGTGGCTTGGATTCCACATTATAATAACATTACTTTCAGGTTCTGGTTCAAGTTGATTGGATTGCATCATGTCATTTTTTCAGATTTGTCATCTGCATCTTCATTCTGCAAAAATCCCATTCCACCACATCCCAAAAGTGTTGTATGGAATTCAGGTGGTTAGCCAACCATCTATGTATCTCAGCAGAAATCAAGATTCAATAAACCAGGCTAAATATTCCAGTCTTGGTTTTGGTGAGCCTGTGACCATTGTAGCCTCAGCTTTCGGTTTCTGGCTGACAGGAGTGGTCTTCTGTTGGTTGTAGCCAATCTACCTCAAGGTCCAACGTGTTATTCACATTTAGATGCTTTTACCATGGTTGTAAAGAGGGATTATCTGAGATACCCTAGTCCTCTTCTCAGCTCTAACCAGTATGGCCAGTATGTTCTGATCTTTCATCAACAAGGTAATTCTGTTCAAACAACTGCCACTCACTGAACATTCTTTTTCTGCACCATTCCTGGTAAACTTTAGAACCCTGGTGTACAATCTGCTTTACTTTGTTGTTTCCTATGTGGTCCTTGGATCTCTGAAGACAACAGTAGGAGTGATGGAAGGAGTTGTGATCTTTAGCAGGCTAATGTAACATGTCTGCAATCTATGACTGTGTTGTGCACCACATCCTTAAGATGGCCCTATATAAATTTCACCCGATTCCTATTGAATCTGCCAAAATGTATTCCACGGGTGGTCCTGCTGGCACCACCCAGGTCAATAATAGTCAGTTTTTAAATCAACTTTTGTTTAAAGGGCCAGGTGTAAAACCCTTGGGAGAATAGTGCCTGCACCCAATTAGATGCAGGCACTGTTTGAGAATTCTAACCCCTACGGCTGTTAGCGGGCACAGTTGAGGTCCTCTACACCTTGTAAGTTGCCAATCACTGCTATAGAGGCTATTGTGCATGACAATCCCAGGAAATCAGTAGTAACTGAACTAGTTAAAGTGTTTGTATATTCCTGATATGTGCCTGCTATACCTAGTACTTGTATAACAAAGTATCCTGTTCTCTTTGTATTGCTTCCTTTGTGTGAAATCACTGGTGTTCCTGCCAGTCCCTCTGCTTTCCTTTTAAAAAATTGACCATGCTAAGCTGGAGACCACAGTGTGGTCAGTTCTCTAGCTTTGATGGGAACTCAGCCTGCTCTCCTCCAATGATCAGTCTTGCCCTGACATGCCTCCCCCACACAGCCTTTCACTGGGAAGCTCAGTGTACTGTTGTGGTTTCTGCACAGATGCCTATGGAAATCGCACCTAAAATTGCAAAAAGTAGTACAAGAACTACTTTTGACATTGGTGCGGGGCCGCAAGTGCGGCATCCAACTGATTAGGTTGGTGCCATTGACGGAATTTGCCCCTGATTTGGCATGCGATTTGGCATGTTAAGTCGCATGCCAAATCATGTCAATGTGAACCAGGGCTAAATGCACACACACTGCCACATGTGGGTGATTAGACAATTACAGGAATAGGCAGGCATCCAGGTGTTGCTAATAAGCTGATCAGTGAGTGCATATATAAATATATACAGGAGACCATGGTTGGTGAGGTTGCACTTCAGGTTGTCTGCATCCATGGAGATATAATTACTTACCCACTGGTGCCCGTGTCCATTACTACCAACTATCGACCACAAGTTTGAACTGGTAAGAAAGCTGGCACACCATGTAATGATGACAGGGTGACATGACTATCCCAGATTCTTGGAAAGGAGGGAAATTGTGATGAAGAAGGGGACTAACCAAATTGCTGGCTAGCTGTAGTATGTCTTCCTTGAATAACAGAGCTGGGTTAAAAGGGTAGACATAGTCAGGCAGTCTTGATGAGAGCTTAAAGTTTTTAACCCTCAAAAAAATGCTGCTCCTGTCTCTTTAATGTGCAATTAGCAGCATGGTGCTTTTGCTTTTTAAATTATCCCTCTCTAGCCCCTAAAATACCTGTGGGATAATGCCAGGTCATGACTTCCCCCCTGAGTGCTGACTCCCCTATCATATTAGCTGATCTTGAGAGCCCTGTGGTCTGTGCAGTCTGTGTCACTAGCAGCTTTCATATTCTCCTCTGCCTGTCTTCAACTCCCCCTCCCTCTCCCTGTCAGTATGTAGAGTCTCTTTTCTGCTCTCATAATTAACTTTTAAAGCCCCTATGCCCTCTGTATCAGAACAAAAAGTTACCCTGTGTCCGTGTTATATCATAAATAGTCTAATCTGTATAGATAACACAGCACAGCTCTCTCTCTCTCTCTCTTCTCTCCAGCTGAGGTCAGCAGCAGTGCTCGGCCCCACCCTCAGGAATTCTTTGCTGAGGAGAGGAGAGAGAAAAACAACAATTGATCCAAGGAAGCCCGTGTGTTATCTATACAGATAAGTATATATATATATGTTATAACACAGGCACAAGGGAACTTATCGTGCTAATACAGAGGGAATACACAGGAGTTTTGCGTTTTGCTTGTAGAAGTAGCTTAATGTTATCCTATGTGCCCATGCACATTAGGACGATTACATATTCTAAGCTCAATCTTTAGAGGAAGGAAAAAAAAACCTTCTGGTTTGCGTTTCTGTCTGGAGTTTTCTGGCAGAAAAAATGCAAAGCACTTTTACGGCAGCAGGATGGCTCCCCTGCACAAATCGCCGCCATGGTACGTTGGCTTGCGCAGGAGCAGTTGTGAATGGGAGCACGCCACCAGCGGTACACGCTCGCTCCCGCTTCATGCTGCGTGAGCGTGCCTGTGGGCACTGTGTGGCAGAACAGGGATCTGCCAATATAAACACGGCAGATCCCTGTTCTATCGGGGGACATGACACTGATCTACTGTTCCCAGTGATCGGGAAAAGTGAGATCTGTCATGTCCCTGCCAGCCCATTCCCCCTACAGTTAGAACACAGTTGACCCCTTGATCGCCCCCGAGAGTTTAACCCCTTCTCTGCCAGTGACATTTATACAGTAATCAGTGGCTATTTTTATCTCTGATCGCTGTATAAATGTCATTGGTCCCAAAAAAGTGTCAAAAGTGTCAGATCTGTCCGACTGTCACAGTCCCGATAAAAATCGCAGATCGCCGCCATTACTAGCAAAAAAAAAAATAATAATAATAATAATAAAAATGCCATAAATCTATTCCCATAGTTTGTAGACATGATAACTTTTGCGTATCAATATACACTTATTGCAATTTTGGCCTAAAATTATGAATACATTTGTTTTTATATATTTTTTTTGGATATATATTATAGCAAAAAGTAAAAAAAAAAATTATTTTTTTTTCAAAATTGTCCCTCTTTGTTTGTTTATAGCACAAAAAAATAAAAGCCACAGAGGTGATCAAATACCACCAAAAGAAAGCTCTATTTGTGGGAAAAAAAGGACGTCCAGGGGTGTAACGATAGGGGTTGCAGGGGTTGCAATGGCAACCGGGTCCCATGGTCCAGGGGGCCCATGTGCCTCCCTTGTACACCTGGATAGGAGGGATGGCGGGGCTGGCATTTAGAGGAACCAATCTCCTCCATTTTCCTCTATCCAGTTTACTTGTCTTCTGCTGTTCCCAGGGTCCCTGTGTGCTTCCCTGGTCCCCCCCACAGGGCTACTGTCTTCCCCCCTCCTCTCTCCTGCCAGCTGCTGTAAAAGATGTGTCATGATAGAGAGATGGGAACGGGTCGGTAAATTTGTCATTTACCGGCTCCTTCCTTTCCTGAATGAACAGAGTCAGTGATTGGTACCAATTGGTTCATTCATAACTGAGCCATAGTAAACTGTTTTTTACTATACTTCCGTTTTTGAATGAATGGGAGGCTTGGTGCACAGCTATTCCTGTCCATTCATTCTGTACAGCTGAGGCTATACAGATGGAAATTGAGAGCTGAGGTTTGTTTAGATCCCTGATATCTCATCAAAGTCCCCCAACAGAGCTCCTAAAAAATTTTAAAAATTGTAAAAATAAAATTGTAAAAGAAATAAAATGAAATGGTAAAAAAAAATTACAATTAAAATAAAAATTAAAACTTACAGACACCAGTGAGGGAACTATCAGGATTGCAAAGGTTGCAATTGTGACCGGGCCCTGGCATTTCACCACCATGGGGAGGCCCGAAGATGGCAGAAAGGGGGCCCTCTGTAGAACTTGTGAAAGGGTCCCGCTGCAGTACCGTAATAAAGGGACTCGCGGTGGGAGTAAAGGGCCCCAGGATCAGTGGGAAGAGGGAAGGGCCCTGGCCAGGAGTCAGGGGGCCCTTCATAATTTCTTGCACCGGGGCCCTGAAGTTTCTAGTTACGCCTCTGAGGACGTCAATTTTGTTTGGGTACATCGCCGCACGCCCGTGCAATTGTCAGTTAAAGTGATGCGGTGCCGTATCGCAAAAAATGCTCTGGTCCTTAAGGGGGCAATTTTCGTTTGCCATTGGTAAGCCTTTTACAAAAGAGACAGTGCCTCATGAGCCTTCTAATCCCCCAAACATTACAATTTATGTGTGTGTGTTTTTATTTTATTTCTTTACATGCATACTTACTAGTCCTCACTGGAAAGTGAAAACTTTGTTTGAAAAAATCAGAAGACGTAGGAAGACAAAATGACATGAATGGGTTTTGGATTCTATTGTCAAGCAATATGCCTGCTTGCGGTGTGTACATATTTGCCTGAATTTTATTTGATGCCTAAAATATCTAATTAGCTAGTACACAGCAAATAGATAACCTACAGTCTGTAATACTTTTGTGATTACAAATTTGTCGCCTGACAAAATATGTTAAGAATTGTATTAAGGCTGCTGCCCTAATCTGAATGAAATGAAAATGAGACCATTCCACTCTGCACTTGTACTGTGGGGTGGGGGAGACTATTACTGGTGGTAGCTAGAATAGAGGATTAGAATGCCTTGTTTTCCCAAGTGCCACTTTCCATAGCGTCATAAATGATTCTTGTCTGATATGAGAGGCACTGTGTTATATGCAAGGTTAAAAGGCTTCATTGCATTTCCCTACAGGCTAAAATGTGTTTATTTATCCCTCTATACTCAATTTGGTCTTTACATGTCTTTTGTTTGCAATTCCCTCTTGGTGTTTTAAGTGAATAGAAAGTGGCCAATGCTGCTGTAGGTAATGCAGAATGCAAAATGACTAAAGTATGCGTAGCAGAGTGCCTGATTACTCACCATGCTCAGATGCAGAGGAAGGCCACTTTAAAGTGGTTCTAAACCCTGTTTTTTTTCTATAAAAATAACAAGCATGCCTATACTTACCTGCTCTGTGTAATGGTTTTGCACAGAGCAGCCTTGATCTTCTTCTTCTGGGGTTCTCCACCGGTGTTCCAGGCCCATCCTCTTCATCGGATGCCCCCAGGGAAAGCCTGCTTGCTCGGTTGACAGATAGTGGGACTCAGCCCCGCTCCCGTGTCACCAGATTTGATTGACAGCACCTGAAGCCAATCACTCCCACTGGTATCAATCTGTCCAATGAGGAGAGAGACAGTGACGGGAGGAGCTGCGCTTGTGCACATCACTGGATCGGATGGGCTCAGGTAAGGAAAAGGGCGGCAGCTGCAGCAGAGGTTTTTCACCTTAATGCATAGAACACATTAAGGCAGTGGTTCTCAACTCCTGTCCTCAGGACCCACTAACAGGCCAGGTTTGCAAGATAACTGAAATACATCACAGGTGATATAATTTCCTGCTCAGTGATTGCAGTATTCTAGTCTGCATCTCCCCAAGGTAATACTTAAAATCTGCATAAAAAAGACACCGACAAGGGGTCAAGAGGACTCAAAATAGGACGTAAAAACACGTCAATCCACTCAGGGATAGGAGTCAAACCTGGGGCTACAATGGTGATATCGAAACAAAGGACCACAGAAAAGAGGGCAGCACAGAAGGCTGTCCGCAAAAGTCACCATATAGGTAGCCACTGGGATTTGGACATGTGAAAAGAGTACAAGCATAGGCAAATGGGAATAGACAAATATCAAGGTTTATTAGAAAAATATGCTACAACCATAAATGACACACAGGATGGAGCATGTAATAAAAACACTGATCAGAAAACCACCACCGTTGACAACGTTGTCATGTGTGAAGCTAAAATACCCACCCCAAGGCGGAACAAGTGGGGGCCCTCCAGTATTGAACCGCCCCCCTCCTTCCTTGGCGGGGAAGGGTAACCCGACTAAATAGCCCACATCAACCCCGACATGAGGAGCCCCTCATAGCACAGAATGGAACCATGGAGTGGCCAAATATACCTGAGGAATGGAAATGGCAAAAATGATAAAACCATGGACAACAAATGGAATTCAATTGCATGTATAAGCCAAACTACATGAATAGGTCCCCGGCTGTGAATGACTGATCAGGATGGTCAGATGGACAGGAAATAATTGGATGTGTGCATGAATGGTGAGCAGTCAAAAAAATGAATGGAGAGTGGAGCTGCAAACAGTCCGATGATAGCAAAAGCCTAGTGAAGGCAGGCTACGGACTGACTGCCCACGGCAAAGGCACAGTCACATAGGACCCCACACTGGCTGATGATGGCAGAGTCCCCCAACCTTCAGCGAAAGTCCAAAGCACAAGAAGAAGGGGGTCGGCTACAGACAGATGTGGGGATGTACAGTCCCCGTAGAAATGGATGTGGCAGTGTGGCCGCAGGCACTGCGAACGGGACCTGTGCAGACAGGGATGATGGGGAGGGGAGAGAGACAGAGCCCCGCGCCGCAGCAGCCTCGAGGCGTAACCTGGAAAGCACCAGGAACGCAGCGGGGGCTGGCGCCGGGAAGTGGATCAGGGACGGCTGTGGTGAGGGGAATGCGGGTAAGGTCCGCACGTGGGCGGCAATCACTCACCGATCCGGGCGGTGGCCAGTCAGATGTAGACACGTTCCGTGTGATGGAAGCTGAAATCAATCCCAAGGATCCATGATGGCTCTCCGATGGTAGGGGCGGGTCAGTGCCGATGTATCTCCAATGGGCGGCTCCGATGTACTTGGCGGGGACGAGTGGCTCATGCGGGGATCAGAGCCTCATGGAGGTGTGAGGGCTGGCGGGCAGCACAACGTCTACGCGTTTCGCTGGTATCACCAGCTTCCTCAGGACTAGCGCCACCTGGTGGACGGGGGTGTAAATATACACCCTACCGTCCAATCATGGAGTGAAACTCAGATAACCACAGGTGTTGCTACTGCTGTGCTGAGGACAAAGGAAAGTCAATAACCCACCCAAAGTGATTGCAAGCATGTAGATACGTACAAAGTGAGCACTTATATATAAAGTGCATAACTAAACAAGTACACAGTGGATAATGGGACAAAAGTGAAAGATATCTAGGGGCACATAAATAGTAAATCATACATAGTTGACGTGAAGAAGAGGCTGAAAAACAAACTGACATCATCAGCCAGACAGGACTTCACTAAAAGTATGATTGCACTCTCCACATATATTTTTCCACCAAAAGTATGATCAATTCCAAAGAACAGAGGTCTCAGTTAATACGTTTTAACCCTTCCATTCCTATATCGATACAAGAGGAAGGACTTTAAGACTTTAAGGTTACTTTACAGCTGCACCATCAGAAGATTGCATGGAGAATGAAAATAGGTGGACCAAAGTCCCATAATGTCTACCGACATCGAGAGTGGCCCACTCATGGAGCGTCTAAAAAAGATTGCAAATTGAGTTCTTTGTTCAAGCCAGCTGGTATCATTACCCCTAGGGTATAGATCCAGTATTTTTCTTTTTGCAAAAGAACTCTGTCAAAATCACCTCGTCTACTGCTGATGTTCAGAGCATAGATGCCCTTGACCTTGGTACCGTCTGGATTGCCTCCATGGTAGATCGAATAGTGTTCCGCAATATGGCTTTTGGGCTCATTCCGTCTAATATCGTTCAGATGTTCTCCGATGCGAATACGCAATTGACGTTTTGTCTTACCGATATAGAACTTATTGCACGGACACATAAGACTATAGATCACTTTTGTGGTGGCACAGTTTATCAGACTTTTGATCCTGTAAACCTTTTTGTGAGTTACGTCGGTGAACTCCTTGGTTCTCTCAACGTATTTGCAAATTTGGCAGTGGCCACAAGGAAACATACCCTTAGTACGCGGTATGGTTGACAGCCAAGTATTTTTTGTGTTTGAAGGAGAGTATTCTGATTTTGTTAGGAGGTCCGAAAGGTTTGGGGCTCTTCTAGCCACCATGTGAGGGTGGTCTCCCACAATTCCTGCTATGACGGGACATTTGATCAGTGTTGGCCAATGTTTGGACAACACTTCTTTGATACTTGGCCACTGTGAACCAAAATTGGTGATAAATCGCACTGGATCCTTTTTAGATGCCTTTTCATCCTCATTTAGTCCAGTCTTCTCCTGGAGAAGTGAGGGGCGTTCGCATTCCATCGCTCTCTTTTTGGCTTTTCTTAAGATCTTGTGGCTATAACCTCTTTCCCTGAAACGACCATACATGGCATGGGCTTCCTTTTTAAAAACTCCATCGTCTGAGCAATTCCTGCGTATACGCAGGAACTGCCCGATCGGGATTCCCTGTTTCAGGGATTGAGGATGAAAACTATCTGCCCTCAGCAGGGTGTTGGCTGCCGTTGGTTTACGATACGTTGATGTCCTGATGCCTCCCTCCTTCTTGGAGATATTCAAGTCCAGGAAGGGTAGATTTTCATGATTCCAATTGTAGGTAAGTCTGATGTTCAGACCATTTTCATTGAGATTATCCATGAATTTCTCCAGATCCATTATGGTTCCTTTCCAAATCATCAAGATATCGTCTATATAGCGTATCCAAAGGTGTACACATCTCCTGAAGTCTTCCAAGGGGTAGACTTCCAACTCTTCCCACATGCCCAAATGGAGACAGGCATAAGAGGGCGCCCAGGCTGCCCCCATAGAGGTCCCTGAAATCTGCTGATAATACTGCTGGTTAAATTGGAAATAATTGTTGTTAAGAGCAAAGGATAATAGGTCAAGTATGAATTCATTTTGATGAGCCATTTCGGGGAAGGTCTTCTCCAGATAGAAGGACACGGCCCTAAGGCCCCACTGGTGGGGAATCGACGTGTATAGAGATTCCACATCGATCCCCACCAGTAACCATCCGTTATCAACTTCCACCTCTTGTAGTCTATTGAGTACCTGTTTCGTGTCTCTTACATATGAATCTAGCATCGGGACCATGGGTTTTAAGAGTTCGTCTAAATATTTTCCCATTCTGTCCAAGGGACCGTCGATTGCAGAGATAATTGGCCTACCGGGCGGATGGGTCAAATCCTTGTGCAATTTCGGGATTATGTAAAGAACAGGTGTAGTGAATTCCCGAACGGACAAAAAATTAAGTTCTTTTCGGCTAAGTATACCAGCTTCCCATGCCAATTTCAGGGAACTATTTAAGTCCGCCACCACTTTATTCAGGGGGGATGTGGAGAGTTTACGGTATGTTTTCTGGTCGCTAAGTTGTCTTTTAACCTCTGATACATAGAACTCTTCATCTAACAAAACCACATTGCCACCCTTGTCACTCTTCCTGATAATGACTCCTCGAGCTTCACGCAATTCATTGAGGGCTTTTCTTTCCTCTTTTGTGAGGTTATCTTGTCGTGGCATATTCCAGTTCATCGTTTTCAATTCGCCACAAATTAGGTCATAGAAGTGACTTATACTTTTGTTCTTATTTAGTGGGATCATTTTGTTTGATTTTATGTTTAGATCAGGGCGTCTGACCGACATGAAGTCACCGTCATCCGAATTTTCGGGATCCCCTTGGGCCTCATCCAGAAGTGACATGAGATCTTCCAAAGCTCTACGTTCATCTTCTTGCAGCGCTCGGCTAGAGGTGCCTTCGCCTATTTTAGCTTCACACATGACAACGTTGTCAACGGTGGTGGTTTTCTGATCAGTGTTTTTATTACATGCTCCATCCTGTGTGTCATTTATGGTTGTAGCATATTTTTCTAATAAACCTTGATATTTGTCTATTCCCATTTGCCTATGCTTGTACTCTTTTCACATGTCCAAATCCCAATACTTAAAATCTGGCCTGTTAGTGGGTCCTGAGGGCAGGAGTTGAGGACCACTGCATTAAGGTAAAGAAACCTTAAGGCTTTAAAACCACTTTTTTTAAATTAACAAAAACAGCTTTATTGAGAAAACTGCAACAGGTGCTTTAAAACCACTTTAAATCCTTTTCCCACAACTCCCTGAGTTCCTGGAAATGCCCAGGAAAGATAAATGCTTCTGCTTCCCTGGATTAGGAGCTGATAAAGGCCACAACTGATGAGACAGAGGTAGCTGGGAAAGCAATCTGCAGCCAAATGAGAAGTCCTCAACAGTTAGTTGTTGCTGGCTTGCAGGCAGCTTCTCCAAAAGATCCAGATACTTTGTTGAGCCTCTCCCCAATTGCTACCAGGGTACTCCAGTTCTAGGGGGGCCCTTTGTCCTTGGAATCCTTCAGCTGTTCACCTGTGCTACAAGTGCTACCCTGGACATTACTGTGATGGATGCTGTCTATGACAGTAATCACAAGTGGCTGTGTTCTGAACTATTTTACTGAAGTATTGATTCTTAGTTTGACTCTCAATAGAGTTTGACTCTATTGTTGTAAAGTCTTATAGAGAGTCTGCTATGCAGACACCTGTTAGCCTGATTGAGTCACAGGGACATTGCTGTGAAGAGTCTATGTTTGTGCAGTTTTCATTATTCCGCAGTGTGCGCATCTTTTTTTCTATACTGGACCTGTTTTGCATTATTGCTTCTAACTTAACACCAGTTTAGTAAACTGCAAGTTACAGTGTAATGTAACGGTAATGTAAGTTTTGTAACATAAAAAAACAAAGAAAATATGGGGAATGGGAAAAAAGTTTGTTTTTACTGAGAAACTTTAAATATACAGTCAGCCATATAGAATAATGGTGGTGCTATAACTAAAAATGTTAGAGCAGTTCCTAGGTACAGAGATGAATGTAGAGGAGATGAGACCTGCATCCAGGGAGGGGGTAATACATAGTCTTTAGTCAGTCTCACCTCCCGAATGGGAGAAGTCCATACAATCCACCGAAGGGGAAGCTGATGTATAACGACTTCCTTGTTACATCATTCCTAACCGACGGGTCCTAAATCAGAACAGATGATGCACCTCAGTCACAGGAGAACTCTCTAGCCACTAGCCCACTTCCAACCAATCCTGCTATATATAGCCAAAGTAACATACCAGACTAGAAGGGTACAGTTGGCAGGCAACCTGAGGTGGGGTAACAGGGCTTAAAGGTCTTCAGAGACTGCCCACTTTACAAACACTTGTCCCCAGCGAGTGCACACATATTGTGGCATTTTGGGGGAACTAAAATGGGAATCTGCTACCCAGTTTTTCTTTCTGATCATTCAACCAAACTCGAAGATACAGGGGATGAGTGTGAGACAATTATGACCCTACAAAGGTACCATCCCATTAAGAACATATACCATAATGAAACAAAATTTGTGGGACTTTACATGTACCTTGTAGGGTCTAATGAATGCCAAAAAAAGTGAAATTAAAAGTAAACATTTTTTTTTATTTCACAAATACATATAGTTTGTTTAACCACTTCCTTACTGGGCACTTAAACCCCCCTCCTGCCCGGACCAATTTTCAGTTTTCAGCGCTGTCGCTCTTTGAATGACAATTGCGCGGTCGTGCGACGTTGGACGGTTGACATGGGAAGATCAGACCATACAATGAAACCGATATATATCGTCCTAACCAACCTTCACCCGATCACCGATCTCTCAAGAGGACACTGACTCCAC
>BLSH010323973.1:379514-393923 GCA_018402905.1 Glandirana rugosa | reverse complement strand
TGCCTAATGCTCCATCCTAAAACCTATACAGACGAAGAGGGGAGGGAGAATTAGCCACCATTGAATGACTGAACAGCAGGCAGCGCCATCTGCTGGGAATACATAAAATTAAGTATTATCAGCAAAAATCATTTTTCATTCATACATATATCAAATCATGCAATATAGCAATACATGACTGCATACATGATAACTGTGAAAATTACAAAAAGAATTACAAAATATACATAAATTGTACAGAGAATACATTAAATAAAAAAAAAAAAAAGGACAACCACAAAACCAACCAAATCAAAAAACGACAACCAACCCACCACCCTTACCCAAAACCACCCCACAATCCACACCCCGCATCATCAGCCTACTGAATGCTCATCCTGTCAAAAGCCTATGGCATTTAGCCCTGCCAATGACCAGTGGGTGAGTCAATAGACTGATTTAAAGACTCTGGACCCATTTGCCATTCTAACAGGGCGAAAAAGCCCCCTAAAGGAAGGCATTAAACGTCAATGACATATTAAGCCCAGGGTATTCCATCGCCCTCTGTCTATAAATCCACTTAGCTTCTTTTCTCAAGATCGCCGCATCCCAATTTCCTCCTCTAGGATTTGGGTAAACTCTTTCCAAGACAAAGAATGAGACATATGAGGGATCAAAGCTATGACACAACCCCAAGTGCTTACATACAGGTTGTGTCATAGCTTTCTCTTTGTACTTTTCACAGTTATCATGTATGCAGTCATGTATTGCTATATTGCATGATTTGATATATATATGAATGAAAAATTATTTTTGCTGATAATACTTAATTTTATGTATTCCCAGCAGATGGCGCTGCCTGCTGTTCAGTCATTCAATGGTGGCTAATTCTCCCTCCCCTCTTCGTCTGTATAGGTTTTAGGATGGAGCATTAGGCACGTCCGGGAGCGGGTGTTGGGCTTTTATTCAAGCCCTCACGTGTCTCTATCCCCCCCCAGGTGAATATACACCTGGGGGAGACGGCGATACCCGGGATTCCCATCAGCAGCGGACATTTTATGTCCGCCGTGGAGCTGGAGGTCCTGCGCATGCGCCGTTTGCACAGGCGGCAATGCGGAAGTGACGCCAGGAGAGCCGAGCGGCTCTGTCACTTCCACATATCTAGTCCTCATATAGGCCGGGGGCGTGGAAGCATATGGAGGCATGGAGGCCCCGCTGCTGCGCATCCCCTGTCTTTCTTACTCACAGGTAGGCAAAACTCTTACTCCCAAGCATGCGGTAACATTTAGTCCCCATAGGGGCTGTAAGTAATGGTTGGAATGACTGTATGGAAGGGAGGAGGAGGGCCACATCGTACTAGGTGGCTTCTCTCCCCCTCCCTATAAGTATGTTTACTATATGTGACTACTAAACCCACAACGTACACCCTGAATAGAGCTAGGGGAGGGGGGAGTTACTGCATGCTCTAATTAAGTGGGGATAACTGCACACATGTTAATATGATGCTATATAAACTGATTTTAATAGTAATCACTTACCACATTTTGGTTCACAGACCTGAAATGGGTAACGAACATAACCAAATTAGTACTTGAAGGACAATTTGATGCCCACCTATATCATAGAGGGGTGGACCTGGTACCACGACTCTGTGCAGGGAAAGCGGAGGGAGATTGGCCCCCTGGTGGTGAACACATGCGGTGCTGCCATGCTGGTATACCAAAGAAGGATAGGTGGACATGTGTTATACAAGTGTATTATTGGTTATTGTATAAATGAGGTATAATATTCAAAGACTTAAAAAATTAACTTAAAAAATGATATTCAAAGATGTTGTTTATACTTTGATTGGTAGACAAAAATAAAGGGGAATGTATCCTGAAGAAGCAATGGAGATTGCAAAACGTTGATAACAATCATTCTACCCGCCCTATCCCTGATGTGATATAAGTATAGATACCACACATACTGTATATGGGATAGGTACTGTCTGTCAATGAGGAATTTGTTTTAAATTTGAATCTGTATATGAATAAAACAATTATATTTTAAAGTATATGTGTTATGTGCTCACTTGGACCTATCACCAATCCAGTAAAATCCTATTGATTTTATCCAGATGGCCTTGGTCATCTACGTACAATTACTTTCATGTGTACTGTTGTCTTGTTCCTTCCGGACTTTGTTTTTCTTTTTGTTTTTCTTGTCACTGTATTTTTCCCTATTTTCTGTGTCAATATTAGATATGTAATATCCAATGAGGGGCTCCTTTAAGGATATCCACTAATACAGCGGGTATCTTTTCCGACCCTCAGGCGCTTTGGTTAACAGCATATGTATATATTTGAAGGCCTATGATTTATTGTTTGATACCTTTGTGTAAAACATATCATATGATGTAAACCAGGGTTTCTCAACCTGTGGTACGTGTACCCCTAGGGACACGTTCACCAAGGGCAGGGGGTGCACCGCCTGTTTTGGGGGCAGGGTGGCAATTGCTGCTCTGGTGCCAGGTAAAACGGATGCGCTGGCCTCCGCTACACAGTTTTTGGGCTCTTTCACACGTGCCGAGTCCGTTTTGACAGACTCCGCTGCTCAGTGGGGATCCATCTGTGCATCCCCCCTGAGCCGGTGGATAACAGGTCAGTCCCTGCACTCCTCTATGGGGGATCGGATGAAAATGGACCGTCTGACAGATGGAAAATAGGGTTTCCATCCGTCTGGATTTAGCGGATGGGAGCGGAACGGATGTCAGCGGAGGAGAATGGAGCGTCCATTCAGGTCTGCCTGAAAAACTGACAGGTGGACCTGAATGGTCCGTATGTGTGAAAGGACCCTTATAGTTGTAGAGCTGCCTGCAGTGGAGCGGTACCCACACAGACACTTTCCTGTCAGGTGGAGTGATCTCCGCCCGACAGGAGCTTCATAAGCCCCGCCGCTGTGACGTCATTCAGAGGCTGGGAGCGCGGGATGGATTCAGACTGATTACCCTAGTGCTGATAGGTGGAAGTGCTAACCACTTAACCCCATGTGCTGCCCATAATACAGCTGGATTTTGCCTAACTCTCCATCCAGTGCAGAAAAGCTGTTTGTTTTACACCAACAACTATTGCCCTGTTTACTATTTTGTGTGGTTTCTATTTTTGCCAAGGTCCTGCCTAGCACATCTGTATACCAGCTGTGCCCTCATGGGGTCACCCTTTCCAGACACATATGGCTATATTCAGAAGAGCCAAGTCTTATCGCAAACCTGAGTTTTGTCCAGACCAGCTCCACAGCAGCACATTTTTCGACTTTCAGTCATTCTCCTGTTGGCTCTGTTTTTAGCTGCCAGGAATGAAGTAAACCGATGGCCTGGTAGTTCCTGGTATGAAGGAGTATAAAATGGCTGCAATGGGAGGGGGGAGGGGAGTACTAGAGAGTATAAAATGGTCATGTGGTGGGCTTTACACAGACCCCATCACTTTACCCTGAGGGCCCAAGGTGTCAGAGTCTCTATAAGTGCATTAACATGTAGCAACCCATCTGAGTCCCCTCTGCCTCTGCAGTACCATATATCTTCTTACTGTAAAAGCCCATTTTAAAACAGCTGCACTACACTACCATTAAAATGGATGTAACAGCATGCTCATCGCTTAGCTCATTTCAGATAAGACACCCAACACCCTTTTGCTATTCAAAGTTCAAGAACATTACCGCTCTTGGGACCTGCTACATTTTGTAACCCTGTTTCCAATAAAACAAGTGTTGTGGTTTGCTTATATTTCCTGGGCACATCGAGCGAGAAGAAATGCTTTCATTTTTTTTTTTTTTTTTGCAGATAAAATATACAGTTCAGCGACTGGCTTGTTAATAAATTCCTGTAAATCCTATAAGTGGGAGGAGAGTCCTCAGAAAAGTTCATTCTGATGGTGTCATGCTGGAATTTCTCACTCAGCTCAAAACTCATGGAAGGGGTGATGCAGATTCAGCTATAAGTACACTATGATTTATAGACATACAGTGAACTCTTTCAGCTCTGAAAAAGAGCCATGACTGCAGAATGGAAATTAGGGTGAGAGAGAAAGCGAGAGAGAGAGAGTGAGTGCGCGTGCATGCGTGTGCTTATATACGTTTAGGTATTGTATGTGTGCATGTATGTATGTGGGTGTGTTTGTATGTATGTGTAAGGGCATGTCTAAGTCTTTCTTTAGGGTTGTGCGTTTATATGTATTTGTGGTAAGCGAGAAAAAAAAAAAAAAAGCGAGGGTGCGTCTGAGTCTTTTCTGGCAGGAGATACAGGGTTGCATTTTTCTCCTTGATGCCAAACTGCTTTGCACAGCAATTAGCAGTGTCCTCATTTAGTCTTTAGTCCCAAGTGGTAAGCAAAGTCATACATCATCTTGGAGGGCTGCTAATTATACAGCTGGATTACAGGTAGGCTTTTGTAACTGGAAGACACAGCACTGCATAACCCTTGTCTGCCTTCCAATAAGCAGGCAGGGGGAAAGGATTTCTTGAAAGTCTGCCCACAGTCTACAAACTGACAGCTATGAAGTCAAACAGGGGAAATCTTTATTGAGCTGGGATCATTTCTCATACTGTAACTAAACTCTGCAGCAAGGAAAAGCTTGTATCCTTTTAGTTTAACAAATGGGTACGTTAAATTATTATCCGTCATTAGGGACTTAAATAGTCTGCCGGTTTAATCACGCAAACATGGTCACGGAAAGAAATTAATTTTATGCATAAACTATTTTTACCAGCATAAAGTTATAGATCAGCAGCAATTTCTTCATTAACCTAGATGATAATGTTACGGACACAGAGCAATAAAGAAAGGTGGCACTGTTGGGAAGTAGGCAAAGAGCTGATCTTGCATTTTTATTTGACAGTAGAGATAAGTGACCTTTTTAAAGTTTGCCTTTCCGTTGGTTCAAAGTAAGATTATTTTTGGGAACTAAAGCTTTTTTCCCTGTATTTTTTAAATAAAATGAAATGATATTCACATCTGAGCAGAGTGTATTGTGTATTAGTTGGGATTTTGGGGCATTTTTTACATGAGAATTTTAGGCATGTTAAGCCTCGTACACACGGGACGACGATCGTACAACCGATCGTCTCAAATCGTATATTGGCTGTTGTATCTAGCATACTGACTGCACTACACGATCGTACGACCAAAGAAAGAACGTTCAGGTGCATGTAATTAGCATCCGGCCGTTCCTGACTTCTGAGCATGCGTGTTTTGCACAATACAACTTGTTGTACCAACTGCTCTGTACACACAATACAACGGTCGTATGAGCGCTTGTTGGTACTAGCAAGTTTACTAGTTTGCTCATACAACTCCCATTGTACGACCGTCCTACGACGGCTGTTCTAATCGCACGTACTAACGATCGATTTCGTACGACCTGTTGTATACGATCGTCGTCCTGTGTGTACGAGGCTTAACAGGTAATTTAAAAGCACATTTGTACATATGTATTATCCATGGTTTTTCTCATTGGGAACGTGGGCGAATGCAGTTTCAGCACCTCCAGCACTGAATGTATGTAATGGCAAGGGGTGCTGCGGTGTTCTGAAGAAGGCTGCTGGGGGATCTATTGTTTCTGAAGAAGATTTGTTTTTGCATGGTGGTCTATTATTGCTGGGGAGGTCTATTATTGTTGCTGGTAGGGGATCTATTTTTGCTGGGGGCAGAGAGCTTATGTTGCTGGGGGGGTCAATTGTTGCCGGGAGAGATCTACTGCTGAGGAGGGGTGTATTGTTGCTGAAGGGCATCTATTTTTGCGTGGCAGTCTATTGTTACTGGGGAGGTCTATTGTTGCTGGTGAGGAATCTATTGTTGTTGGTCGGACTTATTTTGCGCTGGGCTGGCTGCTGGGGAATCTGTTGTTGATGTCGGGATCTATTGTTGTTGGGGTCAATTGTTGCTGGGGGAATCTTGGCCCTGTATTCTCTAAAAGGGGTGATACTGGGAGGTGGGTAGGGGGTGGAAACAAGGAATGCTGCTTGGAGGTGGGTAGGAGAGGAGACAATAAGTGACTCAGAAGGGGGGGGGGGGTCCTGCACCGATTCTCTGAGAAAAAAAGCCCTTTTATTATCAAGCATCATTTGTTTGTTTTGTTCTTGGGCTTGGCAACAGTTCTATAGGAGGAGAGAAATTCTTCAGGTGTAAAATGACACACAAGAATGTGCAAAAACATGTGCATTGCTCATTTACAGGCACCCCTATTGAGGTCCATTGGGCCAAAAACGTTTGTATATGCTGAAAAAAAGTATGTACTTTTTTGAGTGTAGGATGTAGAGCAGTGTTTCTCAGCCTTTATTCAGTCAAGCTGCCCTTTAAAACAATGCACAATCTTGAAGCACCCCATTCTAAAATGTAAAAGACAGAATCAATAGTTTTATGTAATGCAGCGGCATAGGCGTGCGCAGGGGGTGTGCACCCTAATCACTACATGCAATGTCGATTCCCCCTACTGCATGGGCTTCCTCTGTGTTGGTTGCCCCCAAGTGCTGCTGGCTTCCCTCCTCTACCCCCCCCCCCTGCTGGGGGGATGTTTCAAGATGGAGAGTGGGGGAAGGGGCTAGTAAATATGTAATTTACCCACACCTTCCTTTTCTAAATGAACACACTCACTTACTGTGTTCATTCATAACTGAAGCATAGTAAAATATATGTTACTATGCTTCAGTTTGTGAATGAATAGGAACTTCCCATTCATTCATTGCTCCATGCAGCTGAAGCTGCAAAGATAGGCATGAGTGTTTGAGCTTTGGGGTGCACACCCTAATGCAATGGGCTGCGCACACCTATGTGCAGCAGTATCGACACATGTATACCACCCAACATTGGAGGTAATTTATTGTTACAAAGCAAATACACCTTTTCACACCAATACTAACTAGTATTCCAGAGTTTCTCCTCTCCCTTATTTTCTCTCCCTCATTCAGCTAATTTGAACCCAGTGTTGATGGAGAGGGGCAAACAGGGATGTCCCCAGGTGTCTGATGTCCTCCTTATCAACTATTGGAATACAATATCCATGTACAGTATCTCTCAAAAGTGAGCACAGCCCACACATTTTTGTAAATATTTTACTATATCTTTTCATGTGACAATACTGAAGAAATTACACTTTGTTATAATGTAAAGTAGTGAGTGTACAGCTTGTATAACAGTGTAAATTTGTTTTCCCCTCAATATAACTCAACACACAGCCATTAATGTCTAAACTGCTGGCAACAATAGTAAGTACACCCCTAAGTGAAAAGGTCAAAATTGGGTTCAACCTGTCAGTGCTCAGACCATACGCCACACACTGCATCAAATTGGTCTGCATGGCTGTTATGCCAGAAGGAAGCATCTTCTAAAGATGATGCACAAGAAAGCCTGCAAACAGTTTGATTAAGACAAGCAGACTAAGGACATGGATTACTGGGACCATGTCCTGTGGTCTGATGAGACCAAGATAAACTTATTTGGTTCAGATGGTGTCAAGCATGTGTGATGGCAACCAGGTGAGGAGTACAAAGACAAGTGTGGCTTGCCTACAGTCAAACATGGTGGTGGGAGTGTCATGGTCTGGGGCTGCATGAGTGTTGCCGGCACTAGGGAGCTACAGTTCATTGAGGGAACTATAAATGCCAACATGTACTGTGACATACTGAAGCAGAGCAGGATTCCCTCCCTTCAGAGACTGGGCTGCAGGGCAGTATTCCAACATGATAATGACCCCAAATACACCTCCAAGACGACCACTGCCTTGCTAAAGAAGCTGAGGGTAAAGGTGATGGACTGGCCAAGCGTGTCTCCAGACCTAAACCCTATTGAGCATCTGTAGGACATCCTCAAATGAAAGGTGGAGGAGCCCAATGTCTTTAACATCCACCAGCTCCGTGATGTCATCATGGAGGAGTGGAAGAGGACTCCAGTGGCAACCTGTGAAGCTCTGGTGAACTCCATGCCCAAGAGGGTTAAGGCAGTGCTGGAATATAATGTTGGCTACACAAAATATTGACACTTTGTGTCCAATTTGGACATTTTCACTTAGTGGTGTACTCACTTTTGTTGCCAGCGGTTTAGACATTAATGTGTTGAGTTATTTTGAGGGGACAGTAAATTTACACTGTTATACAAGCTGTATGCTCACAACTTCACGTGTCATTTCTTCAGTGTTTTCACATGAAAAAATATAATAAAATATTTACAAAAATGTGAGGCGTGTACTCACTTTTGTGAGATACTGTATTTTTATGCAACAACCACATCAGCCAGTACATGGCGGTGTTTAAAAGTTTTTAGCTGCATCTATGGTATGCTCTTTGTCTTTTCCCTGATAATAAAGCCCCTGTTTCCTGTCTGCAGTTAAGCAGCAAAGCCCATGTGGATTGTGCACTGTCTGTTCTGTAGGGCTATATACAGAATTTCTAACATCAACCTATGCCATTATCGTTTATTAGAATGCTAGCAGCTGGACTGCTTGGTGCCCAAAATTGTAAAGCCGCTGTCAGGAAGGCTCTGTCAGAAGACAGAATAATAGTGGCAGACAAATCCCTGTTCCCCGAACCTCTGGAAGAAGAGGCGCGTTAGCACGTGCTAACGTGCGAACGCATATGCGCATGCACAGGCGAACCAATATGTGCCCGAATGTGAACAAACATGCATCTCATGATAGATAAGGCCACCAAATGGGATATTTAAGCTAGATCAGCACCCAAGATCAGTGCTGTCTTGTTCTGTGATCGTCCTCTTCCCTATTACCTGCATCCGCTCTTGAAATACTCACCGACTTGTTCCTAACTATTCCTGTTCTCCACCTGCATGAACCCCGACTTGTTCTTTGACCATTCTCCTGCCTCCGCATCTGTACTTGATCTGATTGTTCTTGTCTAACTTTGATTATGTTCCAGTCTATTTGGAGCTACCAAGTTGCTAGCATCTGTCCATCTGCCACTGGGACCTGCTCTACGGCTAAAGTACCAGCCTGTTCCTGCTCTCGGGAGATCCGCTGCCATCTGGCGTACTACTCCACCAGCAGCAAGCACGTCTACCAGCAATCATGCGACTCTGCACTCCTGCGTCACCTGTATACTCTACCAGGGGCCCCGAGTCAGAGATGTAAGAGAGGTCTTCCTCTGCATAGACCAGGTTCTACCCACCAGGTATGTGACAGCTGCACAATTAAAATCTGTAGCTTTATCTCATTAAAAAGAATGAGATATTGCATGGTGCATTGGGTATTGAGAGTATAAATGTTCAAGTGTGAATGGAACCTAAAATAACGCTAACCTGGTGCTACTTTTAATAAACACCAGCATCAGTAGTGCTATCTGTAAAGTATGAATGCTAGGTCAAGTTACCCAAACACTTCTCTACACTCTTCACCTTTAGCAGTCACTTCTCAAGGATGCTTATAAGTGTGCTGTGGTGTCCAAAAACTCACTGGGCCAGTCTATGGCCAATAGGTGCACCCAAAATTCAGGGATTTGATGGAGCTAGGTAAACGTATTAGGAAGTAGATGGAAGTTATCTTGACCTAGCAGGAGTCAAGGCATCATAGCTAATTGGGTGTAGTTGGTGCAAAGACAAAGGGTAATGACCCTGTTTTCTCCCAAGACATATAAACTGCACCAATGAACTTGTAAAATTAGTTTGCAGCATTTTTACTTTGACATGTTTACTTTTATTTTGTTCGGAATATTGTGCAACTATTTTATGCTTTTCCATAAATGATTTACCATCAGATTTTTTCAAGTCCCAGTGCAGTGGTTATGATATTATTCTGTTTATTTTATACAATTAAATGTCATTTCTTATTTAAGCAGCAGGGTTTTTTATTTAATAAGATGTTCAAAGTAAATGCAGAAACACTTATGTATCAAATCATAGCAAGAGCAACACATTTCGGTCTCTAATTAATTAAATATAACATTCCCAACTGTAGATAAACAATACTGTTGATATTTTTTCATGAATGAATGTTGTGGCATTTTTAAAGAGCACCTTCAGGAAGATTTCCCAACCTCCCAGTGCAGATCTATATCCTCCGAACAGTGCACACCAGTGCTTTTCCTGTTGTTAATGGTGCACATCCTCCCATTACAGATGCAGCTGTTGGAATGGAGAAAACATACTGCTCATGCATGTAGTTTGAAAGGCTCAAAACTGCCTTGGGGTGAACTGTAATGTTCAGCATGTCCTGCATATGGCAGGGTGGAGGGGGGTGAGGTTCCAGTGTTTTTTGTGAGGAGACCCTTCTAACAGCTGCATCCAAATAGGAGGATGTTCACCACTTACAACAGGAGGATAACATATAGAATTAAATGGGGGAATTTTTCTAAAATCTTCCTAGAGGTGAACTTACATATGTTATAAGTGATGTGGCTTGGGTTAAGGTGACCAGATTTTTAAAATGAAATCCAGGGACATATTTTATTTTTACTAGTAATGGTGGCAATCAGCGACTTATAGCGGAACTGCAATATTGCAGCGGACAAATCGTACACTAAGGGACACTTTGTGGGAACCAGTGACACCAATAAAGTGATCAGTGCTAAAAATATAAACTGTCACTGTACTAATGACACTGGCTGGGAAGCGGTTAAGATCTATAGCAATCAAAGGGTTAAATGTGTGCCTAACAAGTGTTTTCTCACTGTGGGGGAGGTTGCTTTTACTAAGGGAAGACATAGATCCCTGTCCCTGCAGCCATGTTATGTGACACACTGTGGCAGTGCAATGCCAGCCAGAGCCATGATAGAATGCCTGCTACCCGTGAGTTATGATACCATCCATTATGCCAGAGAGACAGACACAGTGCAATGTAGTCTATTAACAGACACCCCCAAAGCCTTGAAGGCACTGGTAGCCCCACGATTGGATCCGCTTCCCCTCTGTGCCTGCTGCTTGACACTGTCAGCTGAGCTCAGCTGCCTCTCACTGCCTGTCACCACCACTGCTACTGCTACACTACTGGGTGGGGAGCGGAACTGAGCAGAGGAAGATTACTCCGCTGGGGAAGGCAAAGAGATAGGCAGGCAGATGGCTGTCCGGGACTTGAGCCAAGGCAGAAGAACCTGCGAGGCCCCCCCCCCCCCAAAGCTAGTAGGGGCAGCAGAGTGGGGGTGTGTAATTCAGATTTTTTTTTTTTAATTCTGCACTGACTGTCTTTGAAATGGCTTGTGCCCCTGATCAAATCCAATCGGGGGACAAAACCGGGGACAGATTTGGTCCGGGGACAGTGTCCTCAATCCGGGGACTGTCCCCTGAAACCGGGGACGTCTGGTCACCCTAGCTTAGGTAGCATTTTATATTATTCAGTGTAATGTTTTCCTTAAGAGTACATAAACAAATGGCGTGTGCTACAGCCTTGAAAAGGCTTCAAACATGTAAGATGTTCATGCACCTCCAAAATAATTATTTAACACTGACAGCAACATATAGGCCTTAGTAATATGGTCATAAATGCACTGGGCACATGTATGAGTATGCCATACTTACCATATTTCCAAAACCTCACTGCTGTGAGACTAATCACACAATTTTTCTGTGAGAGTATTAGAACAGCGCTTGCTGATATCCTGTCTTTTGTTGCCCACTGTATCGGTGCTTACTTATTCTTTTAAAGTGCTGCTGTAGCCCATGTGCTTTTTTTTTTGTTCAATATATGTGATATGATGATGATAACCGTGGTAATACAGCTACAGCTATATATTGAAAATCTGGCATGGTTAGATTGTTTTAGTAGATTGTATTATTAGTTTTCATAATACTGTGAATGTGAAAGAATATTAGTATTACCACGGTTATCATCATCATATCACATATATTGAACAAAAAAAAAAAGCACATGGGCTACAGCAGCACTTTAAAAGAATAAGTAAGCACCGATACAGTGGGCAACAAAAGACAGGATATCAGCAAGCGCTGTTCTAATACTCTCACGTTTATCACCCTATGACACCAACATTGGAAGCATAGGTCACAACAGCAGCTGCAAACAAACTCACTCACATAAGAATTTATTCCCAGTGGCGCGTGACACTTTAACCCATAAACACAATTTTTCTGTAGCTCTCTGCATGTTGTTCATGAATAGCATAACCCATTTCATGGAATATTGCCATGGCAGGTTGCCTTGACGCAGACCTTAAAACAGACACCTGAAAACTATACTTACTTGTATTCCCCCCACTAAGCCTTTTATGCAATCACATTTTTGGTGGGGGGGGGGGCATGTATCTTATTTTTGGTGATACACTCTCCCACTTTCTCATGTCTCACCTAGGCGATGATTATGTTCCCTCAGTCTGAAGAAAAAAACATCCAAGAGAGGCTGGGATTTTGATGCGAATTTAGGTGAGAGTAGAAAAACATTCAAAGAGCTCATTGGCACAGGCAAGGCTGCTCAAAACAGACAAGGCAATCCTCCAGTGGCTACCACGGCACGATACTAGAAAAGAACATGGGCAAATGGAAGGGCACCAAACCAAAGGATAAGAGTCCAAATTCATTTATTAGTTTATACTTAGAAGCATATAAATTAATAAATACCCTCGCACTACTTCACCTATTCCTATACCTAAATTAAATGATCCCTAAATAAATAAATTATTTATCTACAGAGCAACTCAAACACTCATGCGAAATAGCTATAAACACAGACTGATATATACATAAAATAAAGTGTAGCGCTCCTAAAAAAATGTGTAACAACATCAAGTGCTTCTCAATCCTTATGTGTAGGCACAAAGGTAGGCTACCTTTGAGAAAGTCCATAGAGATGCAACACATCTGGAAGGCGGGGCTTTATGATGTCATCACACTGGAAGGACAAAGGTGTATTCTGTCTGGGGGGCTTATGTTGTATCTCACAGCATCCCATGTTGAGACAAACTCTTTTATAAAACTGTGAGTGCATCTTTTACTTTTGGTTTTAAAATAAAGGGATGGTATGCACTATGTATATAATATATATACAGTATTTCACAAAAGTGAGTACACCCCTCACATTTTTGTAAATACCATTATATCTTTTCATGTGACAACACTGAAGAAATTACACTTTGCTACAATGTAAAGTAGTGAGTGTACAGCTTGTATAACAGTGTAAATTTGCTGTCCCCTCAAAATAACTCAACACACAGACATTAATGTCTAAACCACTGGCAACAAAAGTGAGTACATCCTTAAGTGAAAATGTCTGAATTGAGCCCAATTACCCATTTTCCCTCCCTGGTGTCATGTGACTCGTTAATGTTACAAGGTCTCAGGTGTGAATGGGGAGCAGGTGTGTTAAATTTGATGTTATTACACTCATTCTCTCATACTGGTAACTGGAAGTACAACATGGCACCTCATGGCAAAGAACTCTCTGAGGATCTGAAAAAAAGAATTGTTGCTCTACAAAAAGATGGCCTAGGCTATAAGAAGATTGCCAAGACCGTGAAACTGAGCTGCAGCACGGTGGCCAAGACCATACAGCGGTTTAACAGGACAGGTTCCATTCAGAACAGGCCTCGCCATGGTCAACCAAAGAAGTTGAGTGCACGTGCTCAGCGTCATATCCAGAGGTTGTTTTTAGGAAATAGACTTATGAGTGCTGCCAGCATTGCTGCAGAGGTTGAAGGGGTGGGAGGTCAGTCTGTCAGTGCTCAGACCATACGCTGTACACTGCATCAAATTGGTCTACATGGCTGTCCTCCCAGAAGGAAGCCTCTTCTAAAGATGATGCACAAGAAAGCCAAACAGTTTGCTGAAGACAAGCAGACTAAGGATATGGATTACTGGAACCATGTCCTGTGATCTGATGTGACCAAGATAACCTTATTTGTTTCTGATGGAGTAAAGCATGTGTGGCAGCAACCAGTTGAGGAGTACAAACACAAGTGTGTCTTGCCTACAGTCAAGCATGGTGATGGGAGTGTCATGGTCTGGGGCTGCATGAGTGCTGCTGGCACTGGGGAGCTACAGTTCATTGAGGGAACCATGAATGATTGGGAGAACCCGTACCTCAAGTGGTCTCGTAGTTTCCACCGGTGACCTCAGGAGAAGGTGAAGAGGTACTACTGTAGTGCCTCGACCACCTACAATATCTGGAACGTGAGGAGGGGGAAGGTAAACTCCTACGGGGTGTCTACGAGTTATCCCAAATCCAGAACTTTGTACGAACCGGTCAGGTAGTGGAAATGGGAGTCGAAGAAATCGTTCCGTCACCAGTAGAACCTCCACACAAACCCCAACAATAGTACAACCTTATGACGAGACGTCGGGTCAGAGACTTCCCTTCCCTAGTACGAGACGAAGTCATACAGTGTCATGTACAACCGTAAGTACCAAGGGAGTTACTTGACATCGAGGGGTCACGGTCGTCGTGAGTACGTCGGGGTCTGGTACTGTGAGGGTAGTGGTACGAACTGACATCCGTTCTGTGTGAACAC
>BLSH010323973.1:346520-372171 GCA_018402905.1 Glandirana rugosa | reverse complement strand
TATAGCTTTGATTTGGAAGGTCTCTTTCCTATGCATCTTGTCCATATATCCCTGTATGGCAGTTGTGTTACATTATGTCATCATCACTGCATACTCCCTCTAATATACAATTGTAGTTGTTCACCCAAACAGACAAACATTTCCCAGCACACTTACCAGCTAGCCTACAAAAAAAAAACCAAAAACAAATTGACCCTGTCTAACATTTCATCTTAATAACAGAGGTCTTAGTTGCACACATTTACAAATATATGTGGAAGCCGCAGTGCCTACGCCAAGGCTCCGACATATTCTGTAGTCCTAACTGTCTATTATTGAATGTGTCCAAGTTTGAGCATACTGTATCTAGCAGTGGATAGGGCAGGCTTCTCTGGAGGGAGCCCACTCCTCCTGGTTGTTCACCTCCTTCTCATTTCAAAGATTTCAGGTTTACTACCCTTCCTTTTCCCGTAACTTAGAGATTGGATTAACTATTGAGGGCTCTTAAGAGATTACCTGTCTATCAAGTAACATCCTACATTTATGAACTTCCTTCTCCTTGAAGTCAAAGATTTAAGGAAATGTATTTAACCCTCTGGCTGTAACCTGCTTGGTCTAACTTCAGGACATACCTTGTCTATTCTAGCTTCCCTTCTTTTAATCATGGGTTAGGTATTTTAGGCTTAGTTGTTTGCCCTAGTAGCTTTACTTGTTGTGGAACACAGTATCTCTTGGTCCAAGTTTTCCTACCCTGAGCAGTTAGTTTCTTATTCTACCTGTTTTCTTTTTGGTGGATGAGTCTTTGTCCTCCAGATTGCTAATTGAGGCCCATCATGCTTCACGTAGCAGTTGCCCCCTACTAGTATTTACCTGGCTTAGGTTGATTCTAGATGCCTTCCCCCTGGGTAATAGCAACTTCCATATTTGCTTGACTCAATTTCGTCTAGCCTTTATTCAAGGCTATCTCAACATTTGTTTGGATGCCCACCCCTCTGTTGTACTGCTTTTGGACATCCTGAATGTCCAGGAATTACTAAATTCCTGTATCCCTCAATGAACGATAAAGAAAATACAATTTTTGTACTTACTGTAAAATCTTTTTCTTGAAGCCCATTAAGGGACACTTCTCCCGTCCTTATGAGTTATTGGCCTTATGTACTGCTTCCTCAAAGAACTGAGACATGATAGTTGGAGGCAGGGTTATACAGGGCTGGCTTAATGTTTTTTGTTTGACAGTATCCCTACCTCCTAAATGCGGCAGTATAATTCAAATTTTATATTATGGCAGAATATCTAAGAATTACTAACTTCCTGTGTGCCTCAAAGGACTTCAATAAAAAAAATATGGTAAATACAAAAATCTTACTTTAAGCTCTACCACTAAAAAAAAAAATTATAAAATGACAATAATTTTAGCATGTATTCAGTTTTTTTCCACCATTTTCAAACTGATTGTGTAGTCTATCTGAACATTTACATTCACATGTAAAACCTCCACCTCCATCAAGAACATAATAAAAAAAGATTGGTGGATATAGGGTATGCAATATCATTGAATCAGATCTGAAGCCAAAAGAAAAAGGTGTAATTAAATATTAAGATTTAGGGATCTAGACCTTCCCAGTCCAGTATGTCTCCATCAACTAAATTTTCATTTATACCAATGTTGATTAGGACATCTTATTTTTAGTTACAGTTTTGTTATGTAACTGTACAGTTAAAACATTCCCTTCCACCTTAACATGTCTAGGCACTTAGGATTTGTTTCAAAGGTCAGTTGCTTTAAAATACCAAAGTATAACTAAAAATTCTGGGTGATATGCATCACCCCAATTTTTTTGTTGCAATTAGTTCCTACATTGTGGTCAACTGGCCATTTATAATTGTTGGAAAAAAGGAAGATAAGCCCCTTTTTTGAAATTATCATAAGAGTACCTTCATCCTATCAATTTGAAAGAATCCATACATACATCAGGCAACACATAGCTCCTCTCCTAGGATTTATACATCCACCCTCCTCCAGTTCATATCGGAGTAATTCGTATAAATAGAGTGCTTTTCTTTGCTCTCCAACTGTGTGAAAACGTGTTTAAATGTTGTATGTCTGCCCATGTGGGCATTTTTTTAACATTTCAAATAAATTTGTACTTTTATAAAAAAATTCCTTTGTGAATTCATACCGTACCATGAAAGTCCAATATTGCCTCGTGTATGTATGGGTTCTCTCATGTATAATTGTTGAAACATGATCAGGCTTATTTCATTATATTTTAAACCAGCAAAATAAATGCACACATTTAAGTGTACCTAAACTTTCTTGCTTAAAAAAATAAGTATTAAAGGCAAAGTTCACCTTTTTCAGGTGGAATTTCACTTTTGATAGAAAATAGAAGCATTTTCTAATGTCTTTTCTGAACAAAGCCATCCAAACATGCTTATCTCTCAGGTACCTAGTCCATGGCAGGTTTGAATCTGCACCTTTCGGTTCTAAATTTTAAAAAATGCATTTTGAGCCCATCACTTTCTGTGGCATCATTTGACCTTACGCAAACCTTCATACTGTGCCTTACTGCATCACAGAATAGGGCGTGTTTTACTTCTGTGGACCACACCTCCCTCATTACTATGCCATCTCTTTTTTATTTCCACCCACTTTCCTACTTCTTCATTTCAGGTGGCCATACATTGTACTTATTGTACAATCTGATTTTACAATCTCATTTAGATCTACCATCAATTATGTAGTGCAAGAGCCTGCCTGATTTGATACAAATTGAATGGCTTTTTCGGGTGGGTTCTTTTATCACATAGTTTTGATAAATCTAAAGGAAATTGTACAGAGAGAATACAATCAGAATAGCACATTGGAGGAAGACATTCAGCTGGAAATGTTCTTGTAATCCAGGTCCAGCTCTAGGAGGGAGAGAGTGTAAACACACCAGTTTCACTTTTGGGCTCCATTCACACAGCGTAGTGGGAGCTCACATTTTGTGGTGCATTTTTTCACACGGCACGCATAGGGCAACGCATTGATTGCAATGGGCTGCCCTACAAGCAACAAAGGCAGTAAAGTAGCATTTTGTTGTGTTGTGGCTTGCACATTTTTACCACGCATTGGTTGCGTGTTTTTGCATTCAACAAAATGTAGGCTTGTTTTTGCATTTGGGATGCCATTATCAATTAATTGCACCCAAAACACAACTAGGTCATTTTACGTGTATAAAGGTGGCCATACACTCTCCCATACAATCTCTGTACAAACTCCTTTAGATTTACCAAAACAAAATAATAGCAGGACATAACTATCCATTCAATCACTCTATATCCAATCAGGAAGGCCTTTGTACTACATAGTTGATGGTAGATCTAAAGGAGATTGTATAATCAGATTGTTTAGTGTATGATGAGTGTTACAGACTTCTAGGGACACCCTTCTCCTGTTTTCAACACTACAGCTCTGCTCCACATAGGCAGTTATGTGATCACTTAGCCCCTTCTCTTGCTTCGGTGTGTGCACTCTGCCAAATGAATGATCTATGCAAAAAGAAGGTAAGATACAAAACAGCAGAACAACAGAGGAAGACCCTGACTGTATTGCGTGAGAACAGTGCTCACTGGCATTGCCTGCATTGGAGAAGCATGAAACTACAGAGGTGGGCAGGGGGGAGGGCAGGTTAAGGGTGTGTGTTAATGAGGTTAGCTGCTGAACTACTTCCTCAATCTAATGGTTTTCACATCCTAAGAATGAATACCAGGAAGTAATGGAAGAGTTTTGTATAGAACAAACTGGAGGATAAGGTAAAGCCTGCCCTAGAATATAGAGAAAGCTTTTTCTTTTCTGCAACAGAGGTACATTAATGGTATATTGCCAGAATCACTGAGAAATGATCATTTAAAAATGTGCGCACTGCTGGTTTGAACTACAAGTAGATGTGTTGATGCGTCCATGCTGACACACCAGTCTGTGTTGAAGCCAACTATGTCATAAGCCAGGGTTTCTCAACCCATGGTACGCGTATCCCTGGGGATACGTGCACCACGGGCAGGGGGTACGCTCAGTGCTGCCTCTCTTGAGTCCTGCCTCGCACAGCCACCTCCCACACATATGCAGTCCCTGGCGGCTTTCTGTAGCGCGGCATTGTGGTGGGGAAAGGGGAGGGGGCACAGTCTGCTCCGTGTGGCACACATTAGTGGGGGGGTGTCAGCCCAGCAGCAGCTGCCCGGGGTCCTCTCATGGCAATGGAGCCCATGATTGCGCTGCCAGCAAGCTGTTTTGGGTCAGTAGGCGGCCCCATGTACTCGCATCTCCCGGCTCCTCCCCCGCTTCAGCATTCCTCAGATCTCCTACTTTGTGCGAAGAACCTGCCTTCACGATGCCTGCTG
The DNA here is from genome assembly GCA_018402905.1 of Glandirana rugosa. NCBI lineage: Eukaryota > Metazoa > Chordata > Amphibia > Anura > Ranidae > Glandirana > Glandirana rugosa. The sequence goes on along the minus strand of BLSH010323973.1, from coordinate 367,809 downwards.
TGGCTCCCTGATCTCCTCTTCAGTGTGCAATCCTGAACATAGCCAGCACACTACAGACAGAAAAAAAGGGAATGTGAGTCCTGCCTATCACTTCCCATGTGTATATGCTCAGGAACTACACATCTCAGCATTCCCAGCTATCAGTGCCTCCTATCAGTGCCACTTACCAGCGCCATCTATCAGTGCCCATCAATGCCTCCTATCAGTGCCGCTTACCAGTGCAGCCTAATTAGTGCCTCCTATCAGTGCCGCCTATCAGTGCAGCCTCATTAGTGCCTCCTATCAGTGCAGCCTCATTAGTGCCTCCTACCAGTGCAGCCTCAACAGTGCAGCCTCCTATCAGTGCCTCCTATCCGTGCAGCCTCATTAGTTCCTCCTACCAGTGCAGCCTCAACAGTGCAGCCTCCTATCAGTGCCTCCTATCAGTGCAGCCTCATTAGTGCCTCCTATCAGTGCAGCCTCAACAGTGCAGCCTCCTATCAGTGCCTCCTATCAGTGCAGCCTCATCAGTGCAGCCTCCTATCAGTGCAGCCTCATTAGTGCCTCCTATTAGTGTCACCTATCAGTGCAGCCTCATTAGTGCCTCCTATCAGTGCAGCCTCAACAGTGCAGCCTCATCAGTGCAGCCTCCTATCAGTGCCTTCTATCAGTGTAGCCGCATCAGTGCCTCCTAACAATGCAGCCTCATCAGTGCCTCATATCAGTGCAGTCTCCTCATTAGTGCCTCCTATCAGTGCCACCTATCAGCCTCTTATCAGTACAGCCTCATCAGTGCAGCCTCATTAGTGCCTCCTATCAGTGCAGCCTCCTATCAGTACAGCCTCATCAGTGCCTTCTATCAGTGCAGCCTCTTCAGTACCTCCTATTAGTGCAGCCTCAACAGTGCAGCCTCCTATCAGTGCCTCCTATCAGTGCAGCCTCATCAGTACCTCCTATTAGTGCAGCCTCATTAGTGCCTTCTATCAGTGCCACCTCATCAGTGAAGCCTCATTAGTTCCTCCTACCAGTGCAGCCTCAACAGTGCAGCCTCCTATCAGTGCCTCCTATCAGTGAAGCCTCATTAGTGCCTCCTATCGGTGTAGTCTCATCAGTGCAGCCTCCTATCAGTGCCTCCTATCAGTGCAGCTTCATCAGTGCCTCATATCAATGCAGTCTCATTAGTGCCTCCTATCAGTGCAGCCTCATCAGTGCCTTCTATTAGTGCAGCCTCATATCAGTGCAGCCTCATTAGTGCCTCCTATCAGTGCCACCTAGCAGTGCAGCCTTATTAGGGACTCCTATCAGTGCCACCTATCAGTGCAGCCTCATTAGGGACTCCTATCAGAGCAGCCTCATCAGTGCAGCCTCAACAGTGCAGCCTCATCAATGCAGCCTCCTTTCAGTGCCTCCTATCAGTGCAGCCTCATCAGTGCCTCCTATCAGTGCAGCCTCAATAGTGCAGGTTCCTATCAGTGCCTCCTATCAGTGCAGCCTCATCAGTGCCTCCTATCAGTGCAGCCTCATCAGTGCCCCCTATCAGTGCCTATCAGTGCATACTCATCAGTGCCACCTATCAGTGCAGCCTCATCAGTGCTGTCTATCAATGCAGTCTCATTAGTGCCTCCTATCAGTGCAGCCTCATCAGTGCCTTCTATTAGTGCAGCCTCATATCAGTGCAGCCTCATTAGTGCCTCCTATCAGTGCCACCTAGCAGTGCAGCCTTATTAGGGACTCCTATCAGTGCCACCTATCAGTGCAGCCTCATTAGGGACTCCTATCAGAGCAGCCTCATCAGTGCAGCCTCATCAATGCAGCCTCCTTTCAGTGCCTCCTATCAGTGCAGCCTCATCAGTGCCTCCTATCAGTGCAGCCTCAATAGTGCAGGTTCCTATCAGTGCCTCCTATCAGTGCAGCCTCATCAGTGCCTCCTATCAGTGCAGCCTCATCAGTGCCCCCTATCAGTGCCTATCAGTGCATACTCATCAGTGCCACCTATCAGTGCAGCCTCATCAGTGCTGTCTATCAGTGCAGCCTCATCAGTGCCTCCTATCAGTGCAGCCTCAACAGTGCAGAATCAATAGTGCAGGTTCCTATCAGTGCCTCTTATCAGTGCAACCTCATCAGTGCCTCCTATAAGTGCAGCCTCATCAGTGCCCCTATCAGTGCCTATCAGTGCAACATCATCAGTGCCACCTATCAGTGCAGCCTCATCAGTGCCGTCTATCAGTGCAGCCTCATTAGTGCTATCTATCAGTGCCTCCTGCGTTTATCTATCAGTATATCTGTCATTGCAGCATGCACACATACAGTGATATTGCACGCAAACAAAAATCATCACAAACACACACACAAAAACCATGACACCCAAACAATAGAAATCACTTTCTTGAGACAGCGGTACTTAAGAATTTTTTTTAGGCCTGCAGGGGTACTTTACCGTAAAAGGTTGAGAAACACTGTCATAAGCCAGCCTACAGTCCGCCTACCAGATATTTCATAGACTGTGGAAAACATTCTGGAAGTTGTAGTTCCTGGGCAGTGTACCACATCACTGCATCTTGCCAAGTACAGAGGCATGAAGCCACCAGAAGTGCTAAGGTACTGTTCAGCGACTTTGTGTATGGCTCTCACGATACTTATAAGTCAAAAAAAATATATAGACGATTCCTGTTAAAAAATGAAGGTGGTGATTTTGATAACATAGGTGAAGATTATCATTATAGATTGAGATGGTTTAGTAATCTTTTAAGGGCTCCTACACATAAGCACTGGATCTAGAATAAAATGTAGCACCTAGGGTTTCAAAATCATATTCATCTAAGCTATCAGTGCTTAAAAAATTCTGCATATAAATATTTCTTAAAAAGTCACAAAATAACTTCCTGTTGGCCTTAAGGCCTCATGTACACAGGAAGTTTTTCCTGCCACTTTTAGGAGCATTGGGTGTTCTTTTTTTACAGCTTAAAAACATCTTTCCATGTTATTCTAGGTGTCCATGCACACATAGGCTTTCAAGAGCTGTAAGTGGCATAGGCGTTTTCAACTTGCAAAAAAAAACCCTGGGCCAGTGCGTTCTGAAGCAGCAGCGTTACAGCTGTAAAAACGCCTTACGGGGCTAAACGCGTGTTTACGCTGTACATGGCGTTAAGCCGCATCAAGTGTTTTTAACCACCTCATACCCGGCCACTGTATATATACGGCCGGCTGGGAGCTTCCCCGTTCTGACAGGACGTGTATACACGTCCTGCAGAACGGGAGCTCGCAGCGTTATGATCACAGGATCCAGCTGAGCAGAGATCGGGATATGGGTGCAGTGACTGGCCCTCCTGATCATGTGACGGCTGTGTCCAATCACAGCCGTCACATTGTAAACAGAGACGAACGTCTCTGTGACAGTTCTCCCCCCGCCAAGCTCAGTGAGAGCTCAGTGTGGGGGGGGAGGGGGGAGCTGCAGCTATGTGACAGCTCTCTGCATGATGAGATTTCATGCAGAAAGCTCTCACAGATCGCCCCCCACACAGTGCACCAAGCACACTGATACCCCTGTCCCCATACATATAAGTGTCCCCATAAAACAGTCCCCAAAACATCTGTATGTCCCCCATCACATCTGTCACCATACACAAAACATCTGTCACAGTCCCCAAAACATCTGTATGTCCCCGTCACATCTGTCACAGTCCCCAAACATCTGTATGTCCCCGTCACATCTGTCACCATACACAAAACATCTGTATGTCCCCCATCACATCTGTCACCATACACAAAACATCTGTATGTCCCCGTCACATCTGTCACAGTCCCCGTCACATCTCTCTGTCCCCGTCACATCTGTCACCATACACAAAACATCTGTATGTCCCCGTCACATCTGTCTGTCCACCAACACCAAATAAACTCCGAGTTGGGTTATTTTTACCAAATAATGTAGCAGTATTATTTTTGGTCAAAATTTATGAAGAGAAATTACTTATTTGCAAAATTTTATAACAGAAACGCAGAAAAATGCATTGTTTTTGAAAATGTTCAGTCTTTTTTTAATTTATAGCGCAAAAAATAAAAAACCCAGGGGTGATTAAATGCCACCAAAAGAAAGCTCTATTTGTGTGAAAAAAATGATAAAAATTTCATATGGGGACAACATCGCACGACCGCGCAATTGTCATTCAAACTGCAACAGCGCTGAAAGCTAAAAATTGGTCCGGGAAGGAAGGGGGTTTAAGTGCCCAGTATTGAAGTGGTTAAGCAGTAGTAATTGGATTTGGGAATGGAAAATAGAAGAGGGCAGAGAAATGCTGCTAAACGCTAACGCGCCTAAATGCTACAGCGGTTAAACATGCATTAACACCAATGAAAATCGCTTTTTCTTGCCATCGGTACTGGCTTTGCATCTTATTTTTCTTAAAGACCTGTGTGCATGAGGCCTTAGACTGGGTTCACACTTATGCAAATTGAATGCAGGTTTCTACAGCCGCTTTTTCTTGCCATTGGTACTGGCTTTTCATCTTATTTTTCTTAAAGCCCTGTGTGCATGAGGCCTTAGGCTGGGTTCACACTAATGTGGATTGGATGCGGGTTTCTCCGCATCCAATTCGCATTACAGGAGAGTGTGAGCAGCTCTCAATGGAGCCAGTTCACACACCTCCAGGGTGGCCGCACTGGAAAAGGGTCCTGTGCGTCTTTGGCTCCTTTTCAGATCCGAATTCAAGCAAAAATTCGGACCTGATTCGCACCTGAAGCGGAGCACAGGGACGCATAGGACCCCTTGCTGTGAGCACGGCCGCAGCTAGTGTTAACTTGGCCTTAATGTCTATTTCTTATTGCAGCAATCCACAACAACCAATCAAAATTCAACTAGTATTGTTATGACTTTAGCAAAGTGAATTCTAATTGGTTCTAGCAAGCAATAACTACTTAGTAAATAAGGCCAAAGAAAAACATTGAATACTATTACTAAGGAGAACTGAGCTTAGAATTGCATACTTAGTAAGCAGAAGGAAAAGTATTTAAATATCTGCTGAGTGTAAAAAGTGTGTTGAATGCAGGAAAAAAAGATGGGCTGTGCAGCGGAGCTAATTGTGAAGGTTATATGTTGTGAACTGATTGATGCAGGGTTGCTTCTCTCAGACTGCCTGTCACACTGCAGGAATGTTTAATGTTCTCATTATTGGATAGGCTGTTGTGTATATTTTTCTGTCAGCACCCAGGGCCCATCTCAACTGCCAAGGCACTTCAAAGGACTGCAAGCCATTTATCATGGCCGTGTTCTGGCTGAGCGGAGTGCTGGTGATTTGTTATGACTTGAGAAAGGCCTGACAGACAGGCCCGCTGCAAAAGGATCCCTTTCTATGTCACACTGAGAGAACATCACTGTCCCTTGCAATGACCTGCCATTGTCATAGTGAGGGACAGCAGCCACCTGACACTATGCCCTTAGGAATCAGGCAGCGGTTTGAGCTCAGTATAATAAATAAAAGAAAGACAAAGATTAGGCAAATAAAACATACTGCACTTGGTAGCGGCTATGTGACTTTGATAACGAACATCCAGCATCGTGTTATGATACCTGTCAACACTAATAATAAGGCAAGCACAGGGCTTAACTGCGAGTTTTATCAAGTGATAATGGAGCTGATCTATATCATACCCTTTTGTTTATCACATTTTGCCGTCCTTTTGAGCAATTCTTTGAAAGAATTTTAACTTGTTTTTTTAAAAAAAGAAATGAGTGATGGTATTAAAGAACGGCTGACGAATTAAATCAAAGTATTACAGAACATTGACAACACAGAGATTTGGCTGTCTTTTTAGTCTTCTCTTTATATCACCTAACAATGAATATTGCTTTTGTGTAAGGCTATGTCCAGGGGAGCGCTGGGCCAGGGAGCAGGGTGGCAATTGCCCCCCAGGCCACCCTAACTTACATTCAAAATGGCTGACGGCCGCTGCCCTCTCACACTTTTGTCTTCTTGTGGAGGAAGGAAGCAGGGGCCAGGGGTGCAGCTACCAAATAACTGCAGGCAAAGGGGGGGGAGGGCACCCAGAGTCGGCTGTGCTGATGGGCACTGGCGAGCCTGCATTGATGGGCACTGATCAGGTTGCATTTGATAGGCACTGGTGAGACTGCATTGATGGGCACTGGTGCGGCTGCATTGATGGGCACTGATGAGGCTAAGCTGATGGGCACTGATGAGGCTGCATTGATGCATTATTTTTGTTAAACCTCCTTTGTTGCTATTAACATTAAATTATGTTACCACATTGTATCATATTTGTCTTGCTTCATAACATCAATGTCCGTTATAAAACCAGGTGGGCATGGATGGTGACCTGATTCGGTGGTTCAATGGGCCCCCCAGGCCTAAGGTTGCCAGCCCTCCCCTGGCTATGTCTATGTTGATCTCTGCATGTTTTAATTCGCTGGCTGTTAATTTTTCCACAGTATCTATTACTGTCATGGCAAAAGAAATCTTTTAATTATTCTGACATTTTGACTATTTTATGTTTAAGAAAAAAGTTGCCAAGGGGTCCCTGCAAGAAAAGAGGAAGTACACTCACCTACTCACCTCTCTGGTGGCTTGTGCCTCCCATCTCTCCTCCTTTCAACTGTTGTAAGCCTTCGCCAATCTCTTCAACATTCTCTTGCAGGGACCTTTCAACCATTTTTTTTTTTAAATGATAGGGTCACTTTAAAAATATAACTTTGGATAAAGGAAGGGAAAGAACTTCTGTCCAATTACAAATGCTTTGGTGTCCCTGTTTAGGACACATGTTTCCATCCTCCAAGAGGTAGTGGTAAATTGGCACTGGACACAGATTTTTATATGTTATCAAAATACAGACAAAATCATTACTTGAGCCCAATTGGCTTGTGTTCAGCAGCTCTCCACAAAGACAGGGAGAGAGGATCCTCACCTGAATCAAGAAATCTAAGTGTAATGGCTCAAAAAATCCTTAAAGTGATACTTAAAATCTATTCAAATATTCTTAAAGTGATTGTAAACTCTCACACATACCCAGTGATGTGAACAGCCGCAGATGATACACAGAGATGAAACAAATCTTCCTATGTAGGTTCTACTTGTTTATTTGCACTCTTCTCTTCTCTACACCCCTTCAAAAGGGCAGAAAAAATGTTAAAATCTTTCTTCATCTGTCAGGAGCACAGCGGAGGGGGCAGAGAGGCTGCAGTAACATTGTGCGAGAGCTGATTGGAGGAAAGGCACACACCCCCCTCCCCACAGCAGAAGAGCTGTGTTCTGAATAGACAAGCTGTCTGCTGAGCTCCCCCCCCCAAATGTATCTCATGTGTCTGTAAAACTTCTCAGAAGTGACCATACTGATAACAGAGGAACAAAGCACCAGAAAGAAACCAGAGAGAAACAACACTTAGAGCTTTGGAGATAAGTAAACACTACAGATATATGTGTTTTGCTCAGATTCCATGACTAAGGTTTACAACCACTTTTACTAAGAATGTAACCTTCTATTGCTCTTAGCCTCCTTCCCTTGCTGTTATCTGGCCCTTGGGCATTATTTCCCCTCACTGTCACCAACAATGGGGCATACAGTAGTTCCTAACAATGGGGCACTATTCCTCTCACTGACTCCAATGATGGAACACTATTCCTCCCATTGATACCAATGATGCCGTACTATTCCTCTCTCTAATACCAATGAGGCTAGGAGGGGCTGTTTTGAATACCTATGAGAGCCCCAGCCAATCCCCAGCAGAAAGGGGCTGGAAGGAGGCAGGCCCCACCTCATAAATAGCCACGAGTCATGCCATCAGGTGCAGTTGGGTGGAAGATGGAGATGTAGTGCTGTTGGTGGCCCTTGAGGGTGCCCCTAGTTTGGGGGGGTGACTTTGGGCCTGGGCTCGGGTGCTAGAGGGACCCTGTACAACACATGGAGGAATCCTTTCCTGGAGGCACGGGAGCAAGTGAGAGGACAGCAGGTAAGCACATCTGGGAGATCTCCTGAGAGTCAGCCGGGTGGGCTGGTGAGTGTTAGTCTGGAGGACTGTGGAGAGTGTGTCAATCTGGAGGACTGTGGGAGAAGTTAGCCTGGAGTGCTAGTGAAAGGGGCTGTTACAGCCAGGAGGGCTAGCAGGGCCTGAAGAGGTGGTGTTGGGAGCATTGACCACAGAGAGTCAGTGGCGGCTGGTGAAATTGTAGGTTGGGGGGTGCCAGACCCCTCCCTTCCCTTTTGACCCTCCCACTTCTCATAAACCCCACCCCTTATATATTCCACCCATTGTGTCAGGAGTATACAGCCCAGCATCACCAGATAGGGGTATATACAGCATTACAGAAAGGAGTATATACAGCATGAACAGAGTATATAGCATCACCAGAGGGGTATATACATCACCAAAGGGGTATATAGCATCACCAGAGGGGTATATACATCACCAGAGGGGTATATACATCACCAGAGGGGTATATATAGTATCACCAGAGGGGTATATATAGCATTACCAGAGGAGTATATATAGCATCACCAGAGGGGTATATACATCGCCAAAGGGATATATAGCATCACCAGAGGTGTATATACATCACCAAAGGGGTATATACATCACCAGAGGGGTATATATAGCATCACCAGAGGAGTATATATAGCATCACCAGAGGGGTATATACTTCACCAGAGTGGTATATACATCACCAAAGGGGTATATAGTATCACCAGAGGGGTATATATACCATCACCAGAGGGGTATATGTATCATGAGCAGAGGGGTATATATGCCATCACCAGAGGGCAGAGGCGTAACTAGAACCTTCAGGGCCCCGATGCAAGAAATTATGAAGGGCCTCCTGACCCCTGACCAGGGCCCTTACCACTGATTCTGGGGCCCTTTAGTCCTATCGCGGGTCCCTTTATTACGGTAACGCAGCGGGGCCCTTTCACAAGTTCTGCAGTGAGCCTCCTTTCTGCCATCTTCGGCCTTCCCATGGTGGTGAAATGCCAGGACCTGGTCACAATTGCAACCTTTGCAATCCTGATAGTTCCCTCACTGGTGTCAGTAGTTTTTAATTTTTATTTTAATTTTATTATTTTTTTACCATTTTTATTTTATTTCTTTTAAAATTTTTGATTTTACAATTTTTTACAATTTTTAGGAGCTCTGTTGGGGTGCTTTGATGAGAAATCAGGGGTCTAGCTCTCAGCTCTCAGCTCTCAATTTCCATCTGTGTAGCCTCAGCTGCACTGAATGAATGGACAGGAATTGCTGCGCACCAAGCCTCCCATTCATTCAGAAATGGAAGTATAGTAAAAACTGTTTACTATGATTCAGTTATGAATGAACCAATTGGTACCAATCACTGACTCTGTTCATTCAGAAAAGGAAGGAGCTGGTAAATGACAAATTTACCGACCCGTTCCCATCTTTCCATCATGACACATCTTCTACAGCAGCTGGCAGGAGAGAGGAGGGGGGGGGGGGGAACAGCAGCTCTGTGGGTGGGACCAGGGAAGCACACAGGGACCCTGGGAACAGCAGGAGCCAAGTAAATTGGATAGAGGAAAATGGAGATTGGTTCATCAGAGGGGTATTTATACCATCACCAGAAGGGTATATATACCATCACCAGAGGGATATATATAGCAACAGTAGAGGGGTATATATACCAGAGGGATATATATACCATCACCAGAGGGGTATATATACCATTACCAGAGGGGTATATATACCATCACCAGAGGGGTATATATAGCATCACCAGAGGGATATATGTAGCATCAGCAGAGGGGTATATCCTTCGGCAGCCCCCACCCTCCCCAAGGCAGTCGGGACATGAGTCCCGCACTTACCCTATCTAGGAGCGGACAGGCATGCAGGCAGCGGTGTCTCACGGAGAGTGGGGACAGCGAGGGGGGAACTGTGCACCCCCCTCCTCCTCCGTGGAAGGCGTACAATAGGATTGCCTGTCTTCTCCGCCAATCGGGAAACCGGTAACATACCGGCGCTTCCTGATTGGCGGAGAGGCGGTTGAGTGTTAAAAAGGCAAATATTCATTTGCCTTTCTAACAAATCTGAGTGGTCTTGCGGCACCATGCTGCGCGCCACAAGCCACACTTTGTTGAAGCCTATTTGAGCCTACGGCTCTAATGAAATGCTTCAAAGAGCCCCATCCCCGGGAATTCATGCGGCCAGCGCCTCAAAGGTACTGGCCACATGAATAGGGGGTGGCCGTGGTGGCCATGGAAAGATTCATGCTATGCATAAATCTATCCATTTAGCATATAGGGGGTAGCTGGAGAGAGGGGGCGGCGTCCATGCGCCCTAATGGATGGGCCGCCCCTGCAGAGAGGTGGTGTTGGAATCAGTAGCCACAGGAGGAATATAATCTGGACACTGAACTTTTGCCACACATCCAAGGGGCCATGGGTTCCTGCCTATAACAGGCTATTGCTCTAATCTGACTGAGGAGTTATAAGAACTTTACAGTTCCTGAAGTTGTTCATAAATTGTTCATAAGTCAAGTGGGCATCCCATAATTTCCAATCCCTATCCAAGTTATTATCCCTTAATAAACAAAAAAAAACCAACAAAGTCACTGACTTTTCTCTGACTCTGAGTGCCTGTGGAAATTCGGTGTGTTTGGCTGTGCAGGGTGGGGGATTCCACTCTACTTGCAGCTCCTTAGGGGGTGTGCTACACAAGTAAGAATATTGGATAGTTTAAGGTCTGGCAGCTGTGGACCATGAGGCAAATCTCTCTGGCATCAGGTTACCCTGCACCACTACACAGCTATTGGTACCCAGTGTAATCTCAGGAACACGGCATAGTACAAGAGGGCACTCTTCTCTAAGCTCACAGTCCAGGACACTGCTGAGGATGGGGAACGGCCAGTATCTGAGGCCCTATGAGGGTAGTGTCAGTCCAAGCTACCCCTGGTACTTACAGTATATCTCAAAAGCACACAGTCACCAGGAATCAATTCAGGGTCATTATTCACAAGTCCCCAGGACAGCTGCCACCTTCCAGCTTCCCCTGGACACTTCCCAATGATTGAGAAAGTCCTTCTCTAGACCAGATCCCCTTGATGAAGTCCAGTAGTCAGTGCCAGATCACGTTCAGGTCCCAGCTGTTGGAAAGTAGATAGAAAGGAGCACCCAGTATCCAGTAAATGTGAATTTGAAAAGACGTTTTACTGAAGGTAGCAACAAGTTAAATCAAGCCAACACATTTTAGGGGAACAGAGACTCCCCCTTCTTCAGGGATATTCAACAAATAAAGGGTACACAAGAATAAACTGCCACTGCTGAGACCTCACAGAACAGCAATACAGTCCACAGGCTGCCTCTGGGGCAATAGCCCCCTGAGGTTTGAAGCTCTCCTCCCTGAGAAAAGATACTCTCTCCAGGGCTCCAAACTACTTATCAGTTTCCCAACCATCATCTGGGCACACTTACGCAGGGATTGGCTAGGACTTGATCAATATTCAGGCTGCTTGTTTGAATTCTCAGTACCTAAGCTCTAGAAACTTCTTCTAGAGACAGAGGGAAGCAATCAAACTCACAGCCTGTGAAACTCTGAACAGACTAGACCAAACAATCACTGCTCCCTTGATTGCAGAAGGAGCCAAAGACTAAATTTACCTAGCATCCTGTGCTAGGAGTGTGATACATCATCATTCATCAGGCAAACAAGTAAAGTGGAAGGAGAGATTACTTGGAGGAGGCTTTTGTTGTCAGCTGTGTTTTTCAGCTAATCTTTCCTAACAGTTGAGGTCCTCCAGTAGGATACATTCTAGGAGGTCATTATTCCACTACACAGCTTGGTGTCATCTGCAAACACAGAAATGTTACTGTAATACCAAAGTCTATATGATTTATAAATATGTTAAAAAGTAAGGGTCCTAGCAATGAACCTTGGAGTACACCACTAATAACCTTAAACCATTCAGAGCATGAATCATTGATCACTACTCTTGGAATACGGTCTTTTAGCCAGTTTTCCATCCATTTACATACTGAATTTTCTAATCCTATAGACTTAGGTTACACATTAGCCATGTGTGGGAACTGTGTCAAACGCTTTTGCAAAATCCAAGTATACTATATCCAAAGCCACTCCTATGTTTACGTTTTTTGCTTACTTCTTTATAAAAACTAAAGCAAGAAAGCATATTTGTTTGACAGGGCTTTGATTTTAGTGCAAGCCAGTTGTTTTAGAAGGCATAGCATTCATTTTAATTCATAAGTATTTTTCATGTATTAATTAATTCTATATGCAGACTGGGGGCACAGCAATGGGAGCCTGATTTTCCTCCAATTATGCCAATTTATTCCTGGGGTATTGGGAGCACTTACATATATGGACCTATAATGCCTTTGGGGAAAACCTGATTCTCTATGCTAGATACATAAATGGCATAATGATCATTTGAGTTGGTAGTTTTGAAAACCACGAGAATTTAACCTTTATTGTTTGAATAATCCGCATCCCATTGATTCACAATCACACATTGGTGTCCTTTTATAAAACTGTGATCACACTCATTTTCGGTTTATAAAGCAGATAATCGGGAGAGTACACGCTCTCCGCCAATTATCTCCACACACGGAGAACTGTCATTCACTGACACAGAAACGGCCAGTTTATTAAGCTGCGATCTCCTCACTTCACTGGCGATCTGGGTCAGAATCCACCCTCCCAGATTCACCAGCTCAGAGGTGGTTAACCGGGGGGTGAAGAGAGAATCCCGAGGAAGGAGGAAGATTATAGACTTCAGACCCCCCAACACATTAGCCATGTCCCCCTGCCCTGTATATGTGTATATATGTATATACATGTATATGATGTATGTGTATATATACGTGTATAAATAATGTATGTGTATATATATATGTATATATAATGTGTGTATGTGTTTATATATACATATATAGTGTAGGGGGACTAATTATTTTATTAACTAGCTAGGAGCTAGGAGGAGAGTTAGCCCAACAGGGTCTTGAAATCCAGGAATCAGAAGGGAATGTCAAACAGGCGAAGTCTTTCACAGGAACACTCAGTAGAGATTTCTCCAAAGATGTTGACCAGGCGAAGGCATCTGAAATCTGATCCAGGCAGTTTATATAGCCAGGAGAGCTGGCTAACAAGCAGGTGAGACAGAGTGGGAGCTGAGACTGGCAATTAACCCTAAGCTGAGCAGCTTGCTCTGAGAAGGGAGAGCTGAGCCCAGCCCTGACAGTACCCCCTCCTCAACAACCCCCCCTTGGGGGGCCTCCAGGTTTGAGGGGAAAACATATATGGAAAGCACAAAGGAGGAGGTGGCTTCATTGCCCTGGGTTCTACCTAAAAATAACATATTTTTGAGTAGACTGACTCTTTAGGAGAGGTCTTATTTCATGGATTGAGGATATTGCAAGTGGGTTCCCAAAAAAGTTTGGGATTTCAGGCTTAAAAAAGCAACAAAGACTGACAACAAGAATTCCAGGAAAAAATTCAGGAGGCAGTTAGGGCCCTGCTTTGTCTTTGATATACCGGTACTTCCAAACATTTAGGATTTTTATTGCTGAAAGAAGTAAGATATGATAAAAGTAACTATGGTTTATTTAGGTTTTGCCAAATTCAGAAGAAGATTGAGAGAATGGATAGGAGGAACCTACAAAGTTCAAATTATTCAATTTGGGTTAGGGTAGATATTTTGATGTATGCATTGATAATACATAAATGCTTAAAAACTGTCTCAATGTTCTATACAAGGAAAGTGACAAAGACATACTCTAGTCTGGCCACATAATACTTAATATTAATACTACTACTACTACAACTGTGATGTAATTGCAGCCTGGTCATTCAAGCAGGGAACAGTGCAAACCCAGAATGAAGACCGGTCAAAGAGGGATGTGCCTGAGCACTGACACATGGAGGGTATCCTTTGAGAGGTAAGTCTATCATAATGTGATAGAATGAGGTGCATAGTAGCACATTGTAGCACAAACCTGCAGGGGGGTATTGATAAAATAAATAGGTGGAGTTTAACATTGCTTTAAGAAACAATGATTAGATTTTCCTAAATTTGTATTTTTTCATAAATGATCCTTTTTCTATACAGGCATCTTAACCCTCAATGGGGTGTATTACCATAAGGCATCTGTGGGCTAGTGCATATCTCAGCAAAGAGGTAGACCTAAAATATATTTTCATTTATGTAAACGTTTTTTCTTCCACATTTATATGGTATGCTCCCACTGGACATTTGCAGTTAAATAAAAAAGAAATGGGGAAGAGAGAGGCAGGAGCTTCAGAGAGGAGTCATAGGGCTTGTTTAAAAAATGGCATACAGTCCAATTGGTGATTAATTCATTTATAGATTGTATAGCCCAGTGGTATTGATGTATTTATTAAAGATATATGCAAAAACAGGCTGCGCTATTTAAAATCATCAAATAAAAAGTAAATATTTACACTTATAAAGTGCAGTGCAAATTAGTGCAAAATGACATGTGTGATTCCATACTTTCAAATACACAAATTAAGTAATAGTCAAAGTCCAAAAACAGTATGTGCAAAAAAGCAGAAAAAATTGCAAAATGTCCACTCCGTAAAAGATGGCTATATAGATCAAATCAAGTTCCAACAGTAACTAGAAATCCTTCACCAGGTGATTTGGGAATGGAAACAAAGAAAAAGTTGCGGTGACACCATCAAAGTTCAGAGCTAGGAACTCTTACCAGATTTGTTTGACTTCCTATCTCAAGGTGAGGCAAAAAAGCAGGCAGATAGCCTCTGCGGGCATATTCTTTAATGGAAACATCGTCTATCCGACATTCTATCTGGGTGGTGTTTAGATCCACTGCATTAACATTAAGGGGCACTCTCCACCAGCGTTACGATGGAGAAAATTTTTGTATACCACACGCAGGTATAAGCCAATTAGACTGTTTCCCGGAAGCACAGGTGCTGTTTGTTGGCGGCGTTTGTTACTTGGATACATCTAAATGCCTGTTTTTAACTACGACTATCTAAGTAGCCATTTGACTTTTTGTTTTCGTTTTAAAGTGGTAGTAAACCCTCCTATCATTTTCAGCCAAGGAAGCTGCCATCTTGGCCTCTGTTTAATCTACAACTGCCATGATGCTGCACATGTGATCAGCTATGACACCAACCATTGGATGGTTTGACAGTTTGGTTTAGAGCACAACCAATGGGAGTGTTACATTTCCGGCACATGCCGCAAATGTGACTGGTTTTTAACCTGTTAAATGCATGGGTTTACTACCGCTTTAAATAAATAAGCGGTATTACACTATTTGGATCCCTCTTCTTTCCTATGCCATTGAATCAATCTCACCTAGAGATAGGGAGTCAAACAAATCTGGTAAGAGTTCCTAGATCTGAACTTTGATGGTGTCACAGCAACTTTTTCTTTGTTTCCATTCCTAAATGACCTGGTGAAGGATTTCTAGTTACTGTTGGAAATTGATTTGATCTATATAGACATCTTTTATGGAGTGGACATTTTGTACTTTTTCTGCTTTTTTGCAGATACTGTTTTTGGACTTTGGACTATTACTTAATTTGTGTATTTGAAAGGGAATGTCATTTTGCACTGCACTTTATAAGTGTAAATATTTACTTTTTATTTGATGATTTTATATAGCACAGCCTGTTTTTGCATATATCTGATTCTATCTGGGCGATATCCCTAGTTAGGTTGCAGCTATTGCACACATAAATTGTTTTTCACACACCATATCCAATCCCTCATAGACACTATAGCACGATATTTACTTACATAATTATGCATTTATATAAAGCAGACTGCCTACTTCATTCACCAATACATTCTGGATTTAATTTTCAGTATGATAAGCTCACAATATGGCTAATGGGTGGGAATAGTACAAAGTGCAGTCATTCTTGTGTGTTCCAGGCAGCAAGGGCACAGCTCTTGCTCTAAACACAACCATGCTGATAATTTATTTTAACAGCATTTTCTAACATTCAATCCATGTGCAAGCAACCCTGAAGTGACACCGTAATCTTACCTGACAGCATGTTCCACATCCCCATCTTTCTGCCTCATTTTTTTCTGTCTTGTTCATCCAGTTTTGCTGCATGCACTGAAATTATCTCTAAAAATTTAGAACCAACACATCTACTATAAAAACATTTTAATGACAGCATTTAAAAAGGTGGCCCTTTACATTGGAAAATGTATTATATATAATATAAAAGGGTGCTTAGAAATTGTTTTCAGGACTACAGGTTCATAGACAGGGTTAAGATGGCTTAACCACTTAAGGACCGGAAGGATTTCCAGCTTTAGGACCGGATCCCTTTTTGCGATTCGGCGCTGTGTCGCTTTAACTGTCAATTGCGCGGTCATGCGACGTTGTACCCAAACGAAATTTGCGTCCTTTTTTTCCCACAAATAGAGCTTTCTTTTGGTGGTATTTGATCACCGCTGCGTCATTTCTGATCGCCGCTATAAACAAAAGAATAGCAACAATTTTGCAAAAAAAAACAAATTTCTTACTTTTTGCTAAAATACAAATCCAAAAAAAATATATAAAAAAACATTTTTTTTCACCGTTTTTGGCCGATTTATATTCTTCCTCATATTTGTGAAAAAAAAATTTCAATCGGCGATTATTGATTGGTTTGCGCAAAAGTGGTCGCGTTAACGGATGATGAGAATTTATTTTTGGGGTTTTTATTATTATTTTTTTTTTTTACTAATAATGGCGGCGATCTGCGATTTTTAGTGGTACTGCGATATTTCAGCGGACATGTCGGACTATTTTGACACTTTTTTGGGACCATTGGCATTTATACAGCGATCAGTGCTATAAAAATGCACTGATTACTGTGTAAATGCCATTGGCAGTGAAGGGGTTAACCTGCAGGGGGCGCTCTAAGGGTTAAGTATGTTCCCTGGGCGTGTTCTAACTGTATGGGGCCTGTCCTAGCTGGGGAAGGGAAGTGGTCACAGCCTCCATGTACAGGAAGGCTGTGATCACAGCCCTTCCCCCTCACACAGAGCGGAGGTCCGTGTTTACTTACACGGACCTCCGCTCCTTCACTCCGGGGGGGGGGCATCGTGGGTGGCCGGCGGCAATCGAAGCCGCCGCACCCGCTCCTTGGCCCTCCCCGGACACAGTGAGCGCGCGGGCGCGCCTCCGGCGGCGCGCGCGCGCTCACTGTGCGCGATCTGGCAGCCGCCATCATATGACGGCGATTTGCCTTACAGCGCCACTTTGCCGCCGTCAATTGCCGATTGACGGTCGGCAAGTGGTTAATATAGCTTTAAATCAATTTGCTAAAATTACATATATAGTACATTTAAAAATGGTAATGACATTTCAAATGTTTTCATTTTTTTTAATCTGCAGCTTTCATTTAAAAAAAATGTCGTTCCTACCATGAAAGTCATTGTTCAAGCACTTCCTGTTATAGTGTTACAACTGTTTCCTGCTGTCCTGCTTTGTCATCCTGTCTGATGTGCCCCTGAAGTGGCTGTGCTGGCAAACATTGCATGGGCATGGTCTACAATTTTCACAGAAACTGAGGCATGCATGTAAACAGAATGTAGCTAAAGAAGGCCAGGGAAAATCAGCAGCACTGAGATCCAGAAAAGCATAAAAAGGTTAAAACAATGTGTTAAGAAAAAATATATCATATAGTAGATACATGGTTACATAGTAACATATTTAGTCAGGTTGAAAAAAACACTAGTTCATCTAGTTCAACCAAAAAAAAAGATAAATATTAATATCCAGTTATATTTTGTGCATTTAAAATTGCATCCAGCTCTTTTTTAAAACAATCTACTGAGTTTGCCAGGAACAGTTCTTGAGGGAGTCTATTCCACATTTTCACAGCTCATACTGTGAAGAAGCCTTTCATTATGTGAAGGTTAAATCTCTTTTCCTCCAGGTGTAAAGAGTGTCCCATTGTCCTCTGTAATGGCCTGAAAGAGAATAACTCAACACCAAGTTCACTATAAGGACCACGTATGTATTTATATTTGTTGTTCATATCCCCCCTGAATCTCCTCTTCTCAAGAGAGACTCAAGAGAGAATAAATTCAGTTCCTCCAATCTTTCCTCATAGCTGAGCTCCTCCATGCCTCTTATCGGTTTGGTTGTCCTTCTCTGCACTTTCTCCAGTATGCCGATATCCTTTTTGTGAACTGGTGCCCAAAACTGAGCTGCATATTTTGGATGAGGTCTTAAAAATGATTTGTACAGGGGCAAAATGATATCTCTCTTTCTGTAGCCCATGCATCTTTTAATGCAAGAAAGGATTTTGCTCACTTTACAAACTGCAATTTGCTATTGCATGCTGCTATTAAGTCTATAACCTACCAGAACCCAGATCCTTTCCACCATTGAGTCCCCCCGCTGTTCTCCTCCTAATGTGTGATGTTTTAGCCCCTGGCTGCATACCTTTAAATTTATCAACATTAAACCTCATTTGCCACATAGTTGCTCAATTAAATAGTGCATTTTGAGACATCCATGATTCCACTTCATAGCTTGGTGTTATGTGCAAACACTGAAATGGTACTTTTAATCCCAAACCCTATGACATTTATAAATATGTTGAAAAGTAAGGGTCCCAACACAGAACCTTAGGGTACACCACTGATAACCTTAGACCATTCAGAGTATGAATCAATAATCACTACTCTCTGAATATGGTCTTTTAACCAGTTTTCTATCCGTTTACAAACTGACATTTTCTAAGCTATTATACAGAATATGTAAACCTAACATTTCATATTCCTGATATGTGCCTGCTGTACCATGTACCATGTGCTTGTATGAAAAAGTATTCTGTTCTCTTTGTATTGCTTCCTTTGTGTGAAATCACTGGTGTTCCTGCCAGTCCCTCTGCTTTCCCTTTAAAAACTGACCACACGAATCACACCGTGGTCAGTTCTCTAGCTATGCTGGGAGATCAGCCTGTACTCTTCCAATTATCAGACTTGTCCTGACCCCCCTGCTTCCCCCGCACATCCTGTCACTGGGAAGATCAGTGTGCTGCAGTTTCTCCTACCCCAGTTCCTTTGCAGCAAAGAAAAGAGGGGAATGTGATCACTTATAAAAAAAAGGGGGGAATAAAGGTAATTATAATATACAGTATATCTATACACAAATGTTTTGCCTTTCATTTCTACTTTAAACTGAATGGGTTGTTTTATAAGGTTTATAATCACTTTAATTTACACATTAGCCACATGTGAAGGACTGTGTCAAATGCTTTGGAAAAATCCAAGTATACTACATCCACAGCCACTCCTCTGTTTAAGTTTTTGTTTACCTCTTCATAAAAATAGATCAGATTTGTTTGACAACTTTGGTCTTTCGTAAGTCCATATTGACTATTAATTAAAATATTTTTTTCTAGCAAAAACTCTTCTATATGGTACTTTATTAAACTCCCAAGTATCTTCCCAACAATAGAAGTTAAAGGAACCCGTCTGTACTTACTTGATAAACTTTACTTTGATCCCTTTTTTAACCACTTGACCACTGGGCACTTAAACCCCTTAACAACGAGACCAATTTTCAGCTTTCAGTGCTCTCACATTTTGAATGACAATTACTCAGTCATGCAACACTGTACCCATATGAAATTTGCGTCCTTCTTTTCACACAAATAGAGCTTTATTTTGGTGGTATTTAATCACTGCTGGGTTTTTTATTTTTTGCGCTAGAATTAAAAAAAGACCGAAAATTTTGTAAAAAAATGAATTTTTCTTTGTTTCTGTTATAAAATTTTGCAAATTAGTAATTTTTCTTCATAAATTTTGGCCAAAATGTATACTGCTACATATCTTTGGAAAAAAAAAATTGTGGATATTAATTGGTCTGTGTGAAAGTTATAGAGTCTACAAGCTATGGTGCCAATCACTGAATATTGATCACACCTGATGTACTGACGGCCTATCTCATTTCCTGAGACCCTAACAAGCCAAGAAATTACAAATACCCCCCAAATTACCCCTTCTTGGAAAGTAGACATTCCAAGGTATTTAGTAAGAGACATGGTGAATTTTTTGAAGTTGTAATTTTTTCCCACAATTCTTTGCAAAATGAAGATTTTTTTTCCCCCCAAAATTGTCATATGTTAACGGGTTATTTCTCACACCCAGCATTTGCTTGCCACAAATTACACCCCAAAATACATTCTACTACTCCTCCTGAGTATGGGGATACCACATGTGTGAGTCTTTTACACAGCCTGGCCACATACAGAGGCCCAACATATAGGGAGTGCCATCAGGCGTTCTAGAAGCATAAATCACACATATAATTTCTTGACTACCTCTTGCACTTTTGAAGGTCCTGGAGCACCAGGACAATGGAAACACCCAAAAAATGACCCAATTTTGGAAAGCAAACACCCCAACGTATATTCTAGGAGGCATAATGAGTCTTTTGAACATGTAATTTTTCCCACAAGTTTTTGGAAAATGTGGAAAGAAAATTAAAACATTTTTTTTTAAGCAAAGTTGTCCATTTATACAATATTTCTAACACACAGCATGTACATAGCAAAAATGACACCCCAAAATATATTCTGCTACTCCTCCCGAGTATGGGGATATCACATGTGTGAGTCTTTTACACAGCCTGGCCACATACAGAGGCCCAACATGTAGGGAGCGCCATTAGGCGTTCTAGGGGCATACATTTCGAATCTAATTTGACTACCTTTTAAACTATTGTGAGGCACTGTGGTGGCATGGATAGGCACTGTAGTGGCACAGATGGGCAGGGTAGTGGCACGGATGAGCAGTGTAGTGTCAGGGATGGGCACTGTAGTGGTATGGATGGGCACTGTAGTGGCACAGATGGGCAGTGTAGTGGCACGGATGGGCACTGTAGTACTGTAGTAGCATGGATGTGTCACAAATAAGAACTGATGTGGTATGGATGAGCATGAATGAGGCACAAATGAGCCATGGATGGGGATGGAGGAGCCACGGATGGGTGGGTGAGCACGGATGGGTGGGTGAGCCCGGATGGATGAGCATGGCTGGGTGAGCATGGATGGATGGCTGGGTGAGCATGGATGGATGGATGGGTGAGCATGAATGGATGGATGGGTGAGCACGGCTGGGTGGGTGAGCATGGATGGGTGAGCATGGATGGATGGCTGGGTGAGCACGGCTGGGTGGGTGAGCATGGATGGATTGCTGGGTGAGCACGGCTGGGTGGGTGAGCTTGGATGGATGGATTGGTGAGCATGGATGGATGGGTGAGCAAGGCTGGGTGGGTGAGCACGGATGGATGGCTGGGTGAGCACGTCGGAACGAGTGGGTAGGTAGGT
>BLSH010323973.1:334746-346379 GCA_018402905.1 Glandirana rugosa | reverse complement strand
GGTAGGTAGGTACGAGTGGGTAGGTAGGGTGGGTGAGCATGGATGGATGGATGGGTGAGCATGGATGGATGGGTGAGCATGGATGGATGGATGGGTGAGCATGGCTGGGTGGGTGAGCATGGATGGATGGATGGGTGAGCACAGCTGGGTGGGTGAGCACGGATGGATGGCTCGGTGAGCACGAATGGGTGGGTGAGCACGGATGGATGGATGGGTGAGCATGGCTGGGTGGGTGAGCACGGATGGATGGCTGGGTGAGCATGGATGGATGGATGGGTGAGCATGGGTGGATGGCTCGGTGAGCACGACTGGGTGGGTGAGCATGGATGGATGGATGGGTGAGCATGGATGGATGGGTGAGCATGGATGGATGGATGGGTGAGCATGGCTGGGTGGGTGAGCATGGATGGATGGATGGGTGAGCACAGCTGGGTGGGTGAGCACGGATGGATGGCTCGGTGAGCACGGCTGGGTGGGTGAGCATGGATGGATGGATGGGTGAGCATGGCTGGTTGGGTGAGCATGGATGGATGGGTGAGCACGGCTGGGTGGGTGAGCATGAATGGATGGCTGGGTGAGCATGGATGAGCATGCATGGCTGGATGGGTGAACATGGCTGTGTGAGGATGGATGGATGGATGGGTGAGCATGGATGGATGGGTGAGGATGGGTGGATGAGCATGGATTGGGTGAGGATGGCTGGGTGGGTGGATGGGTTGAGGATGGCTGGGTGGGTGGTGGATGGATGGTAGGGGTGCACACTGTCACTTAGCAGCGTTGTGGGCATTACACATCACCCACAGTGCTGCAGCACCTCCTCTCTCCCCCCTCTCTCCTCTCGCGATGCACTGATCGGTGCGGAGAGGAGAGAGAAAAGCTGGCGGAAGCGCCGGCTTGTTTACATGTGATCGCACCGTCAAATGAGCGGCCATTCACTGCTCCCCTGGACCCGACGGTCACGGATGTTCCCCTGTGCGCGCCCCAGGGGGCGCGCGGGAAGCGCATTCATGGGAGGACGTCAATAGACGTCCTCCCAGAGTTAAGCAACCGCCCTGTAGACGTCTTTTGTCTATAGGGCGGTTGTTAAGTGGTTAAATAAAGACACCACATTAGCCTTACACCAATTTAGTAGTACCATGCCAATTCTTAATCACTTCCCGCCCGGCCTATAACAGAATGATGGCCAGGAAGTGGTTCACGAAGTGGTTCAGTTATCCTGACTGGGCATCTTATGACACGCAGCACGGCAATCGGTGGTGTGGTGTGTCAGTCTGACTCTGACGGAGGCTCTCTACCACATGATCAGCTGTGTTCAATCACAATAAATAGGAACAGCCGTTTATTGGCTTTCCTCCACTTGCACTGCCAGACGCGAGTAGAGGAGAGCTGATCAGCATCTCTCCTGACAGGGGGGTCTGCGCTGATTGATTATCAGTGCAGCCCCCCCCAGGATGCCCACCCAGGACCACCAGGAATGCCATCCAGGACCACCAGGGATGCCCACCGCAGGACCACCACATTTGCCAATCTATGCCCAATAGGGATGGCACTCAGTGCCCATCAGTGATGCCTGCCAGTTCCTCCTGATCAGTGCTGCTTAACAGTGCCATCTATCAGTGTCACCTATCAGTGCCCATCATTGCCACCTATCAGTGCTGCATATCAGTGCCACCTATCAGTGCCCGTCAGTGCTGCTTATCAGTGCCGCCCATCAGTGCTGCATATAGGTGCCTCATCATCAGTGTCCATCAGTGCCATCTATCAGTGCCCAGTGCCACCTATGAGTGCCCATCAGTGCCACCTATCAGTGCTGCATATCAGTGCCACCTATCAGTGCCCGTCAGTGCTGCTTATCAGTGCCGCCCATCAGTGCTGCATATAGGTGCCTCATCATGAGTGCCACCTCATCAGTGCTGCCTCATCAGTGCCAATCAGTACTGCCTCATCAGTGCCCATCAGTGCAGCCTCATCAGTGCCCATCAGTGAAGGAGAAAAATTACTTACAGTATTTACAAAGTTTTATAACAGAAACAAAAATGTTTTTTTTTTTTATTTGTAGGGCAAAAATAAAAACCCCAGCAGTGATTAAATACCACCAAAAGAAAGCTCTATTTGTAGGGAAAAAATGATAACATTTTTGTTTGGGTACCGTGTTGCATGACCGCGCAATTGTCATTCAAAATGCAACAGTGCTGAAAGCTGAAAATTGGTATGGACGGGAAGGGGGGAAAGTGCCCAGTACTGAAGTGGTTAAAGAGTCTCTAAAAAATAGAAGCAATGGCTTAGATATAACAGAGCTCAGTTCTGTAAAGGAAAAGTTCACCTTTTAAAATAAAAAAATAATAAATGCACATTTTTTTGGAGGTATTTTTTTAAAGCATTGCACCTGCCATCAGAAGATCACAGGTCCAATGTCCAGCTCCTGCAGACTCTCAGGATAGCTGTCTGCTCGTTCCTCATATGGGCAGGCAGTTACCTGAGAGTAGGAAGATCAATGGACTATAAGGACGCTCACCAACGCCCTTACAGCTCATTGAAAACTACAAACCGTTAGCCGCAATGGCTGGCAGTACTTATAGGTATTGATTCGCAAGAGAATGTGAATGAATGAGACCCCTTTGTGGGCAGAGTTTTCAAATAGTGTCAGTAGGTGCAGGGAGCTGCAGATACTGGAACATGTTACATGTTCCACCCTAAAAATGAGTGGAATATGTAACATGTTCCAAAAGTGAACTTACCCTTTAAGGACCCTTGGGTATAAGCCTTCTGGTCTAGGTGCTTTATTCACCATATTTTTATGGTAAGCAGAGATTCAGCAAAGTAAATGTGATATACAGTATATGTACAGTATCTCACAAAAGTGAGTATACCCCTCAATTTTTTGTAAATATTTTATTATATCTTTCCGTGTGACAACACTGAAGAAATGACACTTTGCTATAATGTAAAGTAGTGAGTGTACAGCTTGTATAACAGTGTAAATTTGCTGTCCCCTCAAAATAACTAAACACACGGCCATTAATGTCTAAACCGCTGGCAACAAAAGTGAGTACACTCCTAAGTGAAAATGTCCAAATTGGGCCCAATTAGCCATTTTCCCTCCCCGGTGTCATGTGACACATTAGTGTTACAAGGTCTCAGGTATGAATGGGGAGCAGGTGTGTTGAATTTGGTGTTATCGCTCTCACTATCTCATACCGTCCACTACATAAAGATGGCCTAGGCTATACGAAGATTGCCAAGACCCTGAAACTGAGTTGTAGCACAGTGGTTTAACAGGACAGGTTCCACTCAGAAAAGGCCTCGCCATGGTCGACCAAAGGAGTTGAGTGCACATGCTCAGCGTCATATCTAGAGGTTGTCTTTGGGAAATAGACATATGAGTGCTGCCAGCATTGCTGCAGAGGTTGAAGGGGTGGGGGGTCAGCCTGTCAGTGCTCAGACCATATGCCGCGCACTGTGTCAAATTGGTTTGAATGGCTGTCGTTCCAGAGAGAAGCCTCTTCTAAAAATGATGCACAAGAAAGCCTGCAAACAGTTTGCTGAAGACAAGCAGACTAAGGACATGGATTACTGGAACCATGTCCTGTGGTCTTATGAGACCAAGATAAATGTGTCAAACATGTGTGGCAGCAACCAGTTGAGGGGTACAAAGACAAGTGTGTCTTGCCTACAGTCAAGCATGGTGGTGGGAGTGTCATGGCCTGGGGCTGCATGAGTGCTGCCGGCACTGGGGAGCTACAGTTCATTGAGGGAACCATGAATGCCAACATACTGAAGCAGAGCATGATCCCTTCCCTTCAGAGACTGGGCCTCAGGGCAGTATTCCAACATGATAATGACCCCAAACACACCTCCAAGATGACCACTTGCTAAAGAAGCTGAAGGCAAAGGTAATGGACTGGCCAAGCTTGTCTCCAGACCTAAACCCTATTGAGCATCTGTGGGGCATCCTCAAATGGCAGGTGGAGGAGCGCAAGGTCTCTAACATCTACCATCTCTGGGATGTCATCATAGAGGAGTGGAAGAGGACCCCAACGGCAACCTGTGAAGCTCTGGTGAATACCATGCCCAAGAGGGTTAAGGCAGTGCTGAAAAATAATTTTGGCCACATAAAATATTGACACTTTGGGCCCAATTTGGACATTTTCGCTTAGGGGTGTACTCACTTTTGTTGCCAGCAGTTTAGACATTAATGGCTGTGTGTTGAGTTATTTTGAGGGGACAGCAAATTTACACTGTTATACAAGCTGTACACTCACTACTTTACATTGTAGCAAAGTGTCATTTCTTCAGTATTGTCACATGAAAAGATATAATAAAATATTTACAAAAATGTGAGGGGTGTACTAACTTTTGTGAGATACTCTCCATAAACAGTATGTATTGTATGTAGTCACCCTACCCTAAGCAGTAGTGTAGCTAGTCTAAATATAGTGCTGCTGGGCACTGCTTGAGTGTTCTACTTATCTCAGGTTTTCCTTAAAGCGGAGTTCAACCCAAAAGTGGAACTTCCACTTTAAAGGAAGGTGACCCCCTGACATGCCACAATTGGCATGTCACTTTTTGGGGAGGGGGACCAGAGACCCTGTTTTCACAGGGCCCCAGGTCCACTTCATCTCCTAGAGCCGCGGCTCTGGAAGGAAGTTCACCCTCCTCCCCTCCCTCCCTCCCTCCCAGCGATCTTCTTGGACAAGTCACAGGTCCCAGAAGATATACCGGCCATTCACAAGGCGCAGCGCGACTCGCGCATGAGCAGTGCGTGCCTGGCTTTGAAGCCAAAGCAGGGTGCCCACACTTATGATAACGGCGCCGCAGAGGGGAAGGGGAGAAGAGCGAGCCTTCGAGCGACCGCATTGCTGGAGCCTGGGACAGGTGAGTGTCCGATTGTTAAAAGTCAGCAGCTATACTTTTTGTAGCTGCTGACTTTTAACAGGATGGAACCCCACTTTAAGCTTGTTGTTATTGTTTACTCTTCCTGCTGTTGGGGGGGGGGGGGTCACTGGCAACAGAGTAAGAAGAAACAATAACCTGAATTGTGAATATTTATGTCTCCAGTCATGGTCAACCACTAGGAGGTTTTATGCCAGTGGTGCATGCTGAGGAAGCAAACAAATATTTAGGGTGGCTTTAGAAAGTTCTCTTCCTCTCAGGTTTGCAGCCTGGGGAGGTTGTGTTGCTGAGTTTCTCTTCTTCCCAGGTCTACTGCCAGGGGAGGTAGTATTGTGCTAGACAGACCTCAGCCTGTAATATGAAGCTTACTGCTGTCTTGTTGAAGAGCATATCCAGGTGAGAAAGTGTAGGAGGATGATTTCCTGGATTGGAGCACTGGGATTAAACTACTTAAGAGGGTCCAAAAAAGCTGGGTACAAGCTGTAAACACTTCAGGGAGTTCTGGTGGCTCATCCAAGGAGTATGGGTGATGCATTAAAGCTGCTTTACAGTGTGAAGAATACAGTGTTAGCTCAGCTTATAGGCCCTTCCATAAAGAGGCTGCATATTTTTTCAGATATTCTGTGTCCTAACCCATCTCTCTGAGGTACCGCACAAAGAGTAAAATATTCTATCCTTATGTGAAATGCTAACCCACTTAGCCACTTGGGGGTCCTCCACCACTAGTCCAGCTGCCTAAGGAGGGTGTGTTGCTCAGGATCTCTTCCCCCTAGGTCTGCTGCCTGAGGGTGTGTGCTGTGCTTGGGATGGGTCCAACACTTGGGCCTGAAGCTTCTTGCTTTCCTGCTGAAGGGTATATTCAGGTTGGTAAGAAAGGTGATTATTTGGGTTGGAACAACAGGGGTTAAGCTTCATCTGCTGAAGAGTGTTCAGAAAAGCTGGGTATAAGTTGTGGACATTGCAGGGAGTTCTGGTGGCTTGTCCAAAGAGTACAGATGCTATATTAATGCTGGCTTACTGTCTGAGGAACACACAGTGCCAATTCGGCTTAGAGGTTCTTCCTCTGTATTGACTGGGAGTAGAGATACATCAGGCTACCTGGGGTCCTCCATCACTGCTTTAAGGTAGAGTTATGCTATATATGTATGTATGAATCCAAAGAAGGGATGTGGCACAGGGACTTTTGCTCTTATTCTATTGCTTTTTATCCAAAACTTTATCGATGGGATCTGAACAAAGGCCTGTATTTGTTCTTCTAAACATTGTGAGGATCATCTGACATTGTTTTATTCATCTATTTATGTTTTTGCAGATGGAGAAAGATCTTTGATCATGAATGAGAATGTGTATTAGAATTAGTATTGCATTACTATTTATATGTTTTGTTGATAATCAGTTACTTGGTTACTATGAGACTGATGTATTTCCATTTCCCTGTGATTTAAACAATTGCATATTATTGCTAAGAACAATTATGAACTTGATAAAGAGCAGGAATGGCCGAAAAAGCTGTTTTCCTCTTACATGTGCAAGACTACTTGTGCCTCATCCCTTCAAAGTGCACAGATTGCATAAATTGGGAAATGTGTGGCTGTGTGTGGTGTAGATAGAATAAAAATAAATGGCTATGCGCTGCTCAATATAATCAATAGGAAATCAATATAACTAAGGACAGCTGATAGTTTATATATTCATTCCCATAGCGCAGATGATAATGCAAGAAAACTAGCTGCTGCCACCACTAATGTGTATCGCATATAAAAGAATGATAAGGTGGAGAAGATTGTGGGAGCACTGCTATGTAATGTCATACAACTCCAAAATTTCTAATAAGGAAAACCAAATGCCATATATACTGTACCTCTATCATATGGGGCTTATCTAAATGACAAGCACTCCATTGATGCTAACACAATGCAAAAAAAACCCCAAGAGATAGATAGTCCAATAGGTAAATAAAGTGCTCTTATTGATAAGGGTATATATAAATTCTTATAACATTAGTGAATATATGAAAATATGAAAGTTATATATAAATAACAATAATAATAATAATAATAATAATAAACAATAAGAAAATCATGTAACTGGATTTTCTTAAAGTTATAGTGGTTCCACATAAAGTGCAAGTGGC
The DNA here is from genome assembly GCA_018402905.1 of Glandirana rugosa. Taxonomy (NCBI): domain Eukaryota; kingdom Metazoa; phylum Chordata; class Amphibia; order Anura; family Ranidae; genus Glandirana; species Glandirana rugosa. The sequence continues at coordinate 339,352 of BLSH010323973.1, read as the reverse complement.
AAAAATACTGAAATCAAAGTGCTTGTGCTGAATAGTGCAAAAAATAGCAGTCAATAACGTCCACTCTCCGAGGAATATGAACAACAATAAATATATATAGCCCTTCAGTGCCGTGAGGATTTTTCCTTATTGGATGTGTTGCTAGTACAAATCAAACATGTTCCCTCCACCAGGTGAATTGAAGACTCACCTCATTAAGCGACCCCACCGGGTCTAGCCACACATGTATAACCAATGATCCTCCACACTTAGATAGATGTGTCTCCTTTAAGGATAGTGGGTTAGAAAGACCTCTTCAATGGTTCCTCATTGGGAGACCCCACCAGGTCTAGCCTCACTTATATCTCCAATAATCCTCCACATTCAGATGGACATGTCTCCTTTAAGGATGAATGGCTAGAAGAACTCTCCAATGATTCCCATATGACATACAAAAGAAAGGCTCCAATAGTGCAGTATGTTCCACAATCAGTCATGTAAATACCATACTATCCCATTCCAATCCACTCACATTTTATTAAAAAGTATACAGCATAAGAACTTTAAAATAATCAGCAAATTCTGTACATCAACGATACCACCGCCAGGCTTCACCTCTACATGTTACGCCACCATCCAACGTGGCTTAGTCTGGAGGAGTAAAACCTTCTTGGAGGTGTGTTTGTTGTCGTTATCATGTTAGAATACTGCCCTGTGGCCCAGTCTCCGTAGGAAGGGGATCATGCTCTGCCCCAGTGCTGGCAACACTCATGCAGCCCCAGACCATGACACCATGCTTGATTGTAGGCAAGACACACTTGTCTTTGTACTCCTCACCTGATTGCCGCCACACGCGCTTGACACCATCTGAACCAAATACATTTATCATGGTCTCATCAAACCACAGGACCTGGTTCCAGTAATCCATGTCCTTAATCTGCTTGTCTTCAGCAAACTGTTTACATGCTTTCTTGTGCATCATCTTTAGAAGAGGCTTCCTTCTGGGATGACAGGCATGCAGACCAATTTGATGCAGTGTGCGGTGTATGGTCTGAGTACTGACAGGCTGACCTCCCACCCTTTCAACCTCTGCAGCAATGTTGGCAGCACTCATACATCTATTTCCCAAAGACAACCTCTGGATATGACACTGAGCAAGTGCACTCAACTTCTTTGGTCGACCATTGCGAGGTCTGTTCTAAGTGGAACCTGTCCTGTTAAACTGCCAAAACCCTGAAACAGCTCAGTTTCAGGGTTTTGGCAATCTTCTTATAGCCTAGGCCATCTTTATGTAGGCAACAATTCTTTTTTTCAGATCCTCAGAGAGTTCTTTGCTATGAGGTGCCATGTTGAACTTCCAGTGACCAGTATGAGAGAGTGAGAGCGATAACCCCAAATTTAACACACCTGCTCCTCATTCGCACCTGAGACCTTGTAACACTAATGAGTCACATGACACCGGGGAGGGAAAATGGCTAATTGTTCCCAATTTGGACATTTTCACTTAGGGGTGTACTCACTTTTGTTGCCAGTGGTTTAGACATTAATGGTTGTGTGTTGAGTTATTTTGAGGGGACAACAAATTTACACTGTTATCCAAAATGTACACTCACTACTTTACATTGTAGCAAAGTGTCATTTCTTTAGTATTGTCACAAATGAAAAGATATAATAAAATATTTACAAAAATGGACATTTTCACTTAGGGGTGTACTCACTTTTGTTGCCAGTGGTTTAGACATTAATGGTTGTGTGTTGAGTTATTTTGAGGGGACAACAAATTTACACTGTTATCCAAAATGTACACTCACTACTTTACATTGTAGCAAAGTGTCATTTCTTTAGTATTGTCACAAATGAAAAAATATAATAAAATATTTACAAAAATGTGAGGGGTGTACTCACTTTTGTGAGATACTGTATATATAGGCTAAAACAATTAAATAAACTACTGCTGTTGGGTTGTAATTGACCACATGACACAGGGAGCTGCAAAGCTTAAAAGGAAAATAGTGATTGCACAACTTCCAGGTTGTACAGTTGTCAGGATTTGTCAATCTCAAGAGGACCGCAAGTATTAGAAATCATTGGTTAAATAAAACAGTCCACGTATGTTTTACAACTATACAATATGTATTTAACTATGTACTTATCTGTTTGTCTGGAGTACTTATTTAAAGTGTATGCATAGCCTAAGCTTTTTTTAAAAAAATGTATAGAGTAGGAAAGGGTTAAAATCCCTGTCATGTTATTTTTTGCTGTCTGTCTACCATTGGGGGAATTTTCTTTCACATCCTCCTATCCAACAGATGCAACAGGAAGTTAAAGTAGAATTCCTGCATAACGTTAACTAGCCTTAAAATGCTCTTTCCCACTTCTGCTACCTATGCTGACAAACCTATATAGCAAATGTATATACTTACCTATTTCCTGACGCCAACATGGCAGCATACTAGTAATGAAAGAGCTCCACCTCTTGACCACTCCCTCAGGACCAGTGAATAGCATAAAAAAAAGCATAGTTAGCTGGGCCCCCATTCTTCTTTTTTTCCTCATACCTCCACGCACCAGTGAAGAGTAAGCAGTTCTATGTCCCTACCTCTGCCTCTGGGCAGTAGCCGTCTGGGTTCAAGCCTCTCCCAGTGCGAAGACCCAGTGCTTGGGCCGCTAAATTGCACTAAAAAGCCTGGGTGCCCCTTCTGTGGGTCTTGATGGGGCCCTGCAGTGTTTCCTCTTTAGGAACAAAATCTGCCATTATGTAAGTGTCTGTGGGCTGAAGCTTGGGAGGGCCAGCTAGTTCATTCATTTTCCTTTTTTGGTTCCTTCCACCATACAGGGCTGTCTATCCCTTTTATTCTGTGCTGTCTGATATGTGTTCTCCCTGACTTTGATCTGTTTCTCTTTTGAGTGCCTCCCATGTCTCCATGTTTGTGTTCTGTTTGCCTGGTGGCTCGACCATGCTGCCTGGGGCGTCTTGATGACATCATCGGGCTGCGTCGGCCATCTTGCTTATGGGCAAAAGCCCACTGTTGCTAGCAATGAGGGATGCAGTCTTGGGGGAGCCCCCCCTGCTGATTTTTAACAGGTAGTACACCAAAAAAAAAAAATGTATGTGTATGTATGTATGTGTGTGTGTATATATATATATATATATATATGTGTGTGTATATATATGTATGTATACTGCATTCATTTGTTTGTTTTACTCAAAAAAGAGAATTGTATGTGTAAATATATAAATGTATTTATTTCTTTTGGTAAAAAAAAAAAAACAACTTTTATTTTCTGTTTATTATGAAAGCATATATTTTTTCTCCTCTCTTTTTAATGTCAAAAGACCTTCTCTCTCTAGTGCTATTTTCCTTTCTGGCTGTCCTCATTTCAGCTGGCCATCCAATCTGTCCTCAAGCCATGAGTCAGTCACCGCTTATGCAAAAAGACCCTCAAATTCAAAGGTAAGGGACCACCGTGTTGGTAAGTTTGCAGGAAAAGAGTGCCTCCTTATGCGGATTGCTGTGTTCAGCCCCGCATGCTTATGCTCTCAAAAATAAAGAGCCAGGGAAAGGCGGACGGTCTTCATAAGAGTGTAACTGCAGGTGCCGCACCCACTCAAGGGAAAAGGTTCCAAAGAAGACATCTTATCGCCTCTTCCCCAGAGCAACGCCAATGCCCCAGCAAGAATCCTGCAGGGCCTGTGGCACAGCGCCTGTAGCCAATAGGCTGGTGAGTAAAGACTGCTCGGAGGAGTTTGCAGTTAACAGGTAACACCAAATATCTTTATTAATTATGATGCAAGATGCTATTTTGTACTCACTTCAGTTATGCCAGCCAGGTAGCCCCCTCTTAGTTGCTACTCTAGCCACTAGATAAACAACCTGGCACCCTGGCATGTGGCGCTCAACCACTCAGTTCTGCAGTGAAGAGTAAGCAGTTCTATGTCCCCAATACAAAGGAGGATAACACCGCGCTAGACTATGTAAAAGCACTAAGCAACCACAGCTGCAACCAAACAGTACTAACCATGTACTACAAGCACACTATTTTATAAACAACAGGTTGCGCTAAAATGACGGTAGGTAGATACATACAGCATGCATCCCATAAATACATGTAAATCATACAGTCCAGATAAACATAAATGGTGTAGATGAAAGTAGAGATGTAGATGTGCCTTCACAGATATAGACCACCGTGTGATAGTTCAAATTCAGTAGTGATACCTCCACCTCACATCTAATAACTGCTTACCAGATGTAAGCGCATAAGCGCTTTGGCTGTACCCCAGCCGGGGTCCCCCCTGGGGATAAATACGACAATCTTGGGGTCCTGATGTAGCAGAGTTGGCTTGGGTGAACCACAGAGGTAGTGGAAAGGGCTAACCGGATCCGCCTCCCGGCGCTGGTAGGATAGCAGTCCAATAAGGTTCTTTACACCCCCAGGTAAACTCACCACTGCACCCAAAGAAAGAGAAGGTACTGATAGTGTGATACCGTTTCAGTGGATTTAATAAAATAAAAGCTTCCAGCCCCATGACTATGTCTCGGTAGATGAAACGTACGTCGGGGAAGACGCGCTGACGTCACTGCCATTGAGTGTTTGAAGTCTACAGCCGGCCGGCTTAATGTTC
>BLSH010323973.1:308514-327768 GCA_018402905.1 Glandirana rugosa | reverse complement strand
GACTCAAGCCTAGCAGCCATGAGGCTTCTGTAATGCAGGCCCCTCCCAGCGAACTGGGAGAGCGACTGGGGCCTACCCCAGCGGAGCTGGGCTGGACGCTCCTTTCCCCAGAGGAGCTGGGCTGGACTCTGACCGACCTCACCCCGATCACATGACTTCCTCCCTATATATGGTCTCCTCCCACCTACCCACAATGCACTTGCACCGAATGGATTGGCTAGGAAAAGAATGAGATCACTCCAGAATGTTCTGGAATATTATGACTCATCTCACTCATATCTTAGGCAGCAGTGCCACCTACTGACATAGTGGAGAAGTACACTACAGGAGGAAATCAGTAATCAGGAAACTACAAATTACAGCAAGACCAGTAGTGTCTTGCAAATATATTTTGCCTAACAGCCTAACAAATTTAGCACCCCGCTACAGTAGGAAACTGGAGACAGCCATATCATAAGTGACAGGAGGTAAGTCTGATCTGCTCCCATAAGACCGGAAGCAAAAGGAAAAGAAAATGTTTCTCCTGGTAGGTTCCGCTTCTCTATGTCCAGGAAGCCTAGGGACAGCTATCAGGCCAGGGTCCCAGGTAGAGGATGTAAGGGAACTCAGGCAACCTTTCACAAGGCCCATAAGTGAAAATCCTTGGGTGTACCACAAGTACCCACTAAGCCCTTTTGACGAGCGCATGCCCAGACTCTTGAGGTAGGAGCCAGAGGGCGCGCTTTATGGTTTTCTGGACAGCATGTTGTACAGATCCTTGGTATTAGGCACTCATGGTCACTTCAATGATTCCTCACTGCTTCTCCTCCAGACCATCTCTCTGCCAAATAGCGGATGGGCTGCTACAATACTTATAGACACTTTAGACTCAGGGAGTCATTGTCCCGGTCCTATTCGCAGGAAAGATTGCAGGTTTTCTACCCAACCCTGTTTGTAGTTCACAGGGGACGGAGGCTAGTGTCCAGTTGCAGATCGAAAGAGGTTAAACCTTGTTGGCCCTCTTAGAGATCTTTAAGATGGAGTCCATTAAAACAGTACAAGCAGTCGGCTGGATGCTACTGCTGGATTGTCAGGATGCCTATCCTCGCATCCCAAATTTCCTTTTCTTTCCAAAATAAGTACGTTTGGTGATCAATTAGATGCATCTCCACTTTAACAGCCTACATTGTGGCCTATAAATAATAAATATCTCTGAGAATGTACGCAAGGGTCTCAGTGCCGTGTCAGCTCCACTCAGAGAACAGGATCTCCGGGTTTGTCACTACCTGGACGTCATTCTTCTTCTATCCAGGGGACTGGAACAATTGCTGTCACACCAAGAGGTTCTCATACATACCCTGCAGGGATATGGCTGGGGTATCAACTTCAAAAAAAAAATAAAAAATAGGGGAATGAGAAGCTGACTTTCTCCAACCCAACAGCTAGTGTAGTTGGGGGTGCTCTGCTAGTTCTTCTGTTTTGCTTACATCAGAGAAAGCAGTGACAGTCAGGAAGAGAATTCTGAGGACAGCTACCTTCACTTGTTTGATGGCTTCTCGGTGCCTCAGTCTTCTGGGCTCAACGTCTTCATGCATACCGATGATTCCATGGGCGCCTGCGCAAGTTTCAACTAGGATTCTTAGCGCAAAGGATGAAATAGGATCGAGCACAGTTGAGAACAGTGTCACTCAGTATGACTAGCGGTCCACGATGGAAAGACCTTGAGGAAGTCACGGCCCTTTTGAGCCATTACACTGGATCATTGTTATGAATCATGTCAGGAAGACAGCCTGGGAGGCACACTGTGAGGGACTGTCGGTCAAGGCAAATGGACATTTCCAGCCAAGGAGGGTAGTCTCGAATGCTCTGGAAGTTCAAACAGCCTTTTTAGCACTTTTGCCTTGCTACACAGAATCAAGGGAAGACCAGTCTCCTTGCAGTTGAGCAACAGGGCAGCAGTTGCCTATATTCAGCTGCTGGGAGGAACTCTCCCCATCAACAGTATGCTATTGAGAGAGGTGAAACCCATAACGTCTGGGACGGAAGATCACTAGCAAATTCAGGAAGCAGTTTACCTCCCAGCAGTCTTTTGAACACATAGGCAGACTAACTATCATGCAAGCTTCCCAGAGCACAACGAGTGGGTCTATGTCCCAGGTCTTCTCTGAGCTGGTCCATAGGTGGGGCCTACCACAGACAGACATCTTCACTACCCATAGCAATCACAAATGTTGGGAATGTCTGGCCTTGTTTCTGCACCCCAAGGCGCAGGGGGCATACGCTCTGGTCTTTCCTTGGGGCTGCAATCTAGCCTATATATTCCCCCCCCCCCCCAACATCTCTCGTAATGAGATTCCTCTAGAGTCTGTCAAGGGAGTACATGGTTGTCATAGCTAATCCTCCATATTGGCCATGAAGCCCTCAGTTTTCCTTGGCCATTCACTTCAGAATACAGAAGACAATTCCCCTATGCACATATGCAGACTGGGACTGCAAGCAGGGAGCTAATAAGGGAGGTGGGGGGAATTCCGGTTGCTCCAGAGCAATCTCTACTTTGAGTGCTAGAAGGGACTCTACTTACAACAGCTATGCCTAAATCTGGAGCATGTTTGCATTATCTCGGTAGGGTGAGACATTGATCCTACTGCCCCCAGCTGTTCTATACTTCCTCTAGGCCAGGTTGGGCATGAATAGCCTATCCTAACTGAACTGGCAAGTGTCAGCTATATTGGCAATAACAAATTTAAATGGGCCAAGAATCCTTCAGTCTGCACGACTTTTGAAGGCAGTCGTAAGGATTCAGTCACAAACGGAAAGGAGTCTTTCCCAGTGGGATTGATTGGTGTCGCTGGATCTCCTGTCCGTTCATCCGTTTGCTCCAACAGAGCACTGTTTGGTTCGGGCCATTACCTACAAGACAGTATCTATTGCAAAAACTTTAAGCAGACGTTTGTCTGAGATTCAAGCTCTTGGAGCTTCAAAAAGAAAAGAAGTTTTCTTTACAAAAAGAGTAGAGTTCTGTCTTGTAGGTCATCTTGTATCAAAGGTAGCAATAGCCCTCTATTTAACGGACGTCTGGGAATTGCCTACATTTCCAGAACATCACACAGGAAAGTCACATGACCTGGACATTTTCAGAAAGAAGCACCTGTCCACAATTGCTCCTTTCAGATCATCTGATACGCCTTTTGTCATTCCAGTATCCATCTGTAGCAGTATCATGGTCATCCCAGCATACCTATTCAAACTTTACGGAGTAGACAAAGGTGCCTTGTCATCAGTGGACTTTGTAGGAAGGACTATTCAGTCCCCTGTCCCATCCTAATTAGAATATTGGTTTGGCAAGTAGAACCCACCCTGTCAGTTAGTTATTTATCACTAGTATGCTGCAATGTTGGCGTCAGGAAAACAGAAAATTGTATCAAATACTTACCATAATTTTCCTTTCCTGACGCCAAACCATGGCAGCATACGGGCCCATCCTGTGCGTTTCGGTATGTAGCTTGTTACAAAGAATGGGGGGTGCAGCTAACTATGCCTTTTTTATGCTATTCACTGGTCCTGAGGGAGTGGTCAAGTGGCGGAGCTCTATCATTACTCTCTATCATTACTAGCATGCTGCCATGGTTTGGCGCCAGGAAAGGAAAATTACAGTAAGTATTTGATCCAATTTTCCGTTTTTCAGACCTCTCAGGTTCGGTCATGTGATACAATTCCCCTGTGTCAGTCAGCGGTGGCTGCGGGGAAGAGGAGGGAGCACTGACCATGACAGGGACATAGGAGCCTATGATTGACTTCACCACTCCTGGATTTCCCAGACAATGTCGCTCTCTCCTCTACCCTGCAGCCATAATTGACATAGGGGACCACTTTAAAATTGTGGATTTCCTCTCATTGTCACCAATAGGGGTAAATCAGACAGCAATAAAAACTTGACAAAGGATCTAAACCGTCCCCGCTCTATCCAGAACTAAAAAAAAAAAAGGTTTTGCCTTGATATACAGTTAAGTTGAGGTAAGATATTTGGGCAGCAGGGTGGTTTTGACTTGTCTTCCTAGCAGTTGTTTGCAAAGTACTTTAACAGTATTACACTAGTGTGCAAAAGTTTTTTCAGGTGTGAAAAAATGCTGTAAATTAAGAATGCTTTCAGAAATAAACGTGTTAATATTTTATTTTTATCAATGAACAAAATAGAATGTAAATAAACAGAACATAAATTTTGATCAAATCAATATTTAGTGTGACCCGCCTTTGCCTTCAAAACAGGCAGTTTTGAAGTTACTATGTTTTGTGCATAGTTGATTCACTTAGCCTTGTTTCCGTGTCGGAGGTATGGATTTTGGGTGCAATTCTTCCATGAAGACCACTTCTGCTCATACTTCTCTGGGCAGTAGATGGGTGTACCTGGGTCCCACTAGTTTCTGCCAGTTCTGTGCTGATGGCACTGCTGGACATCTTCCGATGTCAAAGCGAAGTAAGCATGATGTGTCCTTCATCTGCTGCATTAAGTTGATGCTTCTTCAGAAGAGCTTTCGAAGCACATCTTGAAACCCCAGTCTGCTTTGAAATCTTTGCCTGGGAGAGACCTTGCTGATGCAGTATAGCTGCCATGGTCAGTCTTGCCATGGTATATGACGTGTGACATGAAACTAACTTCCACAACCTCACCTTAGTAGCAGAGTTTGGCTGTTCCTCACCAAGTTTTAAGCCTCCCACACAGCTGTTTCTGTTTCAGTTAATGTAGGTGTTTCAACCTACATATGAAATTGATGATCATTAGCACCTGTTTGGTATAATTGGTTAATCATACACCTGACTCTAATCCTACAAAATTCCTGACTTTTGTAGTTGTAATAACTAATGCTGGTTTGAAACCAAAGGGTAGTCACACCAAATATTGATTTGATTTCGATTTTTTCTTCTGTCTGCTCAGTTTGCGTTTTGTGAATTGATAAAAATAAACAATTTAAAATATTTTTGAAAGCATTCTTAAGCCTACTATGGTTTAATAAAAACCGGCCGACATTCAGCCCGTGTGTAAGGCAGCCGGTCCGACAGAAGCCGGACGCTTGGCCAGCTTCTGTCAGATGAGCATGCTAGAAAAAGAACAGCCGACCAGCTCCTGTCACGTACCTGATGGTTGAGTCTGGCTTATGTGGGGGCAACCTCTCTTGCGGCCCTGGTTCGTGAGCCCCTGGTAGTGCAGACAGGGAGCTCAGGAGCACAGGGGGGCACGAGGGCTGGACAAGTCTCTGTTGGTTTGTATGAGTCCACTGAAGCTTGTGCAGGCTGAAGGATAGCGATGCAGTCCGGGTCGGCAACTGGCTGGCAGCGAAGTACAGAGGGATGAGGCAAACGGGTAGTCGGGTACAGGCTGGGTTGGTAACGTGCAGACAGCTGAAGTACAAAGGGCACAGGCAGAAAGTCCAAAAGGGAAGCTGGTGTCACAGGAACGGGAACTCTTCACAGAGCAAATGCTGGGGGGTCTCAGGTCACAGGAATGCTGTAGAACGGACAGCATCTGCTGCAGGGTGCTGTTCGGTTAAATAGACTGTTTTGGCGCCATCAGCGTGCACAGGAGTGCGCACACGCTCACAGGGTGCACACACGCGCGCCAACGCACACGGGCACACACCAACGCGCACAGACCCCCAGAAATGGCCATTTCTCTAACAGCTCCCGATCAGCGCTCTTAGCCAATAGCTGACTGGAGTGTTCTGGCGGGGGGCTTCCCCCTGTCAGAACATGAAAGAACAGCAGGAGAGATTGCTGTACTAACATTGGATTGTTAGTACAGTGGCTCAGACCAGAGCTCTCTGTTTTTTTCATTTAACCCACTGGGTTGAATAAAAAAAAAACCTAGTGGTGTGTACCAGGCTTTACTTTACAGCATTTCTTCACAGCTGGCCAATAACTGATCAAATTTTAGCACGCCATTAACACGCCCCTAAGCGTCCCTACTCACCAAATGCCCGTGACCATCAGCTTTTCAGTCTGAGGGTCTGATAGGATTTTTGGAATCAGTATTCCTCTCTGGCAAGCCGGGGGGTTCACACGTAATCCAACCCAACTCATCATGCATCCAAATATAAGGGAGAAGAGGAAAACATATTAGTGAAGTACTATAAAGTAGTTATTTATTGCACTAAAAGCAATGTACTTACAGAATTACAGGGTAAAAATAGCATCGAAAGCAATCAACGAGAACGCCGCTAACCAGCTGGTGGTCATGGGCATTTGGTGAGTAGGGATGCTTAGGGGGGCGATACCCCACATCACCCATTTGAAGCACACAGCACTTTGGATTATTTCAAGCACTTTCAAGCACAAGAGCACCTTTTGTACGTTTTATTGTCGGACTATTTGCACATGATCTTTTTTGGCACTTTTAATGATATAGATTTGGTGTTTCACAATTATTATAGTTGTATTTATGCGAGCGCTGTAACTTTATTCATCTTCGTTTATATTCAGGTGATTTTCATTCTGTGTACAGCAGCTACAGTCTTACATATATATTGGTAGTATTTTATTTTCCCAAGCGCAAAGTTAATATCTTTTATTTTCATTTTGTCCCCACAGGGGAGATGCTGGAATTGACATGCCGCAGCCGCTGATCAGTGTATTCAGAGTATGGGGAGTCCCGCTGTCAGAATACAATGTTTCAGCAGGGAGACGTCACCATCCTGTGCAGTATGATATGGCTGTCTACCATCTAGGCAATATAACAAACACTTTGTTAGGTAAAAGAGTTCTTATACAGTATATTCATCTCAACTATGTCTTTGAACGGAGCCCCACCCTGCACATGCCAGCAAAACCAATGTACCATGACCTTTTTTATCTGCATTGTACTATATCTGATCTCTGGGATTCAGAAGCCATATTCACAATTAGGCACTGGAGTCACTGGAGCTAACAAATATCATTGATAATGTTTATATATTTATTCTATTTTTTACACATCTTTAGTCTTCATAGTACCACTGTATGTTGGGATTATTATCCAATCACAGCGATCACATGAGAGTTGTACACAATGAATGGTTTTCATTCATAGCCATTTATTGTGTACTATTGTGCTGGTCACAGTGATAACATTGTACAGGGAAGGCCAATCACAGTGCTTCTGTACCAAGTGATAGCTGTGGCCAGTCACAATAGTACACCATGAATGAATGGACGTAATTCATAAAAACGATTGTTTATAACAGTGAGCATCATTGATATAAGCAATTATAGTGTAACAAAAAAAAAATCATGATCACTTACCCAGAGTAGTACAGTGTCATTATGGTAACACTGTACTGTACTGGTCACAGCATGTAAAAAAAAATGCAAAAAAAGGAATAAATTGTACTTTTTTTTTTTAATTGAAGAATAAGTATTACCTTTTTTTCACACATTAACACCAGTCAGTGTCCATGGTCACAGCCACACCAGTCATATGATGACACTGTACTGCTTTGGTGACAGTATGTAAAAAGAAAATTGTGACAAAAAAAATTAAAACTTCAAAAAAACTTACCATGCCTCTTAGTAGAGCTGCACGATTAATCGTATTAAAATTGCGATCTCGATCCACACCCCCTGCGATCTCCATTGGGCATTACCGCGATTTTCACTGCAGTTAATGGGGTCTGACTTGCGGGGCGACTCGGCGCGACTTGACAGTAATAAAAGTCAATGCAAGTGCCTGAAGTCTTTTCAAGTCGGAGCGACCTGAGTCTCAGGGGAGACAGCCAAGTCTGGGCAGAGAGCCAAGTTCTGAATTCACCATTGATAAAAGCCGCTAAAAGAGATACAAAGTAATTTACTTCAAAGGAATGAACTCTGATTGAACTCCCCTTGTATAGTTGTTTGGTTTAACCATTTAAAGACTAAATCTTTCCTGACACTTGCTGTTTACAAATAAAAATCCATTATTTTGTGCTAGAAAATGACAGAATGACTTTTTTTAGCAGTGACCCTAGAGAATAAGATGGCTGTTGTTGCAATATTTTATGTCAGATGCTGTTTGCGCAGCGGACTTTTAAACGCAATTTTTTTGGAAAAATTACCCTTTCAAAAAACTAAACAGTGCTGTTAGCCCAATTTTTTTGTATATTTAATATATTACGCCGCGAGAATCGTGAGAGAATCGTGATCTTTATTCTAAGCAAAAAAATCGTTATTCTCATTTTGGCCAGAATCGTGCAGCTCTACCTCTTAGTAAATACCTCAGACTGCCTACTCTCCAAAATGGGGTAATTTGGGTAGTATTTGTACTGTCCTGGCATTTTAGACCTCAAGAAATGAGAAGTTGTAAGTACATAAGGATTGATACATTTTCAAATAATGTATATATACTATAGTTTTTAGACTCTATAACTTTCCTGCAAACCAATGGTCTCCAAATCTGGCCCTCAGGGTGCTGTTTTATTCACTGACACCAATGACACAATTCCTCCCAATGACACCAATGATGGGGCACAGTTTCTCCCTTCCTTGTAGGAAAATTTGTTTGATTCCCCCATCAACGCAGACAATGCTAATGGGGAAATCCCTCCTGATGAGCAATTGTCTGCTCTCAGAGGAGGGGGCAGGCAGGGGAAGCTGTACCTGCCAGGAGAAGGCAGTGTTTATCGCTAGTGGCTATAGCAACTGCTTGTGATAATCGCAAGCAAATCCAGCAGGCTGGTTGTACCCAAGTTGATCGAGTGATCAACTTGGTACATTCAGCCTACCCATTAATGGTTTGAATCTCGACCAGTTCCCGCTAAACCGGCCAAGATTCCAACTGTGTTTGACCAGCCTAAATCTCAGGACTGGACAGAAAAAAGTCCTTTGGCTGGTAAAACCGCTGTTAAATATTTGTATTTTATCTGTGTATTTAGCTGTTTACCTGGAGTTCAGCTATAAAGCTCAGTTTTTGTGTAGATATTAAAGGATCTTAAAATTCCTATAAAGCTGTGTTCACCTTTTTTTTTTTTTTGACCGGGTGAGGGGAAAAGGATCCAGTTTCTGTCCATTTGAGGTCCGGCTCTCTGGCACCATGTATTTTAGTATGAAAGAGACTGGCACTTTCTTTCTCCTTAGGAGAGAGAGCAATATCTGCTGGCTTTGTTTCCTCTCCCAGGGCACTGACATGATTAATCGTCAGCTTGTGATCTAATTTTGGAACATGAAAACCAGCACATTTGTCTTGAAGATGAACGATGTGTCGTACTCTGCAGATGGAAATTTCGAGCAATGAAAAAGATTAAAGTGAAATTCCACTCCTTAGACCTAATCATGAGTTGTAGATTATTCTGTCGTTCTAACCAGATGGCAACCCTGATTCTACATCCCCATTCTTATATTAATGAATACTAGACTGTTATATTTGACTTAGGTAAGTGAAATGTCTATCAGCTGTTAATAGACTGCCAGACACTATAACACATGTTGTGCTTCTATGAGGTCTTGCTGCATTTTTCATGTTTTAGACTAATGGGGAACATTGTAATGCCCCACTGCTTTCTATCATTGTCACTGTTTGATAAATATTTTCATGTGTAACGGGAAAAAGCTAAAGTTAAGAGAAAAAAAAAACGTTTATGTCCAGAGTTAATTTCCTCGTGTTGATCGCAACCATAAGTCTCAGAGTGAGTGAGTCCCCCCGAAGCTATCCGTAGCGAGGACTCAAGAACGGAGTGATTAAGTTGCCAGTCAGAGTGGTCTGCACATGGCCATCCCTTCAAAAAAACCTAATTAAGGGCCAGGAGGTGATATATGGGCAAGGTTATTTAAGGCTCATCTCCTGGCATGATTCTCTTGCCTCTGTTGGGTGTTTAACAACACTGGGTAAGAGTAAGCAACCACTTTGTATACTCAAAACTTTAGTATTGTTAAACCTTAAACATCCCCACCTATAAGTGGCATTTATGGGGGCCGGAAATAAAATAATTATCCACATTTACCTTTGAACAGCTCAAATTATATGGCATTATTACAGACTACATGCATGTCCATACTGACATATACATGCAAATTGCCACTTCAGTTGGCGCCATAAAAGCAGACTTTATTTTTTCTCACTCTACAGAAGGCTATAATTCTCAGACGGAGGCAATGAACGTCTATTCATAAGGTTTGTGTGACTAATCAAATTATCACCATTCACAGGAGATTGGAAAGAGATGCCCTATCTCAACTGGTTTATTGCATGGAGAAAAAACACCTCATTAATCTGCTGTCTATCAGCTTGGAGCATCAGCTTCAAGGCGTAAATGAGTGGTGTATGTACACTGAGCCAGTTCACAGGCCTAGTCATCTCCCACACCCACACTACAAATTCCTCTACCAGACAGTAAAGTTTTGTGGATACAGCTGGAAAATTGAACATTTAACTATTACTGTACAAAGACCAAGCAGGCAATTTGTATTTATAGAGGGTTGCTCCAGAACCAATATTACAGTTGATGGATGCCAGATTCGGACTAATCTGGAGACTGCACAAGCTAAAAGAGAATAAAAGACATCAGAATGATACTCCCGTGAAATGATTATCATGTATTGCAAGGAATTTGAGTTAGTTCCTTGTAGATTTTATAGAAGAAATGATGAATAGTCAGATGAATCTTGTGAAGAGCTTGTTTATTTCAGCCAGCAGAGAAAAAAATGTATTTTCTTTAGTTTCATTTCATAACTTCCTACTTCCTGTTCCCACCCCAGGTCCTCACACAGCTATAGATACATATTTTACATCTTTCCCTTTTTAAAGAAAGGATATGCATATATAAATGAAGTGTAATATAGAACCAACAAGGAGTGCAGCGTAGCAAGGAACAATAACAAACTACAATATAAAACAAATGATGCTGAGTAAAAGTCAATGTGTGATAAAGTCTTGGAACTTTGGATTGGGTTTACACACTCTTTCAGATTGAGTAACAACTTGTGGGGCTTGCGAGTCTGAAACCTCTTGCCTGATGCCATCATAATTTTGTGGTGGTTGTGTGTTACATCCATTGATGGAAGTGTCACTTGGCATAGCAGCAGACGGCTGTGCTTAAGTGTCCTGTAGTGATTATAGGCACATGGGCAGCGACAGTACAGTATGATTCAGGTACCTGTAGGAGGTGACGGTGGTTCCTTACATAGTTCCTACCATCAGAATGGAGCCTGGGCAGGTGGTAAGGATGGAGACAACCCGTGGGTTTGACAAACTGGCCATGGTAGCAATAATATAGCCTGCTATGGCTATAGTTCTACCCTTGAGTGTTAGAATGCCTTTGGACACTTGGATCTCCTAAAAATCAGTTGTATCTGTAGCTCCGCTGACCACATTGAACCCCACTTGAAGCTGCTTGTGTTTTTTCAGCCCAGTGGTGTATTGCCTGGGGGCCTGATAAACCAATTAGACCCCATTCACACTTGCATCACTACATGAATAAACACAAATCGTGGGCATTCATGCAGCATACAAGGGTGAAGTTGTTGCACTTGTGGTGCATTTATTAGTAATGGCACCTCAAACGTGCCAAGCAAGAAGCAAAAACATATATTTAATAAACACACAAAGCTTGATGCTAGAAATGAGTCATGCGCTTCTTTTGGTGCATTTGTCGCTTGAAGTGCAGCCCTTTGAAATGAATTGGCTACCAAAACACACACTGTGCTGCTCAATGGTGTTATTTTAACAGCTAAGCAGGATCTGAGCAAAAATAACCTTGCTAGTCCACAGGGGTAATATCCACACATGCCCACCTTCTGTTTAAAGCTCAAAACCTCCCCATGTTCATATATGCATTGGTTTTATGACCATAACTTATGAGTACTGGGAATAACATCCTCACTGTTACATGGCTTAATTTGCGTTGTACTTGTGATCTGAGGATCACTCGCTGTGTGAAGAAGAGATCTGAGCATCACTTGCTGTGTGAAGAAGAGTGCTAGGCTTTTCTATCATAACAGGCCAGGAACACTTGCAACACAGATTAGGATACTGAATTAGGGTTTGCATGTATACATCCACAAAGGAACATTTACAATATGTTCAGACATGGATTAGGATACTGAATTAGGATATGCATGTATACATCTACAAAGCAGGTGTAGGGACAGGTGACATAATAACAAACTAATAATATATGTAACGCATTGGTTGCTCCTAGTTGAAATGCTTTAGAAAGAACCAAACAATAAAGTCATAACAAAATGTCTGAATTCTTAGTTAGGCTAGGTTCATACTAGTCCGATTCTTGGACTGACATTAGGAGCACAAGTCACATTACATCATCAAATCAGTGATTCCCTATGAGAGCCGTCTTAACTGGTCCTACACAAGTCGGACCGACTTTGAAAAAGTTTCCTGTACTACTTTTGTCTGACTTTGATCCTATTTCAGCCCATTGAATATCATTGAAGTCGGATCATTGTCTTAACTGACCCGACTTTGGCATGCAACTTGTGCTCTGCGGGTCTTGAAGGGGAACTCCATGCTAAATTAAGAAAAAAAAAACACCACGGGTTCCCCCTCCAAGAGCATACCAGGCCCTTCAGTCTGAGATGAATCTTAAGGAGAACCCCCCAAAATCCATACCAGACCCTTATCCGAGCACGCAGTCCAGCAGGTCAGGAAAGGGGGTTGTTGTTGAGAGAGCTCCCCCCTCCCGAACCATACCAGGCCATGTGCCCTCAACATGGTGGGGATGGTGCTTTGGGGCAGGGGGGCCCTGCGTCCCCCCACCCCAAAGCACCTTGTCTCTATGTTGATGAGGACAAGGGCCTCTTACCGACAATCCTGGCCGGTGGTTGTCGGGGTCTGCGGGCAGGGGGCTTATCGGAATCTGGAAGCCCTGTTTAACAAGGGGGCCCCCAGATCTCGACCCCCAGCTTATGTGAATGAGTATGGGGTACATTGTACCCCTACCCATTCACCTAAAAAAAGTGTAAAAAATAAATACACTACACCAGTTTTTGAAGTATTTTATTAAATCAGCTCTGGCGTCTTCAGCTCTTTTGAGGGTTCTTCTCCCTCTCTGCGACATCCCCTGCCCCAAAGCACCCATATTCCCCATGTTGAGGGCTTGCGGCCTGGTATGGTCCAGGAGGGGGGGGCGCTCGCTAGTCCCCACCCTCTTTCCTGGCCTGCCAGGCTGCATGCTCGGATAAGGGTCTTTTGGCACGGGGGTTCCCCTTAAAATCCATACCAGGCCCTTCGGAGGGGGAACACATACCATTTTATTTCAATTTGGCGGCGGTTCCCCTTCAAGATCCCCAGAGCACAAGCTGCCTGGTATTGTCAGGATCAAAGCTGCATCCCGTTCACAGAAGTCAGACCGATGTAGGTCTGATGTAGGACCATTGAAGGACACATGTCGCGGAGCAAAGTAGGATCAAAGTCGAACCATTTTTGTGTTGGATAGTGTGAACCTAGTCTTATTTTTTTCCAATTCTCTTTTGTAGACAGGATTTTGTTTTTTCTCTAGCTAACCACAGGGGTCACTTATGCATTCATAACTGTTGCTCTGAAAAAAGAGGCCCGGAGGAAAAAAAAAAAATAGGCGAAAGGCAAGCATGACTAGGCCAGCAGGGTAGTACAGCAGTCAGTGGGTTAATGGTAAAGTGGGTTAATGGTAAAGTGTTCATGGGTCGGTAAGGGGTTGTAGTCATTGATTGGTGTAGGTAATGCTAGGGAGGGGCAAGGACTGTGGGGAGGTGGGGTCGTGAAGTCTGAGGGGCACTTTGAGGCAGACGGATGACAAAGAAGCTTCCCACCCTCCTGCCCTGTGGATGTTGGACTTATTGGGTGGTTGTAGTGTTATGGTGTTTGGAGACATATTTTGCTGTGTAAGATCAGAGTAAAGACTTGTCTATGGTATGGCGTCCTATGGTTAATCCCAGTTAATGGTGGTTTAATGGGATTTGTGGAGATGGAGGTGTCAGAGGGAAATTTGGTATTGTCCTCGAGCCAGTGTTCTGCAGCTGAGGACCTTCAAGTGGTTCCGCAGATACAAAGTTTGTGTTGGTTTCGGATCGGCAACCTAGGGGTCATTATTGTTATTGTTCTATATTTATGTTCTAAGGAATGTTGATATGTTGTTTATTGTTAATACTGTATATGGCCGCTACGGCCCATTTCACTCCAAAACTGTCAGTCGTATCATTTTAGTGATAAGAGGAAAGTGGGGTTCACTGGGCTGTAGAGGTCTACAAAAACACATCTAGCACTACCTCTGGTATGCCTTAGTCAAGAATACTTCTATATGTTCCTGTGTATTATATTAAATCTAAGCTATATGCCTAGTTTATTGGAATCACAGTGGCTAAGTAGTTAGCACTTCCACCTGGCAGCACTAGGGTCGTTGGTTTAAATCCCAACTACGCCATTACCTGCTTGGAGTTTGCATGTTCTCCATGTGCCTCTGTGGGTTTATTCTGGTTTCCCACCACACTCCAATGAATGTGAGTTAAGGACCTTAGATTATAATCTCGAGGGCAGGGACTGAAGTGAATGTATAATATACTGTATGTAAAGGGCTGCGTAAATTGAGGGCGCTATATAAGTACCTGTAATAAATAAATTAAATAAAAATTGTTTGACCTATTTTTCAGTAAAGTCACTGCCCTGATTTGGAGCATTCAAAGAAAAGAGACATAAAATTCAATTTAGTACAAACATACAAATCAATGACTGGTCATGTATTTATCATTCAACTCGTGCTAACTTAAAGTATTACTAAACCCATAACCCTGTATTCACTATATCTGGTCTCCCACAGTACACAGAACATGGAAATGTAATTATTTTAGTAAATATAAACTGCTAAATACATTTTCTCATCAGCAGTATGTAGCACATATAGGAAGAGTTTTCATTCTACTCTGACTGTCCTATAAGGCTGCAGGACCCCTGACCCTCTGTCTGGACAGTGCTGGTTGGCCCTGTGCTGATCACATGCACCCTCCAAAGTAAAAAAATACTCTCTAGCAATACACACCAAACTGAGCATGTGCAGAGTGACTCCAAAGGCTCTGTCTTATCAGGAGATGGTTAGGGGCAAGCAACCTTTTTACATAATGCAGAGTATTATTTATTATTTTATTTCAGGTACTTATATAGCGACTTCAATTTACACAGAACTTTACATATACATTGTACATTCACATCAGTCCCTACCCTCAAGGAGCTTACAATCTAAGGTCCCTAACTCACATTCATACATACACATACTAGGGCCAATTTTAGACAGACGCCAATTAACCTACCAGTGTGTCTTTGGAGTATGGGAGGAAACTGGAGTACCCAGAGGAAGCCCACGCAGGCACAGGGAGAACATGCAAACTCCAGGCAGGTGGTGCCATGGTTGGGATTCGAACCAGCAACCCTTTTCCTGCCAGGCGAAGGTGCTATCCACTACACCACTGTGCTAACCCCTTGGGTTCCTCAGTGAGTATTATAAGCATGCTTTACTGCATATAAAGACTGATTTTACTGTTGTGGGTTTAGTAACACTTTAACTACAGTGACAAATCAGGTCTTTTGCCCTGCTAGACAGGGTGGCACCATAGAGCTGTGTAGAGCCCTCCATAGACGGTGCAAATTTCTTTCCTGCAACCGCGGGTTGCAGGAAAGAAATGTTCTCGATTCCCCCATCAACACAGACAGTGTTGATGGGGGAATCCCCCTAGAGAAGAAAGGATCAAACAGCCTTTTTACACAATGCAAAGGATTAACCCCTTAGGTTCCACAGTAAGTATAACGAGCATGATTTACTGCATATACAGACTGATATTACTGATGTGGGTTTAGTAACACTTTAACCACTTGCCGACCGCCGATAGGCATCTGACGGCGGCAAAGTGGCTCGTTCCCGCAAATCGCCGTCATACGACGGCGGCTGCGGGAACGAGTTTAGTGAGCGCGCGCGCGCCGCCGGAGGCGCGCCCGCGCGCTCACTGTGTCCAGGGGGGGCCAGGGAGCGGGTGCGGCGGCTTCGATTGCCGCCGGCTACCCGCGATGGCCCCCCCGGAGCGAGTGAGCGGAGGTCCGTGCATGTAAACAGAGACCTCCGCTCTGTGTGAGGGGGAAGGGCTGTGATCACAGCCTTCCTTTACGTGAAGGCTGTGACCACTTCCCTTCCCCAGCTAGGCAGTCCCCCATACAGTTAGAACACGCCCAGGGAACATAGTTAACCCTTAGCGCGTCCCCTGCAGGTTAACCCCTTCACTGCCAATGGCATTTACACAGTAATCAGTGCATTTTTATAGCACTGATCGCTGTATAAATGCCAATGGTCCCAAAAAAATGTCAAAATGGTCCGACATGTCCGCTGAAATATCGCAGTACCGCTAAAAATCGCAGATCGCCGCCATTTTTAGTAAAAAATAAAAAAAATTTAAAAACCCCAAAAATGAATTCTCATCATCCGTAAACGCGACCACTTTTGCGCAAACAATCAATAAACGCTGATTGCGATTTTTTTTATCGCAAATATGAGGAAGAATATAAATCGGCTAAAAACGGTGAAAAAAAATGATTTTTTATATTTTTTTTTTGGATTTGTATTTTAGGAAAAAGTAAGAAATTTGGTTTTTTTGCAAAATTGTCGCTCTTCTTTTGTTTATAGCGGCGATCAGAAATGACGCAGCGGTGATCAAATACCACCAAAAGAAAGCTCTGTTTGTGGGAAAAAAAGGACGCAAATTTTGTTTGGGTACAACGTCGCACGACCGCGCAATTGTCAGTTAAAGCGACGCAGTGCCGAATCGCAAAAAGGGCTCCGGTCCTAAAGCTGGAAATCCTTCCGGGGCTGAAGTGGTTAAGCAAATGCTTAATTTATGTATTTGAGAGAATTTACCAAAACAGACGATTTTCTTTTTACCACATATTTTCTTATCCACTTTGCACTCGGAGGTAAGCCACAATGGCTGTCAACCATGTCAATGGTGCTCAACCTTTTCTTAATTTGACCTAATGGTAAGTGTTTCTGTGGACTTTTTTTTCTTTCTTTGTGAAAGTACAAGAAAGGACTGTCACACTTTTATCATACTTTATTATTGGGAAGTGGATTTTTGCTGGAGAGAGAGGATTCCTGTCATTTTATTTTACTTGGCCCCTGATTTGAGGGTTAAATGCTACAGTAGGCCTAGAGACTTTTTAGAGGAAAGTCTTGGTGTCAGAATTGCAAGGATAAGGCCTCCCACACACGGACGTTTTTTTGACGCCTACCTTTTTGGCGTTTTTTGTAGCTCTCCATGTTATTCAATGGCCCCATAAAACCGCCGAAGTTTTTGAGCTGTAGAAGGCATCAGTGTTAGTGAGCTGAAACCCACGGCCAGCGCGTTCTGAGGCTGTAATGTTTTGGCGTTTTTGACGCTGACACTCACTAAGGCCCACTAACACTGTACCGGGGTTAACCGGTGTTTTTGATGCCAACGTTTTTAGGTTGAAAAATAGCAGAGGATTTAAAATAAAATGCTCAATAACGCTCATTAACGCCGATGCAAAAGCCAGTAAAAATCAATTTTTTTCCCTGACGTCGGGCCCGACATTTTGCTTATTTTTTAACATACGCCCATGTGTATGAGGCCTAAAGGTGGAGCATTTTGCCTTGTCACATGTGAGCAGTCTGCAGAGAAAAGACAACCCATGAGTAGATCAAAGCTGGTGTGCTGTAGATTTTTTGATTGCTTAGCAATCTCAGGCTCTACCAACAGTCAACAGCATGAGAATGAACTCAGAGGGAACCTTGGATTTTGCACTTTCAAACACCTGGGGATAATCTGTGGGAATGCATCATTAACCATTTGGGTCTGGAGTCACTGCAATAACTGCAAGGACTTCTAGTTAGATATGCTGCGTGCTAAGCAATCTTCCAACTAGGATCTGTTGTGCTGAATGGAGCAGGGTTACACCTGTCTCATCACTGCAGATCAAGTCACTTCTACTAGTGTAGCTGAACCTGGGGTGGAAGGCTCTAAAAACCAGCCTGCCTTAAAGTGGAACTTCACTCTCTAAATAATCATTGATTATTTTAAATCCCCACGCTACTAGCATTAGTAAATAGATAGGAAAGCATATCATATTTACGTGCTTTAAACTTTTTTTTTACATTTCTTCACTTACTTCCTGGTTTCTTGTCCAGGCAAATAATGTCATACATAGTTACATAGTTACATAGTTAGTCAGGTTGAATAAAGACACAAGTCCATCCAGTTCAACCAAAAAAAAATGTATATATATATATATATTTATAACCAAATAATCCCATATCAACCCACAGTTGATCCAGAGGAAGGCAAAAAACCCCAGCAAAGCGTGATCCAATTTGCTATAATAGGGGAAAAAATTCCTTCCTGATTCCCTGAGAGGCAATCGGATTCACCCTGGATCAACTTTACCTAAAAATATTAGTACCCAGTTATATTATTTACATTAAGGAAAGAATCCAGGCCTTTTTTAAAGCAATCAACCGTGCTGGCCAAAACCACCTCTGGAAGGAGTCTATTCCACATTTTCACAGCTCTTACTGTGAAGAAACATTTCCGTATTTGTAGATGAAATCTTTTTTCCTCTAGACGTAAAGAGTGCCCCCTTGACCTCTGTGATGACCTTAAAGTAAATAACTCCACACCAAGTTCACTATATGGACCACTTATATACTTGTACATGTTGATCATATCCCCCCTTAATCTTCTCTTCTCAAGAGAGAATAAATTCAGTTCCTCTAATCTTTCCTCATAGCTGAGCTCCTCCATGCCTCTTATTAGTTTGGTTGCCCTTCTATGCACTTTCTCCAGGTTCCCGATATCCTTTTTGAGAACCGGTGCCCAAAACTGAACTGCATATTCCAGATGAGGTCTTACTAATGATTTGTACAGGGGAAAAATAATGTCTCTATCTCTGGGGTCCATACCTCTCTTGATACAAGAAAGGATTTTGCTTGCTTTGGAAACTGCAGCTTGGCATTGCATGCCATTATTAAGCTTATGATCTACCAAAACCCCTAGATCCTTCTCCACTATGGATTCCCCATCGTAGGAGTTAGCAGAAGGGTCAACAATTGGGTTACTTTTTAAGTAACCCAGGAGGCTTCAGGAGGGGAGGAAAGGAGGACGGGTTTTCTCAGCTAAGCACTCTCTCCTGCATGCATGCTTGAGCTAAGGGCAGATGGATTCCAGGAAATAAATGCTACAAGAATCATTTGCCCTTTCTCAAGATGACCATGGCCAGAAATGCTAGAGTTCCCCAAAACCATCTAGTATTCGAATTATTACCGTACGTTACGGTTCGACGTCAAAGGTTTC
>BLSH010323973.1:278226-298146 GCA_018402905.1 Glandirana rugosa | reverse complement strand
ATCCTTTTGAGGTTTATATGTACTCTAGCTTGTGGCACAGCAATCAAAGCATTTTATAGGTACAAAGGAAGCTCAGGTTTTATTTTATAAAGTATATAAAATACATAATATGAAAATATACGAAAAGGATATATGTCACAAATACAGATTTAAATTGTGGAACAGACAACGCTCAGGTTTTATTTAACCACAACCCTTACGCTCCCACCACTATCATGTTTGGTCACACCCAATTTTTCAGTGGTGCGCTACGCGTGCCACAGACCACTACTTCCCTTACATGTCCCTCATTCTCAAGTTCAAAAGTTGGGAGGTATGTTTTGTATGTATGGACTCTGCACAGTACCACTTCTCTTGCCTTGTATGCTGGGTTAACACAAAAAAAACTGTGAGTGTGCTACTTTCCACAAGATGGTGCCCCTTTGTACCTGCCTAGTAAGATTGTCTATTGCAGTGCACTACCCTGTGGTAGGTGGTCCAATGGCTAAGAGCACTGACCGGTGTGTTCTGGTTGGGTCAGAACACAATAGCATAGCAGGGGAGATCACTGTACTAACACTGCATGTGTTAGTACAGTGATCTTTCAGGTTTTTTTCATTCAGGGCTGAACGAAAAAGAACATACAGTGTGTACCAGGCTTTAGAATGGACAATAGCCAGCCTCACTGGGCAATGTTCATAAAATCTGGAAGAAGGCAAAACTGAAATCAGGTTAAATTTTCAAGAGGATGTGAGAAAATAGAATTAAGGATGTGATTGCTTACTTTGAGCAACGCATCACTTTTCCTCTCCCCAGTCTTTATGAATTTGGCGGAATTTGTTTTATTTAGTACCTGCTGCTGAACCCCCCCCCAGAGCAAAAAATTATCTACGGCCCTGTTACCTGTCAAGTAATCCCCTCCAGCACTACGGTGTCATATGCAGTTCCATCTTCTCATGGTCTTTCTTCTGGGTTTGGACTGCTTTCGGATTGATTGACCGCGATGATGTCACTCCAGCATATGCACAGATGGGAGTTACATTGTCATAGAGAAATGCTGTAAATCTACGCTGAGCTGCTCATTATTAACATGCCCCAACTCTTGATAGAAATCTTCAATCAAATGTTAAAACTTCAAATATCCACTTCAATACCATGCCAATTCTGACACTTTGCACATACATGTAAACATCCACTTTTTTTTTGTTAGAAATTTACTTAGAACCCACAAACATTATATATATTTTAGCAGAGGCCCAATAGAATAAAATGATGGGTGTTGCAATTTTTTATGTCACATATTATTTGCGCAGCGGTTTTTCAAGTGCAAATTTTTGGAAAAAAAATACACTTTAACCACTTCCACACCGCGCGCAGTATATTTACTGCGGCAGCGTGGACGTGTCCCGCGAATCGCCATAAATAAATAGTATCAGTGGGGACATAGGAGATCTACTGATCCCTGTCACTGGGATCAGTTAGATCTGTTATGTCCATAACAGCCCAGCCCCCCCACAGTTAGAACATGCCTAGGGAACACAGTTAACCCCTAGATCTCCCCCTGCGGGTTAACCCCTTCACTGCCAGTGACATTTATACAGTAATCAGTGGACATTTACATTTCTGATCGCTGTATAAATGTTATTGGTTCCAAAAAAGTGTCAAAATGGTCCGACATGTCCGCTGCAATATCGCTGTACCGCTAAAAATCCCAGATTGCCGCCATTACTAGTAAAAAATAAAAAAAAATAAAAACCCCAGAAATGAATTCTCACCATTCGTAAATGCGGCAACTTTCGCGCAAACCAATCAATGAACGCCAATTGCGATTTTTTTTTTACCAAAAATATGAGGAAGAATATAAATCGGCCAAAACCGTTGAAAAAAACATTTTTTTATATTTTTTTTTGGATTTGTATTTTAGCAAAAAGTAAGAAAAACTTTTTTTTTTTGCAAAATTGTCGCTCCTTTTTTGTTTATAGCAGCGATCAGAAATGACGCAGAGGTGATCAAATACCACCAAAAGAAAGCTCTATTTGTGAGAAAAAAAGGACGCAAATTTAGTTTGAGTACAACATCGCATGACCGCACATTTGTCAGTTAAAGTGACGCAGTGCCGAATCACAAAAAGTGCTCTGGTCCTACAGTGGGAAATCCTTCCGGGGGTGATGTGGTTAACCACTTCCCGACTGCCTTGCGTACATTTACTGCTGCAGAGTGGCTTTGTAGCGCGAATCGCTGTTTATAAACGGCGGCTCGCTCATGCGAGGCTAGCGGGGGGATCGCCCGCCGTGCTCTGCAGCAGTGTGGCCGCGGGTCCGGCAGACTCGATCTCTGCCAGCTACCCACGATGACCTCCTGGCAGAGAGGAAGAACGGGGAACCACCGATGTAAACAAGGCAGTTCCCCGCTCTGTCAGTGGGCATGTGAGAGACCTACTGATCCCTGTCACTGGGATCAGTTAGATCTCTTATGTCCCTGGCAGCCCAGCCCCCTCACAGTTAGAACACGCCTAGGGAACACAGTTAACCCCTAGATCACCCCCTGCAGTTTAACCCATTCACTGCCAATGACATTTATATAGTAATCAGTGGATATTTAAATTTCTGATCGCTGTATAAATGTCATTGGTCCCAAAAAAGTGTCAAAAATGCCCGATATGTCCGCCCCAATATCGCAGTCCCGATAAAAATCGCAGATCACCGCCATTACTAGTAAAAAAAAATTTAAAAATGCCAGAAATTAATTCTCATGGTTTATAAACGTGGCAATTTTTGCAATAAACGCAGATCGCGTTTACCACAAATATGAGGAAGAATATATGTCGGCTAAAACCAATGAATAAATTAGTTTTTTTATATTTTTTTGTATTTTAGCAAAAAGTAAAAAATATTGTTTTTGTTTTTTTTTTTTTTTACAAAATTGTCGCTCTTTGTTTGTTTATAGCGGTGATCAAAAATGACGCAGAGGTGATCAAATAACACCAAAAGTGCTCTATTTGTGGGAAAAAAAAGGACGCAAATTTAATTTGGGTACAACGTTGCATGACCGTGCAATTGTTAGTTAAAGCGTTGCAGTGCCAAATCGCAAAAAGTGCTCTGGTCCTAACATTGGAAATCCTTCCGGGGCTGAAGTGGTTAATGAATTTTATTCCACATAAACACAATATAATACCCAATTTTTTTGGTAAAATATAAAAGATGATGTTACACTAAGTAAATAGATGCATGTCACACTTGAAAATTGTGCCCGCCCATGGAGTGGCGCCAAACTACGGTACATAAAATTCTTCATAGGCGTCTCTTTAAACGCTTTCACAGCTTACCAGTTTAGAAATACACAGGAGATCTGGCACTAGAATTAGTGCTCTCACTCTGAAGTTCGCCACTATATCTCACAAGTGTGGTGCGTCACCGTTTACATATGCAGACTTATGTATGCATTTGCATTTGTGCGTAAGCACAGGGGGACTGGGGCATTTTAAATCTTTTTTCATTTTTATTATTTATTGTATCCAAAAGAAATTTTTACACTGTCTCTTTAACCGCTTCCTTACTGGGTACTTAAACCCCCCTCCTGCCCAGACCAATTTTCAGGTTTCAGCACTGTCGTATTTTGAATGACAACTGCGCGGTCGTGCGACGTTGTACTCAAATAAAATTGATGTCCTTTTTTCCCCACAAATAGAGCTTTCCTTTGGTGGTATTTGATCACCTCTGCGGTTTTTATTTTTTGCGCTATAAACAAACAAAGAGCGACGATTTTGAAAAAAGAACAATATTTTTTACTTTTTGCTGTAATAAATATCCAAAAATAAAATATAAAAAAAAAATTATTCATTGGGTTTGGCCGATTTATATTCTTCTACATATTTTTGGTAAAAAAAATCGCAATCAGCATTTATTGATTGGTTTGCGCAAAAGTTATCTACAAACTATGGGAATTGATTTATGGCGTTTTTATTATTATTTTTTACTAGTAATGGCGGCGGTCTGCGATTTTTATCGGGACTTTGATATTGGGGCAGACATGTCGGACATTTTTGACACTTTTTTGGGACCAATGACATTTATACAACGTTCAGAAATGTAAATGTCCACTTATTGCTGTATAAATGTCATTGGCAGTGAAGGGGTTAACCTGCAGGGGGCAGTGAAGGGGTTAACAGTGTTCCCTGGGTGTGTTCTAACTGTGGGGGGGGGGGATGGATTGGCAGGGACACAACAGATCTAACTGATCCCAGTGACAGGGATCAGTAGATCTGCTTGTCCCCCTCTCACAGAACGGGGAACCACCGTGTTTACATTGGTGGTTCCCCATTCTGCAGCTCTGCAGGCGGTCGCGGGTCAGGAGCGGACATCGAGTCCGCCCAACCCGCAGGCACGCCCCCGCAGCGTGCGGCGGCCACGCGCGCCGCCGCCGCCTATGAGTGCGCGCCGTGAGCGTGCAAAGGGGCAGACATCCATGGACGTCCACCCAGAGATTGAGATCCGCGTTGTAGACGTCTTTCATCTATAGCGCGGATCTCAAGAGGTTAATTTTGTTTTGTATTAACTTTATTGCTATCACAAGGGATGACCAACATCTCTTGTGACAGCATAGTCCATAACAGGTACCCTTTATGGAGAGATCTGGGGTCTTTTAGACCCAAAATCTCTCCTCTGGCCACCAATACAGTGGATCAGACACAGATCGTCTGATCGGCTGCTTTCATGGCCACTAACAGGGTCAGAGTGGAGGAACAATGTCTGTTTCTCTCGCTCTGTGTAGTGCTGTTGTTGCCTCTGGTCACATAGCTCCCTGGCTCCGCGAGCGAGCGGGAGAGCCTGGGAAAGGCGGCAGAAGCGGAGGGGGGAGGGGGACCCCTTCGCCACCCGCAGAAGTGATCAGCCATTCAAAACACTTCTACTGAACAGGAAATCACTGGCTGCAAATTTTGATACCGGGATAATGCATGCAGCTACAGGCATCATCTAGGTATAACCACTTCGATCTAAGAATGTCCATGGGCGTCCTACGGTCCTGAAGAGGATATGAGGCATTGAAGCTGAAATTGTTGACCTCTGATTATGAATTTGCTAATTGCCTGGTATTTATGAGGATCCCTCATATTTCAATACTTTGTGTCCTGACTTTTCTCTTAAGTCACTAATCTGCATATGTCTCCCAAGTTAATGATTTGGACCATTTTACACTTCCTGCCATAACCCCAGTATCATCATTTTTTTCAGCAGGCAGTGCTCTAACAAGGAAAATCAATCCAAGTGGCTAATTTCTCTTACAGGTTGCAGAAGAGGATCCCTCCTCTTGCCGCCCTTCGTTCCCTCTCCGGTGTCTCTCCAATAGAGTTACAATAGAGGTGAACGCCTCTATGGTCTAGGACAGTGTTTCTCAAATCCAGTCCTCAAGGCACCCCAACAGGTCATGTTTTCAGGCTTGCTATTATTTTGCACAGGTGATTTGATCTGCCTTAGTAATTACCACGGCCGTTTCATCTGAGGGAAATCCTAAAAACATGACCTGTTGCGGCTGGAGTTGAGAAACACTGGTCTAGGAGACTGGAGGCGAAAAGCATTTCTGTCACTTCCGGTTAGGGCAGATGTAAATACTGCCTTTTTTTTCTAAAAAGCAATGAGGCTTTTTTATCTCTTGCTTTCAAGGGTAGAGGAGAGATCTGGGGTCTTATAGACCCCAGCTGACTCCAAAAAGAAGGGCTGTCATGCTTTGTTTACATTTCTTGTGATCGCAATAAGTGAACCAAAAAATAAATAAAATAAAGGGACAGTGTAAAAATAAAAAACAGTTAATAAAATAAATGATATTAAAAAAAGTTTTAAAGATCCCTTGTGCTCATGCAAAGAGGTAAGTGCATACGTAGGTCGCGCATGCATATGTAAATGGTGTTTGCACCATGAACCTTATAGCAAGAGCAATAATTCTAGCACTAGACCTCCTTTGTAATTCTAAACTGGTAACCTGTAAAAATTTTGAAAGTATCACCTATGGAGATTTTTATTTATCAGAACTTGTCGCCATTCCACAAACGTGCACAATTTTAAAGTGTGACATGTTAGGTATCTATTTACTTGGCATTACATCATCTTTTATAAGTTACCAAAAATTGGGTTATATATTGTGTTTTTTTGCATTAAAATTCATTAAAGTATATTTTTTTCCCAAAAAATGTTTGAAAAACCGCTGCGCAAACACCGTGTGACAACAACCACCATATAATTCTCTGCTAAAAAAATATATATATAATGTTTGGGGGTTCTAAATAACTTTCCAGCAAACAATACAGATTTTTACATGTAAACAAAAAGTGTGAGAATAGGCCTGGTCTTCATGTTTTTAAAGTTTGTGTGAGCCTAATAGCCAACAAGCAGAAGGAAGTAAGCAAAGAGAACCCCATTATTTCTTTCATAACATAAAATGTTTACCTTAACTTGTCCTTAACACTTAAAGTGGAACAAGCCCACCAATTTATTTAAACCAGTATTTATTGAAAAGATAAGGTACAACTGCTGATACAAGTCGTATCATTTGACAGGAGTAGTGATTAAACAGCAGGTAAAGAACATAGGATCAAATGGTAGACATAACCATTAGCGATAATGGCATCAAAACAGAATGAGGCAGCAGTTACATGAAAGTCAAACATCACGCCTTATTAGTATACCTCGGTAGGTTTCATAGTATATTTCAGGGGTCCACAAACCTTCTAAACAAAGGGTCGGTTTACTGTATTTCAGACTTTAGGGAGGCTGGAGTAGTCAGTGGAAGTAGAAAATGCCCTAGCATCAGTGGGAGTAAAAAAATTACATAGTGCTTGTAGTCAGTAGAAGAAAGAATATTGCCCCATCTTTGGTATTAATGGGAGTAATAGTGCCTAATTGTTTAAATCAGTGGGAGGAATTATGCCCCATTGCTGGTGTAAGTGGATGGAATAGTGTCCCATCACTGGTATCGGTGGAAGGAAAAATTCCCCATTGTTGCTGTCAGTGAGAGGAATGGTTCCCCACTATTCATGTCAGTGGAAGGAACAGTACTCCTTGTTGGTGTCAGTGAGAGGAATAGTGCCCCAAGGACATGATTAAGGCAAGCAAAGGGCCACATTCAGCCCACAAGCTGTAGTTTGGAGACCACTGATATATTTTATTGACAGATAGAAAAATAAAGGAAAAAGAGGTAAAGGAGAGAGAAAGAAGAAGGGGAAAGGAGAAAGAAAAGGGGGTGCCAAGGGAAGGCCCAGATTAGACACATAGTTCTGTCTTAGGAACCTGGACAGGTATAATGTGGTTTCATGCAGTGGCAGCTGGTGGGGTTTTTTGGGCGGGGTGGCAAACAACCACCCCCCCCCCGGGCAGCATGGCACTACCCCCTATGTCTGCTGGTCTGTCCAGCACTTCCCCGATCTAGGCTCCAGGGTGGCAGGGTACGGGCAGCGGTTCCAGGGTGTGGGCAGTGGCTCAAGGGTGGTGGGGTGCAGGCAGAAGCTTCAGGGTGGCAGGGGGCATCCAATAGGATCGCCTGATGTTTTACCAATTGGGAAATGGGTCTCAGACCAGCTTCCTGATTGGCGGGGAGGAGAGTTAGCGTGAAAATAGCGAATATTCATTCGCTATCACCACACAACTGGGTGGGATCGGGGTGCAGTGCTCTGTGCCACCAGTCTACTCTTTTTTGAAGCCTATTACAGCCTCTGGCTCTAATCACATGCTTCAAAAAATACTCCCCCCCCATTGTAATCCATAGTCCGGTGCCCTGTATGTAGATCAGGGGGCTGGACGCATGGATAGGGGGGTGCGCCGCTAATGGACGGGCCGCCGCTGGTCTCATTGGAAGATAAAACTTTTCAGATTTATCATTATCCTGTGCAATCATGCATTCCATTCATATGAACATACTGAGTGCATAGAGGGTGAAACCAAGGGAAAGTGCTCAGAGGTGAGTAGGGGATGAAAACAAGGGGTGACTCGGAAGGAGGCAGTACCTGCACCTATTCTCTGAGAAAAAAAAGCCCTGTTTACATCTGCCTGACCATAAAGCTGCATGGAGCTTCTAATCAGGTCCCCCTGAAAAACTGATGGCTGCTGGAAAGCCCATGTGAAAGGGACCTTAACATTAACACTAGTATTTAACCTTAAAGTGGATGTAAACCAGAAAAAAAATTGTAATTAATAATTCTGCCTGGTAGCGTATAGCATGTTATGTCATCTGTGCCCAGTCCTGCCACAAAGAGTTAATCCAACTGTGAGTAATCAGCTTATCTTTTTTCAGGAAGAGAAAGTTCGACTAACAGGGAAATACACAGTCGATCCGCCCCTTGCTCTGTGAGTGACAAGCAATTTGCTTATCTCCTCCTTCACACAGCAGAGATAGTTTTACACTACCCCCTCCCTCCCTCCTCAATGTCTCAGTATAGAGGTGGGTGGGGAGGCTGGTGATATCACAACTCCACCCACCAAACTCCAGCAAACACAGACACCCTCTGATTTCAGAGTTTTACAGAGCTGCTAGTGCTTACAGGAAGGACATTTGAAAGGTAGGGATAGATGCAGGAGGCTTGCATGTATATATACATTAATACTGTGTCGTTCGTTTATACTGGGTGGGGGGTGGGTTTACATCCACTTTAACCACTTGCCGACAGCTGATCGGCAAGTGACGGCGACAGAGTGGCTCTGTAACGCGAAACGCTGTCATGCGACGGCGGCCGCGATACAGAGCCTAGTGAGCGCGCGCGCGCCACCAGAGGCGCGCTGTGTTCGGGGGGGGCCAGGGAGCGGGTGCGGCGGCTTCGATTGCCGCCGGCTACCCGCGATGCCCCCCCCGGAGTGAAGGAACGGAGGTCCGTGTATGTAAACACGGACCTCCGTTCTGTGAAAGGGGAAGGGCTGTGATCACAGCCTTCCTGTACATGAAGGCTGTGACCACTTCCCTTCCCCTGCTAGGGCAGCCCCCATACAGTTATAACACGCCCAGGGAACATAGTTAACCCTTAGAGCGCCCCTGCAGGTTAACCCCTTCACTGCCAATGGCATTTACACAGTAATCAGTGCATTTTTATAGCACTGATCGCTGTATAAATGCCAATGGTCCCAAAAAAGTGTCAAAATGTTCCGACATGTCCGCCCTAATATCGCAGTACCGCTAAAAATCGCAGATCGCCGCCATTACTAGTAAAAAATAAAAAAAATAAAAACCCCAAAAATGAATTCTCATCATCCGTAAATGCGACCACTTTTGCGCAAACCAATCAATAAACGCAGATTGCGATTTTTTTTATCGCAAATATGAGGAAGAATATAAATTGGCCAAAAACGGTGAAAAAAAATGTTTTTTTATTTTTTTTTTTTTGGATTTGTATTTTAGCAAAAAGTAAGAAATTTGGGTTTTTTTGCAAAATTGTCGCTCTTCTTTTGTTTATAGCGGCGATCAGAAATGACGCAGAGGGGATCAAATACCACCAAAAGAAAGCTATATTTGTGGGGAAAAAAGGACGCAAATTTAGTTTGGGTACAACGTCGCACGACCGCGCAATTGTCAGTTAAAGCGACGCAGCGCCGAATCGCAAAAAGAGCTCCGGTCCTAAAGCTGGAAATCCTTCCGGGGCTGAAGTGGTTAAAGAGGATGTAAACCTCCAAAAAAATAATAAAAAAATAAAAAACAATCAAGACAAAGGCATAATGCACTAGTAGGCATCACATACTAGCACATTATGAAATACTTACCTTAGAATGATGCCCTGAATCGGCGCCGGCACACCGAGTACACAGCCGATATCTTTCACTGGATTTACTTCCGGGTTCGGAAGCTGTGATTGGCTGGAGCCGTGGTGACATCACTCCCGATTGGCCGGGTCTGCAATGACATCACCCGCGCATGCGTGCGGGAGGCGCTGCTCATGGCATGGGCCCTGAAGAAACGGCACCAGCGGGCCGTTTCTTCAGTGCGCATGCGCCAATGACATTGGCAAAAGCGTATACAGTGAATATCTCCTAAACTGTGCAAGTTTAGGAGATATTTACAGTACCTACAAGTAAGCCTTATTATAGACTTACATGTAGGTACAAGAGGTGTAACAGAGTTTACAACCACTTTAAACATAACCTCCTAAAAAAGTGTCTGAAATCTGGTTAATAAAGTATTCAGGGATGATACGCCATACCATGGGAATGTTAATTAACATCTCAAGTGAGAACTAAGAATGGGCACAGGTCACATGACTGCTCCCCTTGCAATCAGGAACCAATCAAACCCACCAGCTCGTGCTGCCTTGCAAAGAGAGGTACCGTGACACCTGGAATCAGCTAACTGTGGCTACAAAGGGCATTTTTTTACAAAGTGAAATGAAAGGGTGACCATTGTCACAGAAACAGAAAGTAAGGGGAAATTCTAAACTTTAGAGCTGTCATGAGAGCAAGGGTTGAGGGAAAATCTTCCAGTGGGTACAGATGTTTTAGTGACAACTGTCTAAGATTGAAATCCCCCTCATTTTCCTCTCACTTCCTCTTGCATCTCGAAGGCAGGAAGTGAAAGGACATCTTCCTAAGTATGACACACAGCAACAATAACATGATATGTTTTTAGTTGTAGTTCAAAAGAACTAGAAGCACCATGAACCTATTATCCAAATAACATCAGTACCTGCCCCACAGGTACAATTTAATATTCTTATTCAAGTTGTACGCACAATGAAGTACCAGCCTTGGGTGCCAATTAACCTATCAATATATCATTTGGATTCTCAGATGTAACAGAAGCACCAAAAGGTAACCCCTTTATGGGTTTTCTGTGGGTACTTCTTTTACCACACACACAGAAAATGTACAAACTTCTGGCAGTTAGTGCCCTTGGGGGCAGATTAGCGAGACACTTAGCCACCATGTTATCATATTTTTTGTCCTAATTAAAACAGTGGTGCATAGATGCATCATAATCTATGCAAGAATTAATTAATTTTAAAACTAAATCAGAATAAATAATTGATGTACTTTAGAGCACAGTTGAGCCAGAATGTATCAGCAGGTCTTGCTTCCATAATTTTAGGTGGTGAGTGGAATCATAAAATTATTTCTTAATGCTCAAGTGGCCACTTGTACGTCCAGTACTGCTGGGTTATAGCACACATACAGTCTAATATTATAGGGACAATAAACCAAACTGCATACAGCTGTTTCAGGCTTATTGGTCATCATCAACACTAAAGTGTATGGAAACCATGTCTTTTATAGGATAGGGCTTGGGTAGCAATGAGTAAGTAAACTAAGATTGATTATGGTGAGGTGTGCTTAACGGTAAAAAAAAAAGCCTCTGTTGAACTGCAGATCCCTTTTGTTAATGGGCTCCACTGTGTTTCTCTCTGGTTTAATGGAGATAATTTTGGTTTCTTTTGGCCTACCTCACCATGATCTTTTTAAGAAAGAAAATTGATCTATGATACATTATTATAAGGCCCAATTTGGGGTCCTGACCCAAAGTCCTAACCAGAGCTGCAAGAATCCTCAAGATTACCATAGGGTTGATTTACTAAAACTGGAGAGTGCAAAATCTGGTGCAGCTCTGCAATCTGCTTCCAGGTTTTTATGTCAAAGCTTAATTGAACAAGCTGAAGTTAGAAGCTGGTTTGCTATCATGTACAGCTGCACCAGATTTTGCACTCTTCAGTTTTAGTAAATAAACCCCCATATGTTCAGAAATAATGTGTTTAAGTCTTAAAGCAGAGTTCCACCCAAAAGTGGAACTTCTGCTTTAATGGAAGGTGACCCCCCCGGCATGCCACAATTGGCATGTCCCTTTTTTGGGGGGTGACCAGGGACCTTGTTTTCACAGGGTCCCAGGTCCACTTCCTCCCCTGGCACTGCGGCTCCAGGAAGGAAGTCCACCTTCCCCCTCCCTCTCGGAGATCTTCTGGAACACGTCACAGGTCCCAGAAGATACTCCGGCCAGTCACAAGGCACAGCGCGACTCGCACATGCGCAGTGCGCATCCGGCTTTGAAGCCAAAGCTGAGTGCCCACACCTGTGATGCCGGTGCCCCCAAGGGGAGGGGGAGAAGAACAAGCCCTCGGGCGACCGCATCGCTGAAGCGAGGGACAGGTGAGTGTCCGATTATTAAAAGTCAGCAGCTACACTTTTTGTAGCTGCTGACTTTTACATGGGTGGAACTCCACTTTAAAGTGATACTAAACACACACTGTTTAATTTACGTGGTCTCTTCTATTTCTGTATGTGGATGATGGCACTGTAATTATTTTAATTTAAAAAAATAAATACCTTTCCTAATAGATATACAGCTGTCGCATGACCCAGCTCTTTCCCAGCCTGTCTGCAGAGAAACATAAGCAGGAGGAGCTTCAAGTCCTCTGCTGCTGGTCACATGTTAAAAATAAGAAAAAAGAGTAAAAATTAATAAATAATATCAATAAACTGTTTTAAAATGTCATACAAATATATATTTGAAATCAAATCTTTAATA
This sequence comes from Glandirana rugosa, assembly GCA_018402905.1. NCBI lineage: Eukaryota > Metazoa > Chordata > Amphibia > Anura > Ranidae > Glandirana > Glandirana rugosa. Next base: position 285,687 of record BLSH010323973.1, on the reverse strand, counting down.
TTTTTGGCAATTACATGGTGCAGGCGGATTTATGCCAGTCACAGGCTGTGTCATTCCCCTACAGCCTGTCAGCATGTGGTTTAAAATAAGAGGGAGGTGAAGCCACCATTAATCTACATGTAATATCCCGCCCCTACTGTGTTTAGCTGGTTAGTGGGCATGGAGGAGGAGGGAGGGAGTGGGCTGTCATTTACCACTTTGTATACGCCCACATATGTGACTCTATAGTCACATGGGCTGCTCAGGTGTTATAGGGAAGAAAGGTAGAACACTGAAAATTGAGCATGTGTAGAGTTGCCACCACAGCTGCACAATCCCTAGCTAAATCGGGAACATGAACAGAAGGAGGAGACAGAGAGCAGCAGGATCAACCAGTTTTTTTGCAGAATACGAAAAATTAATCTCATAGTGACTAAGTGAGTATGAGCAGCATGTAATACACCATTTATTGATAGTTTTTTATGATGTGGGTTCAGCAACACTTTAACAGGTGGTGGTCTAAGTCAACTTTAAACTTAAAAGAGATCATTTCAGAAAGTAATATTTAGATTAAAAAGTACAATATCCTTGCATAATGTTCATTTTTAGTGTCCATACACCTTTAAATATTATTCTTTTTCATTTTAATGTTTGCTTTAACATAGAGCTGTACTTCTTAAACTTCTTGACTTTTTTGTATAGTTTTCCACCAATTTGCTGTAGATTTCCCTTGGTAAAATCCATTCTGATTGCCTGTGTGAGAAAATAAATGTATGGTTATATATTTTGGAATTTGCATTCCATTACCTAGGTTTGCATGTCATAAAACATTTATTACACCCTTGGGCTAGAGTCTTAATAATGACTGGGTGAAAGCACTAATGTGGACTTGGACTTGCAATGGTACAAAAGATTAATGCGCTTTGATGTAACCCAGCAAATAATGCTGCTTGCCAATTTGTCCCATCAAAAGACATTATAACTGCACACACACAGTCCTCTGTGATGTTTGAAAAGCTACAAAATACAGCCTACAGCTTGTGGAAGTCAGCCCTGCAGGTTACTCTCAAAATAAGGTCTTTTTTTATACAGCTATTTCTTTGGTTGAATATACATATATTACATTGCAGGGTCTTCATTAAAGCTTTTACAATATGTTGCATGTACAAAAAGACAAGAGCTTTAACATTCTCGCAAAAGTGATATTTTTTCAATAATTAATATACAACACTTACATTAGAAACACAACTGATAGGCTCTTCGGTGGTCTTTTCTAAGATAGCATAAGGAACATAAAGTATAGGATAGCAATGGAATTTTAGTTATTTGAATCAATAAAAATGAGAAAAAATATGTTGAATAAAAACAGTTCTTTCATAGTGAGAGTGTAACAAAACAAGTAGTATAAAACAAGCTAAAAACACAATGCAAATCAAACATCAGTGGTTAAAGTGGAGTTCCACTCAAAAGTGAAACTTCTGCTTTAAGACCTCCTCCCCAGCTCCTGATGGCAAAACTGAGCTTTTGGAAAGGAGGGGGGGGGGTGCGGATACCCAATTTATACAGGCACTTCCGTTCCAGGCGATCGGAAGTGGAAGGTCTCCTTCCCCCTCCCTCTCGAAGTCTTCTGGGACACAGGACAGGTCCTAAAAGACTTTGGGACCAATCACGAAGCACAGCGGCACTCATGCATGCACAGTGCGTGCTCTGCCATGAAGCCGCAGCCGGGTGCCCACAATAGCAATGTCGGCGCCGCGGAGGGGAGAGGGAGAGATCCGAGGCTCGTACCGGTCACATCACTGGACCAGGAGACAGGTAAGTGTCTGTTTATTAAAAGTCAGCAGTTACACTTTTTGTAGCTGCTGACTTTTAATAAACTTAAAAAACAGTGGAACTCCGCTTTAAAGTGATACTAAACACACCCTATTTCTTTTACAATTATATTCTGTTTACGTATATGAATGATTGCACTGTATTTATTTTAATTTTAAAAAAGTACTTTTTTCATAATCGATATACAACTGTCCTGTGACTTAGCAGGAGGATCTTCTAGTCCTCTGCTGCCAGTCACGTGTTCAAAAAAAATTCACAATACAGAGGAAAAATACATAATTCATATCAAATAAATGTGTTAAATCATCATACAAATATATATTTGAACTCAAATATTTATTATTTGTGTGCAATAACATGGTGTGGCTATCTAGCGAGAGGTTCTGCCTGTTCCACACCCCTCCAGCCTGTGTCTATTGTTTGTATGTGCTTAGAATGAGGCGATACCTGCATCAATTAAGATGTAATATCCCGCCCCCATTGTGTTTAGCAATTCAGTGGGCATGGAGGAGGAGGAGGAGGAGGAGGAAGGGAGTAGTCTGCCATGTATCCCTGTGTATACACCCACATGTGTGATTCTATAGTCACATGGGCTGCACAGATAAGGAAAAAGAGGATATGAACGGCTTAGAAGAGAACTGAATCTGGAGCATGCTCAGTAGATGTGGCAATGGCTGGATTACACAATCTCAGGCTGCAGCAGGGATAAAGAAAAAGGAGGGAGGGATAGTTAACAGCAGAAACAATGTGGTTTAATGACACGTTAATACATACTGTATGTTTTATCTACTCACATTATCATCATTAAAACTTCTGAGCAGGGCCGGTGCTATACTATTTTGCGCCCTAGGCAAGACCAGCTACTTGCGCCCCCCCCCAAAAAAAAAAGCTCCTAACAGTGGGACTATTGTGGAGGGCTGGAGGGTGAATGTTATCTATGTAATTGGTACCTGCTTGCAGTATGCCTTGGGTTTGCCAATGTTTCCCCACAATCCAGAATAAAATATTTGTCCAAATCTACATTCCATAATACTGACTACAGGGAATATGACTGCAGGCTGTGTACTGTCAACAGTGGCCTTTGTGTGGGCAATTGACACTGACTAATTATTCAGATCTGCCGATTTTAGAAGTCGCTGTGTGAAAAAATACAATAGAACAAAGCCCTAATCTGCTTTTTTAGGCTATAATCATAGGGCCAGTTCTATTGCCCTCCATGCAATAAAAAAGATATCATTTGGTTAGAGATATGTATGACTAAAGTTAGAAGTAGACATTTAAGGACAGTCAGATGAGCATGCATGATTTGACCTCCCTCCAGGTTTTTTTCTTGGCCAGCTTGTCCACAAACATGCGTATTCAGCTCAGGTAAGCTTATGTATTTAAAAACATAGAAAACAGTGCAATAGTGCAGACCATCAATTTAAAACACATGCATAACATCGATTTTACTTACAATCAGGTAATATTTAGATACCACATTATATCACTGTATAACATGTTATATTTTCTAGATTGCAAGCTGTGGGTTAAAGACAATAGGGTTCTCCTATAACCCTGATTCCCCTCCCCTTCCCACACTGGGCATTTATGTCCCTCACTGTCTTGATCTCCCAAACAACAGGAGTTTGTTGTAGGGGTTCCTACCTCTGGGACACCGATCTGTTTGTTTAAATAAATATAAGTTTACATATAGTTATAGTATGTTGCTGTTAAATTATTATGCAAGTGGATTTATCAAGTAATCTCTGGATACTTTGATATTGTAGAAATGTACCTAAGATGTTCTACAGTTTCCCGATGAAGCAGGTGGGAAGAGTGTGAAACACGTTAAAGCTGAACACACTCCCTACTCCAGAATCATACTCCATAATTGTTTGTAAGGAGGAATAATATCCCCATTGTTGTTAATTATTGTTGTTTGATTATAAAGAGGGGTAATGAGTGGGCAGTGTCTGTGGACCAATATATGTCAACTGATGTGAAATCTTCTTTAATTATTTGTGACATAGGTTTAATACTCATGCTGAGCTCTTTTGTAACCACAAAAATATTTTTTTACTAGCTGATTTTACTGAGATACTAAAACTACGGTTTTAGTAAAATAATTGGATTTGTGTGTTGCAGCTTTTTAAATGGCACATGAAAAGACCTGTTGGCTCCTTGGTTCTTGAGCATATTGCACAAAGTGGGATGTGGCACACATACTATTGGCCAGTCATGCCCAATTGTTTCAGTTACAAACAGGTAAGAATGACAGGCTTATTGCAGTACTGGTAAAACTGCTAAATCCATTCAGCTAGAAGTCTCATCTGTGGCCAGCTGGTTAGAAGGATTCTCAGGAAGGGTGGTGACATAGCTTGAACCCTTGCCAAGAATGAAGCAAAGTCCTGGCTGGAACATGAAGCTGTGCAGAAAACAGAGTTGTTAATGCTAAGTCCCTACTTCCACTTAAATGTGTTGGAGGACCCTGAGCGTCCAAGTTGTTAAGCCAGTTTCTGGACCTAAAAGGGGATCTTATTCAGCAGCTTTTCAGGGATGGTGAATCAACCACATCCCAGCAATCCCACAATACAGACATTTTATGGTTCGGGTTCTCAGGCTTTAGGCCTAGATATCAGTACTACACATTTCAGATGCCTTCAGTGCTATCATGGTACCAGCTACAATTTACAGCTGATCACATCCACAACTAGGGCCAGTGCCCAGACATCTTGACCAATGCAACAGACAAATCTTTCTGGTCACTGCTCCCTACTAACCCCTACAAATTACCACCACCACTCCTATTCCAAACTGACTGCTTCAGAGATCTCCCAAGGTAGAGGTGTACTTATGTGCCCAACTTCCTGCAGCCTTTAGGCAATTGCACCCGCTTTAGATTAAGCTACTTACATTCAGCATTGTACAGAAGCAAGGTTTTGAATACAATAACGCACTGCACAACTCAGCGATACATTTCATACAGATAGTTCCTTCCCAAACACTGGGTAAAATGCAATGCCCAAAGGGGTATTTGTCCATACATACTTAAAAACGTAAATTTCAAACTTTATTCCCGGTAATGGGTGTTAAAAAAAGGACAAGCTGCTGCTGCAGTTTGTATGTTTTCATAGGGCTATTGGCCCTAGCAGGTGTGTCCCTCCAAGAAAGTACACAATTTCCACTACACAGTCTACATCTATTCTGTTTTTGGTGCACTAATTTAACTTCAACCCAAACTGGGTTTACCTATACAATGGGTGAGGATTGAGTTTGAACCTTTATATAGCACTGGTGAGTAAAAATTAAAAAACAAAATGGCAGTAACCCCCTCTTACATATGTTTCAGGGCATTTGCACCTTCCTCAAAGTTTTGAGCTCAAAACTACCTCTAGATCTTTACAAAGCTGCAAGGGTTTGGGTGGTTTCAAAGTTTATATTACAGAGATTGTAACTTACAGCACCTGGATAAAAGGAACAAACAACAGTGACCCACCTAGAAGGTAGCTACTATTTCCTCTAGATCTATAAGACAGGGCCTCTAGTACATTGGGAAGACAAAAGATTGTCATATAATCCAAACAGATTGGGCAACTGTCTTCTCATAACCATGCATGCCATAAACCTGTTAAGCATGAGATCATGATTGCCTCAACCAATTCAGGCTCAGTATTATGCTAACACCACTGCTTAGGGTTCCCTTTGTTTTAATGATTACTGCAGCCAAGTTTAAGCAAAGAGCATAGGAATTTGACCAGATGGAAATTTCTATTGTGAATTTAAGCATACAGAAACCGTATAGGGCAGATAAATGTGCTCAATCAATAGAAAGATCTTCAGTTCTGTCAGTTTGGGGATCATCTTACAAAAATATTTCATAAGGATTGTGTGCCGACTCACAATAGTGTGATGACAGACATTGCATGTGATTCACACTGCATTGCTGTTCACATCACATGCGATGTCTGTGCGATGCAATTTGAGCCATAGAAACTGTATGGCTGAAATTGCATCGCATTCGCACCAAAATGGTGCAGGACCCTTTTTTTGGTGCGCACTGAAATCGAATCGCATGGGTGTTCACACTTATACGATCCGATTCCTGCACCATTTCACAGTTCGCACTGTGATCTGCAAACAAATTTGGGAGTGTCATTAACTTTGTATTGACACCTGCAGCGATTTGCAGATCTCAGTGTGAACCATTGCACGATTCAGGTGCGATGTGGGAACCTGCACTAGATTGGGAGGGTTTCTGCATCGCACCAGTGTGAACTGAGCATGTAACATACATCAGCATTGATGCTGCAACCCTTGATTTATCTCTTGCTTGCCCCAGGTATGCTCCCAAGTGCTGACAACAGGGCCGGAGTGGGTAATGTAAAGACAAACACTAGATGCAGAGCTGAGTACTAGAGTGGAGAAGTAATCACCACTTGACCTTATTCTGTGATCAGCCTTAGGAAATTGTGGGTGTGTGATTGTAAAGTGAAAGGTCATCAACATACTGCAGTAGAGTTCATTCCAGGTGAGTGCTTTGCAAAACTTTGAGAGGGACGGGTGTTGGATGACAAGTTGTAACAGTGACAGGTATGACCAGACCTGCTATACTCTGGATCTACAGACTATAGTAACCACTATCCTGTCTTGAAAAGGGGAGCTGGAATTTTGCATTTACTGTGGGATAATATGTTTTCACAATAAAGAGTACATTTGTTAGGATTTCTGGTTAAGTTTGCATAATTTCTAAAGACAAAGATCTTTACGATCTATTTGGTCATTACTAGTACCCACATGCCCCACTGTCTTTAGTATTGCTTCAAGAGCATTGTAGTGCATGTTCACACGTTTTTCATTGAATGAAGCAACAGATAATTTATGCATTGCACTACCTTTAATTTTTAAAGCCATTCCAATACATAACCAAAACAAATTCACCACAATCCACCACGATTGAGGGCTATTGGACACATTCAATGCAACATGAGTAAATATGCCCACAAAAACATACACATATAAGTGAACAGGCCCTCACAGACTGTTAGAAGACTGTGCTAAGGGTTAAGTCAGATGGGTGTGGTTTCCTCTAATTCCGGGATGAGCAGCTCTATTTAAACTTCCTGCTTCCTGTAGCAAGTTGCTGTCTGATCTACAGCGTATAGTGTGTGTGTCTGAGCAACCTGTATCTTGATTTCCTGTTCCTGTGACCCGGCTAACCTGACCCTGCTGATTTCCTGCCTGCACCGACCTCTGGATTACCTACGACTACTCTCCTGCCTGATCCTCCTGCACTTCTGCCTCGACCCAGCAATTGTCCGTCTGTCCGTCTTCACGTCCTCCTAGTCCGTCCTCTCATCAGCATCCATTAGGTCTCCAGCCACGTCCGTCCTTTAGTCGTCCCAGTCCAATCGGCCCAGTGTCCTTGTCCTTTAGTTCTATGTCCAACGAGTCTGTGTGTGTGATATGCGACATCTAGTCTGTCGTTGAACGATGTCCTTCGTCCTTCAAATTTATCTCGACGAGTAGGGCCTTAATCTCCTTTGGTGTGGGTAGACTGAATTGGGAATCGTGTCAGAAGATTGTCAGACACTCCCGGACAAGTGAATATACACATACAAAAACACCCGTATAAATGAGTACAACGTAACTTACACAGGTTATCGGGAG
>BLSH010323973.1:243484-265538 GCA_018402905.1 Glandirana rugosa | reverse complement strand
CCATAAAAACTTTGTAGGTGTTCTAATCACTCTCTACTCTCTAAAACTAAAGAAAAAGCTTTATCCCTGAGTTACACTCTAACGCGAGTATCAGATCACTGCCCTCCTCACTCACCGGTGACAGAGGACCAATTGAGCTCACATCGCGCTTGTCACTAGCGTAACAATACCACTAGAGACATAATATACAGCAGCAAAGAGATAACACAGAATGGGAGGGGAAAGTTACTGACATTTAAATGTCTGTGATCAATCAGAGATTCGGTGATGAGTCCATGGGTTCTCAGATGTTCGTTCTTTGAGAGGTTAGAACTGAGAACTGTCCTTGGCATTCTCTTTTTGTCTGGGTGTACAGGGGTGGGGCCGTATGCCCCTGACCACTCACATGGGTAAGGAGGGCCCGTGGGCTGTCCAGGGTGGACCGTGGAATAACAATCTTCCTTAATATGCAATTTGCAGTATAAAAACCATATCTCGGGATGGGATTATCATGCAAATTCACCATTAAGGAATACACGTTCCGCATGCACAGTGCATCAAAATATGCCTAAACATGACAGGCTTGTCACTTTCTGTGACCCTGGGAAGAGGATAAACTATCAGGAGGCTCCCTTACAATTGAATTAATCAAAGTTTGGGTTCATTTTAATCGGTATGCCTTCACGCATACAGATATATAACTTTTATTAAGATGTCAAGTTCCTATCTGGAGTTGTGAAATGTGGGTACATTTTTTACCTTTTGAGATGGCTGAGGTCTTCTGGAATGTCACAGCTGCCTAAGGAAGGGGGGGGGGGGTTATGGTTCTTATTACCCAGGCCTCCTGTGCTGTCTCTTAATGGATCTGATATGTTGGTTTATGATCGGGCCTGGCAAAACATCCCCCAGTCTCCTTGGAGCCTGGTAGAATATCTAGAAATTCCTAAGTTGGAGGGAGGGGGGGCAGGGGTTTGTTTTAGGTTAGAACCCTAATGGCTGTCCCTCGCAAAATCGTTGCCAGGTTTGTGTGCCCCTGCATGTGATATCATTACATCTCCCCCCTTACATGGTTGCATGGAAGGGGAATGCAGTTCCCCTCCCGACGCAACTGACTCCTGCAGTCTTGGCTTGTTGCGACAGCCCATCAGCATTGCCATGGGTGCTGCTTTTCTTGTGCTGGATGGTGAAATCACATTGCTGAAGGATTAAGCTCCAATGAAGTAGCTTGCCATTCTCCCCAGCAACATGATTTAGCCAGCTCAAGGGATTGTGATCGGTGATCACAGTGAAGTGCCTCCGATAAAGGTACATTTGCAACTTCTGGAGAGCCCACACGATCGCAAGACACTCATTTTCGATTGTGGTGTATGCTACTTCCCTGGGAAGCAGCTTCCTGCTCAGGTAAAGGATGGGGTGTTCCTCTCCAGCATCATCTACTTGGCTCAGCACTGCACCCAACCCATAGGCAGAAGCATCAGTCTGCACTAGGAAACGGCGGGTGAAGTCTGGAGCCTGTAGCACAGGGGCGCTGGCCTCCTTCAGGGCCTGAAATGCCCTCTCACATTCTGGTGTCGAAGACAGCACTTTGGGTAGTTTCTTTTTGGTTAGGTCAGTCAAAGGTTTTGCCAGGCTACTATAGTTACCGACAAACTTCTATAGTAGCCGGCTGTCCCCAAAAATGACATAACCTGCTTTTTGGTTTGAGGGGTGGGCCAGGTCAGGATGGCCTCCACCTTCCCTGTCTCGGGTCCCAGAGTGCCTCCTCCTACCTGGTGTCCCAAGTACTGGACATCAGTCATGCCGATCTGACACTTACTGGGCTTTACAGTCAGATTGGCAGTTGTCAGTTGGTCCAGGACCCGTGACAGGTGCATCAGGTGTTCCTCCCAGGTATGGCTGACCATGGCAATGTCGTCCAGGTAGGCCACGGCAATGGTTTCCAGCACCTCCAGTAAGTCATTCATGGCTCTCTGGAAGGTAGCTGGGGCGTTCTTCATTCCAAATGGCATGACGGTAAATTGGAACAAACTGAATGGGGTGATAAAGGCCGACTTTTCCTGAGCTTCAGGGGTTAGAGGAATTTGCCAGTACCCTCGGCTCAGATCCATGATTGTTATATAGAGGGCAGCCACCAGCCTATCCAACAACTCATCGATCCGGGGCATGGGTAGGCATCTGCAGTGGTGATAGCATTCAGCTTTCGGTAGTCCACACAGAACCTGGTCGTCTGATCCTTTTTGGGGACCAGGACCACTGGGGATGCCCAGGCACTGTGGGACTTCTGAATCACCCCCAGCTGCAGCATTTCCTCCACCTCCCTCTTCATGTCGGCCAGCACCTCTAGAGAGATGCAATGGGGGGATGTGCCCCAGTGTCCACCTGGTGGATAGTGAGGTCCGTCCACCCAGATTTCCCCGTAAGCCAGCTACCATGTAATGTCAGCACTTCCTTCAGCCCAGGTACCTGTGCAGGGGTAAGATTGGGGTTTATCATGTTGGGGTTTATCTGGTGTCAGCTAACAGGTCTAGGAGTGGGTCAGCCTCTTCAGGCTCTGACCTGCTGCAGACCGGCATGACATAGGCCATGTGCTCATGATGGGCTTTGATCATGTTCACATGAAAGGCCTTCTGCCGTCTATTCCCTTCTCCCAACCTGACTAGGTAGGTGACATCATTCAGACACTGGGTGATGGGGTACAGGCCTTCCTATGCTGCTTGGAGTTTGTTCTGCCACAAGGGAAGCAGAACATACACCAGCTGACCAAAGTTACGCTAGAATTGCGGTCATACCAACTTTTCTGCCTGGTCTGGGCCTGGGTCATGTTTTCCCACACAATCCCCACCAACATCTCCATTTTATCCCGGAATGTTAGGATGTAATCTACAACAGAGACCTCTGGGTCAGCAATCTTGCCCTCCCAGGTTTCACAGATTAGGTCCAGGGGCCTTCTTACCCTCCGTCTGTACAGCAGTTCAAATGGCGAAAAGCATGTGGACTCTGTTAGCAAACAGCAAATGAGGCAGATATTGTTCCCAGTCCTTACCCTGGGACACCGCAACATTTCTTTCAGGGTACCATTGAAAAGCTTGCACAAGCCATCTGTTTGTGGATGATAAGGACAAGCCATGATATGCGTCATCTGTATTTTCTGGCAGAGAGCGTGCATCAAGTCACACAAAAACTGGGGGCCTTGATCACTAATGAGTTTGGCTGGGAATCCCACCCTTGTGAAGATTCCCAGCAGAGCAACAGCGACCTTGTCTGCATGGAGGGAGGAGAGAGCCACCTCCTCTAGATAACGCGTGGCATAGTCAACGACTGTCAGGATAAAACGTTTGCTTGAACTGCTAGGGATGGCTAGAGGCCCAACAATATCCACTGCCACCCTCTTAAGGTTCATCAATCACAGGCAAAGGTTTTAACGGAGCCCTGTGTACATCTCCTACCTTGCCTACTTGCTGGCAGGTAACACAGGATCGACAGTAATCAGCTATGTCCGTAAGCATGGTAGGCCAATCAAAGTTATGTATTAACTGCCCCCGGGTCTTAATGATCCCCAAGTGACCTGCTAGGGGAATCGCGTGAGCCACCTTTAGTAGCTGTTGCCTGAACTGACTGGGTACCAGAAGCTGCCTGCTACCTAAATCAGCTTTGTTCCCCTCTGTAGTCAAACTCTCCCTGTACAGTTTTCCTTTGTCCCAGTAAACCATTTGTTTGTCATTTTCTGCAGGGGGGCTATCAGCTAGACTCCTGAGCTGTGCCAGTGTTTGGTCTGTCTGCAGTGCTGCTTCAAAGGCTGAACCACAAGTCCCAGCAAGGCTCAACAGAGGTGGAGTCCACTGGGTCAGAACAAGGAGAGGGCCCAGAGACCTCCTCTTGCTGTTCTGCGACCCGGGCCTGTACCTCTGCAGCCCTTCAGCCCTGCGAGTAACCACCAGTATTGGTAATACATTGTCATCATTATCAACATTACATTCAACAGGTTGGTGGGTCCCGAGGACCGGAGTTGAGAACCACTGCTTTATGGTGTCGTAATCTTCATCCTACTCCGCTGGCAGGTCGATATACGCATTCAGGGCTTTGCCTCGTAGCCCTGGCGTCAGGTACCGGACCCATTGTGCTGGGGCAAATGGTACTGACAACAAGTTTTTCAAACAGTAGATACACATCAATGTCACTGTCCATTTCCATGACTGGAAATTTGGTGGCTGGGCTCCCAGGCGGAGAGGTGTCCCTGTGTTCTAGGGATCCAAGGTTCTGAGCCTGTCGCTGCTCTTGGAGTCTCAACATCTCCAGTTCGTGCTGACGATCAGCCTGTCTCTCAGCCCGGCGTGCTGCAGCGTCTCTCTCAGCCTGACGTTCCCCTCTCTCAGCCGCAACCTGGTGTTCTTCTCTCTCTGCCTGACATTCCAGAAACTGCAGGTACATCCCAGGATCCATTTCGCTGAGGCGCTGGAGTGTTTCCTGCATTTGAGGAGAGTCTATGCTGGTTGCAGGCAATCTGGGGCTGGCCTGCTCCTGCTGTGGCCTAGAGGGGACATTCAGTGGTATTCCCGTGTCAGTCTCTGTGTGCCAACCTATGAGGCTGTCGAGTCTGAACCACTTGGCTCTGCAGTACCCCTTCAACTTCAAGTTCCCCTGAGTTTTTCTCTGCTCAGATATTGTACTCCTGTAGGGCCTTTATCAGGCCTTCACAAGTTTTGTTACTGACGTCAAGGCCTCTTGTTGTACACTCAGCAGTCAGGTCATCTTTGTTCATCTTCTTATACACTGATACCCCAGACATTTTGCAAGCAGAAAAGATAAAACAGAAAGCAGACATAGAAAGGAGCTGTAGAAAGGAGTTGTTGCTGTATGTCGCTTAAAAAAAAAATATGCACCAGCTTGTCTCTATGGACTGTTTCCACAAAGGTTACAATCCTTCAGTGCAGAGCTAATTCCTAACAATGCACTGAATGCTCTTAAGGCAAAACTATCCCACCACCGCCAACCAATATGTGACGATCGTGGGTATCAGATCACTGCCCTCCTCACTCACCGGTGACAGAGGACCAATTGAGCTCACACCGCGCTTGTCACTACAGTAATGTAACAATACCACTCTCAGCTACTTCCAGCACAAATATTTCCCAGCTTGCGGGACCACAGTCTAAGTGCCAGCCGCCTGAGAGCCATTGTTACCGGTTTAATTCAAACAATTAACACTTTCAGTGCCACCACTAACCTTTGATCTCGAGTGTGATCTGGAGTGTTAGGTCTCCAACAATTAGCAATACCAATTATGATTTTAGAATAACCACCTGTAACACACGCTGTTACTACAGACAGGAATATTCAGATGAGTTATCCTAAACAGTAGCGCTCTTCAAAAGAACAGATTCATTATAGCTTGCATTAAGAGCTTTAGGAACAAGATTAACACTTTTCAGAATAAGGTTTAATGATGAAAAGGTGCAGTAAAATATTTACAGAAAAATTATGTTACAAAGCAACAAGAGACATAATATACAGCAGCAAAGAGATAAAACAGAATGGAAGGGGAATGTTACTTGCATTTAAATGTCTATGCTCAATCAGAGATTCGTGGGTTCTCGGATGTTTGTTCTTTGATGGTAAGGTGAGAACTGAGAACTGTCCTTGGCATTCTCTTTTTCTCTGGGTGTAAAGGGGTGGGGCCGTATACCCCTGACCACTCACATGGGTAAGGAGGGCCTGTGGGCTGTCCAGGGTGGACCGTGGAATAACAATCTTCCCTAATATGCAATTTGCAGTATAAAAACCATATGGGATAGGATTATCGTGCAAATTCACCATTAAGGAATTCACATTCCACATGCACAGTGCATCAAATTAAGCCTAAATATGACAGGCTTGTCGCTTTATGTGACCCTGGAAAGAGGATACACTATCAGGGGGCTCTCTTACAATTGAATTAATCAACGTTTGGGTTAATTTTAATCAGTATGCCTTCTCGCATACAGATATATACCTTTTTCCAAGATGTCACGTTCCTATCTGGAGTTATGAAATGTGGGTACATTTTTTACCTTTTGAGATGGCTGAGGTCTTCTAGAATGTCACCACTGCCTAAGGGAGGGGGGGTTATGGTTCTTATCATCCAGGCCTCCTGTGCTGTCTCCTTGGAGCCTGGTAGAAGACCTAGAAATTCCTAAGTTGGAGGGAGGGGGGACGAGGGGTTTGTTCTAAGTTAGAACCATAATGGCTGACCCTCACAAAATGGTTGCCAGGCTTGTGTGTCCCTGCATGTTATATCATTACACACATATTCCCATATTATGGACACATTACATATTTATATATGCAAACAGTAGAGTTTCTTTCAAAGAAATCATCACTGACCTCTGTAACTGCAGGTTCTGTGGGGTAATTGATCCTCAAAGATCAATATTCAGTATCTGAGGTCATGTTTCAGTCAGTTTCCATTTCACACAGTTATTTCACAGTTCTGGGTGTGTAAATTACCTGTTCCCACACCACACGCTCTGGTCCATGTTTGTGGTTCATACCTCACTACAGACCATACAAGTATGTGAAGGGAACCACAGTGTTCAGCGGGGGAAGGGGTGATAACAGGTATTCAATCCACCCGAAGTATCAGATACCTGAAGCAGCCAAAGGAAATGTAAAGTGTCCATGTTTCGACTCTTGGGCCACCAGAAAGGCCAAGGATCACAACAGAGACTCCATAGTTGTGTTTTAATGAGTTTTGAACAGCTTATAAGCATCTAGTGTTTGTTTACATTAGAAGGTGGTCAGGCTGACAAGTCCTGGCTGCCAGAACAAATAAGGGGAGAGGAGCTGCAATGTTCCTGTTGTGAACTTTGAAAATGAATTTGTCTCCATAGTGCCTGCAACTACATGGGTTAGTTAAGGATTGTTTTTTTTAAAACTCTGTCACAACTTGCTAAAGTGGTTGTATGCCCAAAATCAAATTTTTACCTACAGGTAAGCCTACAATAAGGCTTACCTGTAGGTAAAATTAATATCTCCTAAACCTGTACGGTTTAAGAGATATTCACCTTGCATGCAGCCGATGACGTCAGCAGTGCATGCACAGTGATGTCCCAGCGAAGGCCCTTGCCGGAAACACTGCCGGAAAGGTGGGCTCCCGCGTGCATGCGAAAGAGTGATGCCTTGCGGCTCCGGCCACTCACAGCGCTGGAGCCGGGAACACGGAAGGGTACCCCGGGGAAGATGTCAGCTCCCTCTGTGGGGACCAGGTAGCCCTGACAGAGCTTCATTCTGAGGTAAGTATTTCATAATGAATTAGTATGCAGTACATATTAGCTCATTATCCGTTTGCCTTACAGGTTTTTTTTTACATGAGCATACAACCACTTTAAGAATACATGAATACTTTAAAGTATGCCTATCACCAATGGGTTGTTTGTCCACAAAGAACACCCTGTAAAATGACAGGCTTTATACTTACCTTTCTGGCAATCTGTGAGGTGAAATTTTGTGATTTTTTTACACAAAATTGTCACAGCTGCTCTCTAGGGATTGCTACAGAGCTGTAACAGGAGAGAGGGAGTAATAAGCTTGAAACAGCCTGTCACGTACCTGGTCGTTAAGTCTGGCTTATGCGGGGGGCAACCTCTCTTACGGCCCTGGTTCGAGAACCTCTGATAGTGCAGACAGGGAGCTCTGGAGCACAGGGGAACACGAGGGCTGGACAAGTCTTTGATGGTAGGTATAAGTCCACTGGAGCTTGTGCAGGCTGAAGGATAGTGGTGCAGTCCGGGTCGGTAACTGGCAGGCGGTGCAGTACAGAGGGATCAGGCAAATGGGTAATCGGGTACAAGCTGGGTCAGCAATGTGCAGGCGGCTGAAGTACAAGGGGGTCAGGCAGAAGAATAGTCATAAACAGGCCGGGGTTCGGGCAGGCAGATAACAGCAGAGTCCAAAGGGTAGCCGGGGTCACAGGAAAAGGAAGTCTCTCAAACAAACGCTGGGGGTCACAGGTGCAGGAACGCTGTAGAATGGAGAGCACTTGCTTCCTGGTGCTGTCTGCTTAAATGGCCGCTACACGCGTATAGGAGCATGCGAGCGCGCTACGTACGCCCATGCATAGGCGATCCAATGGCCCAGCATGGTTCCTTACATTGCCCCCCCAAGGGGCAGCCTCCGGATGCCCAACTGGGCTCTCTTGGCCGGATTGTTCCTCCAAAAATTATTAATGAGTTCTTGAGCATGTAGGTTGCTTTTTGGTTCCCAAGAATTTTCTTCAGGCCCATATCCTTTCCATTTCACGAGAAACTGAGTGACCCCTGCTCTTCTCCTGCAATCGAGGATGGTGTCCACCTCGAACTCCTCCTCTCCATCCACCAGGACTGGTTCAGGTGGAGCAGTTCTCCGTCCGGGAAACAGATCTTTAGTAACCGGTTTGAGGAGGTGTACATGGAATACCGGCTTTATCCGGGGTGAGAGCGGAAGATCGAGCTCGTAGGCCACATTATTGATTTTTCTCTTCATTAGGAGAGGTCCTATGTATCTCGGTCCTAGTTTTTTGGACGGGCAAGACAGTCTTAAGTTTTGGGTCGCCAACCAGACCCGGTTGCCAGGCTGCAAATCAAGTTCTCCTCGTCTCCCCCAGTCAAATGTCCTTTTGTTGCGCTCTTGGGTTTGAGCAAGAGTTTCCTGCAGCAGTTTGTTGTTGCCTTCCAGGAACTGGGTAATCTCCTGCATGGCAGGAATCGCACTCTCAGGTAGCAGGTTGGGCAAGAATGTAGGGTGATAGCCGAGATTCACTCCCAGAACAGAGATTGCTTAGTAGCAGAATGGACAGAATTGTTTTAGGCGAACTCGGCTAACGGCAGCAGGGAGATCCAGTTGTCTTGGGAGTATGAGGAGTAGCAGCGGAGGTATTGCTCGAGGGTCTGGTTGGTCTTCTCTGTTTGGCCATTGGACTGCAGGTGGTATGCTGATGAAAAGGCTAGTTCAATTCCCAAGATAGAGCACAGAGACCTCCAGACCCGGGATGTGAACTGCACCCCTCTATCGGACACAATGTTTTTTGGAATACCGTGTAGGCGAACAACCTCCTTGATGAACACTTGGGCTGTTTCAGCAGCTGAGGGGGTGCCCTTCATTGGAATGAGGCAGTCAACCACCACAAAGATTGTAGTGAATCCTGCAGACGGGGGCAACTCAACAATAAAGTCCATTGAGATTTGGGACCATGAACGCTCAGGAATGGGTAACGGGTTTAGCAGGCCCCAAGCCTTGGTCTTTTCCATCTTATTTTGAGCACAGGTAGGGCAGGCACCTACGTAACGTACTTCTGCAGTCATCCTTCATGTGGGGCCACCAAAAAGTGCGGGCCAGCAGCAGTCTTACGGTTGCCGAAGTGCCCAGCTAGTTGATAGTCGTGACAGAGTTCCAAGGCAGTCAAACGGAGCTCCTCAGGCACAAAAATCTGAGTACCCGACCACTATAACCCATTTTTCACAGAAAGTCCGGAGTCGGCGGGTATCGTGGAGCCAGCTAAAGTTTGCCTGATCCTGATTAAGAAGTCCTCCTGGACCAAGAAGAAGTTGTGGGCAGGTAAGATGGTATCTGGAGGAGATGCCTCCCCAATCTCATGGAACATCTTGGACAGACAATCGGGTTTAACATTCTTGGATCCGGGCTGGTACGTTATATGGAGCTGAAACCGGGAAACCGGGAAAAAGAACAAGGCCCAACGAGCCTGCCAAGGCTTGAGTCTCCTAGCAGTCCTTAGAAATTCTAAATATGCATGGTCTGTAAAGACCAGAATAGGATGGACTGCTCCTTCCAGAAGGTACCGCTATTGTTCCAGGGTGGATTTGATGGCTAAAAGCTCTCTGTCCCCCACATCGTAATTTCTCTCAGGGGGAGTAAGCTTCCACGAGAAGAAGGCGATGGGGTGTAGTAAGGCTTTGGGCCTCTGTCTTTGGGATAAAACCATTCCAACTGCGGTCTTAGAGGCATCCACTTCCAAGATATAAGGCAATGTGGAATCAGGGTATTTTAGAACAGGTGCTGAAGTGAACAGCTTTTTCAGAGTCTAGAAGGTTGTTTGCGCCTCCGTGGTCCAGACGAAACGGGAGTTCTGCTTGGTCAGTAGGGTTATCGGAGAGATGACTGCAGAAAATCCTTGGATAAACTTCCTATAGAAGTTGGCAAAGCCTACAAAGCGATGCACTGCTTTTTTATGCGCTGGCGTTGGCCAGTCAATGATAGCTGAGACCTTCTGGGGGTTGATGGTAGTGCCCGTAGTGGAAATGTGGAATCCCAGAAAAGAAATGTCTGTACATTCAAAGGCACACTTTTCAGCCTTCGCATACAGGCCATGTTGCAGGAGGTGGCTAAGTACACACTTGACATGCCTACGATGTTCCTCCAAGGACGGTGAGAAAATGAGGATGTCGTCTAGAGAGACCACTACGAATAAATCAAGATAGTCCCTGAAAACATCATTGACCAGGTGCTGGAAAGTGGCCGGGGCGATGCATAGCCCAAATAGCATGACCAAATATTCAAAATGGCCAAACCGAGTCCGAAAGGTCGTTTTCCATTCATCCCCCTCGAGTATATGGATCAAATTGTAGCCCCCACGAAGATCCAACTTGGTGAACACTGCTGCAGAGCCGAGGCGTTGGAATAGCTCAGGGACCAGGGGCAGAGGATACCGTTTTTCACCGTGATCTTGTTGAGGTCCCGGTAATCGATACATGGCCGGAGGGTATGGTCCTTTTTCTCGACGAAAAAGATCCCGGCTCCTGCAGGGGACGTAGATGGCCAAATTAAGCCCTTGTGCAGATCTTCCTCAAGGTAGGCTTTGAGAGCCACTAGCTCTACTTCTGAAATAGGCAATATTCTGCCAAAAGGGACCTCAGCTCCAGGTAACAGGTCTATCGGGCAGTCGTATGGCCTATGTCAAGGTAGGGTGTCTGCCCCCTTTTTACTGAATACACCCAGGAAGTCGTGGTATACTTCAGGGACAGCAAGACAGGTTTCCTGGTCCGGATCAGGGTTGAGACAGAGCACTGCTGGTGATGCACCTTGGGGCGACTGGAGACAGTGTTTCAGACAGTAAGGGGACAAGAACTGAACTTCTCCGGTGTTCCAGTTAATGTGAGGGCTGTGGATTCGGAGCCAGGGGAGACCAAGGATAACTGGAAACAATGGAGATGCAATAGCGTTCAACAGTAGGTATTCCTTATGGCCTTCGGCCGTCCAGGCAGGCAGGGGGGCGGTCTCATGGGTCACTGTGCTGGACTTGATAATTAACCCATCAGCCAATCTAATGACCATCTGATGTTCCTTGGGCCAAAGAGGAATCCGGTGCTGGGTGGCAAAGGAGAGATCAATAAAACAACTACAAGCCCCCAAGTCCAGGATGGCTGAAACTTGAATACTCCCGTCGGGAAGCTGCAGAAAAATGGAGAGAATAAGGTGATATTTAAGGGTTAACACTTCCCCTAAAACTGGAGTCGAACACTTACCGGCCTTTGCGGGGCAGTTCCTTACTAGATTCCATGAACCCCCGCAGTAGAGGCACAAGTTTAGAGCCATGCGTCTCTGTCTTTCCTCAGAAGAGAGAGATGGCCGAAGGAGCCGAATCTGCATTGGCTTGGGGTGATCTTGTGGAGAGGAGGAGGTTGTTGCGGCCGGACTTGGTAACTGGGCCCTCTCTGCCCTGCGTTCTCGCAGACGGCGGTCAATTTGGATCGCCAAGTTGATTAAGGCTTCCAGGGTATGAGGTACCCCAACTCACACCAGCTCATCTTTGAGCGGCTCGGAGAGCCCCAGCCTGAATTGGTAGCAGAGGGTGGCATCATTCCATACAGTGTCGGCACTCCAGCGCCTGAATTCTGACACATATTCCTCCGCAGTGTGGCAACCTTGTTGGGGGGCATGAAGTGCCGCTTCGGCGGTGGCAGCCTGGTGGGGGTCCTCATATAATTGGGCCATGGCATGAAAGAACCGATCCAAAGTGGTGGTCTCAGGGGCTTTCTGCTCCAGTAGGCGGTGAGCCCAGGCCTGCAGTTCATCCAGGAGAAGAGAGATCACCAGGCCTACCTTGTTAGTTTTCAATGAGAATGTACGGGGCTGGAGAGCGAAGTACAACTCGCACAAGTTGCGGAAGGCCCAGAACTTCCTGCGGTCCCCTGCAAACCGCTCGGGCATGGGCACCTTAGGTTCCGTAGGCAGAGCCAATGTAGTGCGAGGAGGCATTTGGCCAGCACTGGTGGGGCTTGGAGATTCCAGGTCCCGGACTTGATTCTCCAAGCAGATATATCCCTCCTGCAGATTTTTCACAGCTTGGGTTAAGCTAGCAAGGTGAGCACATAATTCTTCCATTGGAGAGCGCCCCGGCGCAGACTCAGACATGGCTGTCCGTTGCTGTCACATACCTGGTGGTTGAGTCTGGCTTATGCGGGGGCCAACCTCTCTTACGGCCCTGGTTCGGGAACCCCTGATAGTGCAGACAGGGAGCTCTAGAGCACAGGGGAGCACAAGGGCTGGACAAGTCTTTGTGCAGGCTGAAGGATAGTGGTGCAAACGCCCAGTGTGCATGAGGTCTTATTATGAAGTCACTGGTGGTTTCTCACTGATGATATTGCAGACTATTATCTGAATGATTATTTTTTTTTTCACGTGTTTTAAGCACTGCACTATTGTATTATATTGTTATATGTGAGGGTAAGGGGAATGTAAAGGGTCATTTTAATTCTCTATGTTGACTGGAGTCAGGGGCGTAACGATAGGGGTTGCAGGGGTTGCAATTGCAACCGGGCCCCATGGTCCAGGGGGCCCATGTGCCTCCCTTGTACACCTGAATAGGAGGGATGGCGGGGGTGGCATTTAGAGGACCCAATCTCCACAATTTTCCTCTATCCAGTTTACTTGTCTTCTGCTGTTCCCAGGGCCCCTGTGTGCTTCCCTGGTCCCCCTGGGGCCTGCTGCAGAACTTGTGAAAGGGCCCCACTGCAGTACCGTAATAAAGGGACCCACAATAGGAGTAAAGGGCCCCAAGATCAGTGGGAAGAGGGAAGGGCCCTGGCCAGGGGTCAGGGGGCCCTTCATAATTTCTTGCACCGGGGCCCTGAAGGTTCTAGTTACGCCTCTGACTGGAGTGTAGCTTTAATAAAAAATAATATCAACTACGTTTGTTTATAAGGAAAACTTCTGCAAAGTGACATTTTGTAGAACTGTAAGGGGAAAAATACAAAATATCTGGTGTCTTTTGCAATCTGGCAGGGGACAGTTGCAGGCATTTCTCTTCATTCTCTTGCACTTAGATCATCTGTTGTCTGTCTCATTACACCGAATGTAAATATCCATCTTAAGTAAACATGATATTAATGAGTGTGCAGGAAAAAGCTTCAGCCATTAATGAATGAGGCCATTACAGGACAAGGTTTTTGTTCTGGTGGCAGACTTGTTTGCTTTGAGCAGATAAAACACATGCTGGATAAATCAATGTCATATATCTTTTCTACTAAGCATTATACTGTTCTGCCACAACCTGGCTGGTTTTGAGCTCCTCTCTACCTTGGGAGACAGAGTTGTAAAGGTAAATATACATTGGATTTTGATCATTCTGGCAGGACCTCCCAGACCCTTGGCTGCTATAAAGGATATGTCCAGCAAGCTTTCCATAGAGTAGTATGCAAAAATCAAAAGAATTGGCATTAAACATTTTTAGTTTATTCATACTTACTCATCTTTTGCTATGGTCTTCTGATCATACGTGGTCAGATTATTGCATATTTGCATTGAAGTTAATCAGGACATGTAATCTCACATAGTGTTTGGATCTCTTAAGATATAAACAGCACACATTATTTTTAATTTTAGTAATTAATATGTCAGGGCAGTCTAGTGCCATGACGTCAGCCTACTTGTGTCACACAAAACTTTGTAATTTGGCCACATATGACCATATCTTTTTCCAGACTCATTTCCAACAAAAGTCTTGCTCTTGCTATGATCCCCAAAGCTGCAAGTTCTACTCTCAAATTAACCACTTCAGCCCCGGAAGGATTTCCCAACTTAGGACCAGAGGACTTTTTGCGATTCGGCGCTGCGTCGCTTTAACTGACAATTGCACGGCTGCGCGACGTTGTACCCAAATTAAATTTGCGTCCTTTTTTTCCCACGAATAGCTTGCTTTTGGTGGTATTTGATCACCTCTGCATCATTTCTGATCACAAAAGAAGAGCGACAATTTTGAAAAAAAAAAACAATATTTCTTACTTTTTGCTAAAATGCATATCCAAAAAAAAAAAAATATAAAAAAACATTTTTTTTCATCGGCTTTGGCCGATTTATGTTCTTCCTCATATTTTTGGTAAAAAAAAAATGCAATCGGCGTTTATTGATTGGTTTGCACAAAAGTTGTCACATTTACGAATGATGATAATTCATTTATGGGGTTTTTATTTTATTTTTTTATATTTTACTAGTAATGGCGGCGATCTGCGATTTTTAGCGGTACTGCGATGTTGCAGCGGACATGTCGGACAATTTTGACACTTTTTTGGGACCAATGGCATTTATACAGCGATCAATGCTATGAAAATACCATTGGCAGTGAAGGGGTTAACCTGCAGGGGGCACTCTAAGGGTTAACTGTGTTCCCTGTGTGTGTTCTAACTGTATGGGGGCTGGGCTGGCTGGGGAAGGGGAGTGATCACGGTTCCCATATACAGGGAGCCTATGATCACATCCCTTTCCCCTCTGTCACAACGGAGATCCGTGTTTACATACACAGACCTCCGTTCTGTCGCTCCGGGGGGGGGGGGGGTGATCACGGGTAACCGGCACAATACTCGTTCTCACGGCCGCCGTCAGGTGACGCCGTTTCGCGATAACGAGCCAACTTGCCACCGTCAAGCCACGGTGGGCGGTCGGCAACTGGTTAAACATGTTTTATTATTAGTATCCAGGATTCATATAGCACCAACCGTTTGTGCAGCGCTCTACAATGTAAAGGGCAACAGAACAGTTGCAATACAATTAAATACAAGAGGAATAGGGGGGCCCTGCTCACGAGAGCTTGCAATCTAAAAAAAAGGAGGGACAAGGTAATAAACAAATATAATACTTTGCACTGATTATCATGTTTATGTACTTCCAAAATCTATTTTATGTATTTTCTATTTTACACCTTTTTTGTTTCTTATGGAATTTACAATTTACATAACCGCTTGAAATTATGTTTATGTACTATTTACCTCTGACACTGCTGCCCTTGTCAGCCTGTGCAGGCATGCAATAATTAATTTGCATTAGTAGAAATAATGTTTTGTCCTTTACCCAGTACAGTTTGTACTGCCATCAATATGACCTCTTATTAGGTTGGCTATATAGGACTGTATTTAAAGCGTAGTACCACCCACAAAACAATTTTTACATATATCACATCCTTTAAATACAATAAATCAATTTCGGAGCAAAAAAAACATTTTTTTACTTACTCTAAGTGCCCTGTTACTAGGTTGCGGCTTGTAATCTGCCACCTTCTGGTCTGCGGCGCCGTGCATCACTTCCTGCTCCCATGTGCTCCTGGGAAATGGGAGTCATCATTTCCCAGGTGTCAGTGGGCATTACTGGGCATGTATTTAATCACTTATGACATAGTGGGTGCCAGGAAAAAAAAAATATATATATATATATATGTGGGCGGAACTTCTAGTGCTGAATGTCATAAACAATTGCCATTTTTTCTATCCTTTGTTGCATCTCAGTACTGCTGTTTGCCTTCAGGCCCTTTGTAGCCATTTCATTCATGTTCATGCATTTACTCTAGCAGTAGCTGCAAATTTTTCCTGACAATGGCAATACAGGACTGTGCAATGAGTACCGTCCTGGCCACATATAGTCTCCGCTAGAAGCATAGGTGACAATGTAAGACAGTAATTGGGAACCAGGGACAGAATATTGATATTCAGGGACCCTCCTGGCAGGATTACCAGTTATTATTTTAAAGAAAGCAGAAGAATTGGAAAGGTTGAAAAGTCTTTTTTAAAAATTACACATACATTTTAAAGCTTGTTATGCACTTTTAGTGAGTATATTTACATCAACTTTAAAGATTATAATGCAAGAGATACATATGATCGATCTTTCATCTTTTATACTCATTTTTGTTATTGTACTTAAGATGAATATTTAACTTAAAGTGTTACTAAACCCATAAGAGGAAAATCTATCTGTATATGCAGAATCGCATGCTTGTTATACTCACTGTGAAACTTAAGGGGTAATCCTCTGCATTGCGTAAAAAGGCTCTTTGATCCAATATAGACAGATCCTCCCCCTCCTGCAGGGTCTCTCTTGGCAAGGCCAGATAATACACAGTCAGAGTTGTAAAGCTGCACATGCTCAGTTTGGTCTCTATTACTGGAGAGAATATTTCCTTGCTGAGCTGAGCTTTTCAAGTCACATGATATTGACATCACACATGTGGGCGTATATACAGATCCTAAATGACAGCCCAGTCCCTCCCTCCCACCCACTGTGTAACTAATAAAGAACACAGTGGGTGGCATGTCACATCTTGATTGATGGATGATCCACCTCCCATAGCAGCATGAGGACATGTTTATCATGTGAAAGGCAAAAATGTATATAGTGGCAGTATTTTTATGTAAAAAGAAGATCTACAAACTGTGGGCACTTCGGGGGAGGGGGGGGGGGTTTGGGGCGGATGAACTATTTTCATATTACTGGGTTTAGTAACACTTTAATTATATTTATCTGTTGATTTGGAGTACTGCTTCTTTGTTATATGGTCCTTTTTTAATGGGTAAATACATTTTTTTCGAGACCCCAATAGCACTCAATTCTGAAAGTGGTATGGAGCATATTGGTTACCTTGGTGCTGGTGTAGGATGACATTCTATAGGTTGTGGCTGTCACAGGCCACCCCATCCCCACAACCTAACAAGGTTCACCCCTACTTCCGACACTTGACCCACCACTTCAAGCTACCCATGTAGCGATCATCCTGTGTCCCTGGAGCCCACACATACAGTAGATCTAGTTCCTCCACACCACCTATGTGCAGAACACAAGGTAGTCACATCCCCTTCTGTGACTTTCTGTCCGCCTCATGTAGAAAGCTTCCCAGCCAGCCACCATCCTCTGCCCCCAACACCCTACTTACAGAACACAGGAAGTCATCTTCTGATCACAGGCGCCATTCAGAGAACACTTTTCATTTTCTCATCAAATGCAAAGTGTTCTCTGATTGGGCAAGCTGGAGAGAACGGGCAGTGCCATCATTATCTCCACTTCATCCAATCATAAAACACATAGCATACAATTAAAAAGTGTTCTCTGAATAGCACCCATGCTGACCGGACTACCTCCTGTGTTCAATAAGCAGAAGCGCTGCCCATGGGCATCCGCAGAACTTTTTTAAGGGGGAGGCATCATTTTAAGGTCACCCATGCTCTGTCCCTTTTCGACAATGTCATTATCACATTATCACGGTCAGAGACTGCAGACATAATACAAGAGATGGTCAGAGACTGCAGACATAGTACAGGAGATGGTCAGAGATTATAGACATAGTACAGGAGACGGTCAGAGACTACAGACATGGTACAAGATATGGTCAGAGACTGCAGACGTAGTAGAGGAGATGGTCAGAGCCTGCGGACATAGTACAGGAGATGGTCAGAGACTGCAAACATACTACAGGAGATGGTCAGAGACTGCAGACATGGTACAGGAGATGGTCAGAGACTGCGGACATGGTACAGGAGACCGTCAGATAATGCGAGCATGGTACAGGAGATGGTCAGAGACTGCGGACATGGTACAGGAGACCGTCAGATAATGCGAGCATGGTACAGGAGATGGTCAGAGACTGTAGACATAGTTCAGAAGACAGTCAGAGACTGTGGACATGGCACAAGAGACGATCAGAGACTGCATACATGGCCCAAGAGACTGTCAGAAACTGTATACATGGCTCAAGAGGATAAAGACCTAGTCGGGAATCCCCGATCCGATCCCTGATTCCAGGGGGGGGGTGATTGCCCCCCCTTGCCCCTACCTGTGGACGCCCATAGCGCTGCCATTCAGCAAGGGACCCATAAGCCAGCCAGTGGTAGCGGTGCCTACTACAGTGATTTTCAGCTTCCTGGGGGATCCCAGAGGTATAGCACATACAAGCTGCATCAGTGTAACAATGAAAAATTGCCATACCTGGAATTCAAATTAATGGGAAGTCCATGTTGCTTTTGCTCAAATTTAGGCCTGGAGCCAATCGTCAATAGAACATTTACAAGGCCATAGGTCTTTCAAGTGACAAGTTCTCCCTTCATCCACTGATACCTAACTCTCCCGTGTTCCCCCATTCCTCCATTTCTCTGCATGTGCCTTGAGTTGAATCCTTGCACAAATTCCATGTTGTTCAGTGTCTGAACTTACACAGGATTAATGACCTTCTCAGTGTTTGACCGCACAGGCCCAAGTACTGCATCCAGGAAGCAAAGAAAGAAGGTATTTCCAAGGGCTCCAATAGACAAACAGAGTGGAAGGGAATCTTGGTGCTATTTAGTAAGGGGAGAAAGGGTTATTAAGAGAACCTGTCACTTTGCCCATTCAAATGGATGAATGGGCTAAGTGACAGATTCTCCTTAAGAAGGAAGAACAGGTCATACATCAAACACTATTGGAATAATCTATGTAAACTCTGTTCCCTTCAGTTCTGACTCCCTAATTGCCAACAAAGCCAAACAGTGGGCATTCAATAAAATGACAGTCAATGGAACAACCGAGAGTACTTTAAGCGTCTGTAGAAGTTTAGAGTGTTTTTTTTTTTTCTAATGTAAACCTGAGACCAAACGGTTACAGTTGCTCCTGCTGATCCACATTTTCAAGCATGCAAATGAGTTATAATAAAAAGGCAGGAAAGGAGGGGGGAGCTTAAAAAGAGCTGCTTATTCTCAGCAACATCTATTGTGGGAACCGTGCTCAGTATTTATCTGTCAGAGAAGATGCTTTAGTGTTGATGCATACAACGTGTGACCATTAATGATGCTGATGTTATATCCTCAGATTAGCATGATTTAAGTCCAATGTGTAATGATGTCGTTGGTTTGATGCAGTGCCTCTGTTTACGAGCTGATTAAATTGGAAGACTTAGCTTGTTTCATGCTCTGTGCTTTACAGCTTCATTACTGCAATCACAGAAGCTGTGAATATGCCCCCATACATCATGTCACAATATATCACTCCTTAAGATTGAAGCTGTGGGAGCTGTTTATCAGGCGCACACAAAGAAGCTATTGGCAAAAATTCACACAAAAACGCCTTGAAATTTTTCTTCTAGTTTGGCAAAAGATTATTATTTTAGTTTGTGCTACTTGCTTTTATGTATCTGAATGTTTGCGGGTATTGAATCTTGATAAAATACGTTTTTTGTTTTTTTTTACTGCTTTGTTGGATCTTTATTTCTTTCCCGTGTTATCACTTGGAAAGTCTGCCTCTATGATATAATGAACTTGGGTGCTGAATTTTAATTATAATACCGGTAATGAGAGTTTCCTGTCAATAGGATAAAAAGTATAGTTTTATGTCTGTGCCCATGGTGATGTTCAAAGGGACCCATCAGATGGTACATGTTTTGCCTTGCATCCTCATTACAGAATGAGTTTACTTTCATTCTAGTCATCATCGCCATAGTTTATAAATGGTACCAGCACTACATTAAACCATGACAAGATATTTCAGGTAGTGATAAACAAACTCTGTAGCTGCTGACTTTTAATATAAGGACACTTACCTGTCCAGGGATCCAGTGATGTCCTTCCCTTGATTCTTCAATCGGCTTCAGGTGCAGACGTCAGCAGCAAAAGTAAGGAAAACCAGCAGCGGCTTCACAGCCACTTTCCTACTGCTCGTGCATGAGTTGCACTGCACTTTGTGAATGGTCCTGTAGTCTTCTTGGACCCAGGAGCCGTGGCACATCAGATCAGAAGAGGGAGCGGGTACTTGTGAAAACCAGTTCCAAATGGGGCAGTGGAGTGGAGGAGGATGCAAACAAGCGGAACGTTTGGGTGAAGTTCCGCTTTAAGCCTCACACGCAGCAGCCCCTCTGCGAACATGTGTTCTTGGCTGTTTTGTTATGTGCAATGCAAAGCACAAGCCCATAGGACTTCATCTAATTGAGACACTTACAACTGCACTTGGTCAAACTGACAATCGCAACCCAATTCAGATGGAGCACAGATTACTTCCTAAAAAGTCCAACCAAATCTGTTATTTTAACTTATTTGGTTTTGAATAAAGCAGGGAAGGGTTAAAACAGGGTTTCTCAACCAGGGTTCCGTGGAACCCTAGGGTTCCCCTAGAGGTTGCTAGGGGTTCCTTGAGCAATGGTCAATTTCTACCTCTCAGATAAATTCCCAATGACATAATTGATCTTTTTAGCTATCGTTAAGGGGGTAATTCTTCCCCATGACCACAAGTGTAAGGAGCATTCTTCCTACTGACCATCACACTAATGTATCATGAGTTGTAGATTTTTAATTTTTAGCAGGGGTTCCCCGAGTCCGGAGAATTATTTCAAGGGTTCCTCAATGTTGAAAAAGTTGAGAAAGGCTGGATTAAAACCTCTGTCAGGTTTGTACTGCTATATGAACCTTCATGAATGATATTTACCTTTGCTTATTGTCATGTGGTGTAATTGTTCTGGCCTTATCATCCTATACTAATAGAAAGCATTTGTTGTGTTGATGTTTTGAGGAGAAATTTTCCCACTTACCAAATGGTGAAACCATTGTAACTGGGGCAGTAAATGAGGGGGCAATCTTTCATGGCCATGTAAAAAGTAAAAACTCAATGGAGTTTCTATCTTTCCCCACTCTGTCTAAGCCAAAAAAAAAGGTTTGGCTGAATTTGGTCATCTTAACCTTATCCTTATGTTGCCTTGCTCAGCGTCGTTTGCTGTCAGGGTGCATTAGGGATCAATGCCATATTACCATCATCTTCATCATTCATTACAGTAATGGACAGTGCTTTTGCTTACTGTAACAACTGCTAATGTTGATTTACTGAGGGAATATAGGCTGTTCACTTAATATAGTGAATATTCACCTCGAAAAATAAATGTTAGTATAACTGGATAAAAAATTGGATTTTTGGTAGCAAAATATTGCTTGATTTAAGTCAGAGGTCTCCAAACTGTGGCCCATTGGCACCATGCAGTCCTTTGATTTCCTATATCTGGCTCTTGTGGTGCTATTCCTCCCAATGATACCAACAATGAGGTACTATTTCTCCCACTGACAATCACAATAGGCAGTATTCTTCACACTGATACCAATGATAGGGCATCATTCCACCTCCCAATGACCACAAGTGTGATGTATATTTTTTTTACTGCCATTAACCACCAGGCTTGAGGCATTATTTGCTCCCAATAACACTGGGGAATTTTCTACTCCCTCTGGCCAGTTTGCCCTCCCTAATGTCTGAGGGTTAGTAAACTGTTTAGAAAGCTTGGAGACCCCTGATTTAAGTGAACGCAGCTAAGCTCAGTAAACATTCACTTTCCTATGAGAAAAGTCTCTACTTCTGTAATAAATCAACCACGCAATTTGTTCTACATTCCTTCTCTCTATGCTGATTCTACTGCTGTTTTGCACCCCATAACCAAAGTCCAAAAATGCAGTTGACTTCCATATCTGGTCCAGTATGCTGATGGTTCTACTGATGGTGCTGCAAACCCCACTTCTAGTAGTATTAACGTAAGGAAACGACTGGATAAAAAAAAAAACCCCCCCCCCCCCAAACGTCGTGGTAGTCATCTTGGTAGTCGTATGACCTGGTCTATACCTTCAGTTGACGTAAAAACCTAAAACCAATACCCCACGTTTTGTCGTCATCTTAGTCGTATCTCTCTTCCTCACATCTTGTTTAACGCACCAACTAAATAATTTCTTCATCTCTGAAAAGAGTATCCTTTCACTTACAAATGACTCGAATCGACACAAGTGAATTTAGTCCCCAGAGGTTCGAAAGATTTGTCAAATGATTGGGAGTCTGTAATCCCTCCCGTTTG
>BLSH010323973.1:229908-243474 GCA_018402905.1 Glandirana rugosa | reverse complement strand
GGTGCTGCAACCCCCCCCCCCCCCCCAAAAAAAAAAAAAAAATAGGTCAGCAAAGGAATGTAATTATGATGATTTTCATCGTTGGCCTCCCTGTCCAGTTCAAAAAGCTGGAGGCCCTGAGTAAAGATACTCACCCATCCAGATCTCAAAGAGTACTGAATCCAAAGTCAGTAACAGCTGCATTCCTTTGTAGCAGTAATTGTGTTCACTATATATAGATGACATCTAATTTCTTCCTTTTTAAGCAGATATATAAAAATGTATGCTACAATAAACAATATTATCTAGGACACAACTCACCTTTCACTAGAGTCACCAATCTCTGTAATGCCAGGTTGGACTCAAGTGTGTATCTTTTCCCCTTTGATGCCATGAT
Source organism: Glandirana rugosa (assembly GCA_018402905.1). Lineage (NCBI taxonomy): Eukaryota > Metazoa > Chordata > Amphibia > Anura > Ranidae > Glandirana > Glandirana rugosa. The sequence goes on along the minus strand of BLSH010323973.1, from coordinate 243,098 downwards.
GTATGGTTACTACCAATTGTTAAAGAAGTTTTCGGATCAAGCTGTCTAGAAATCTTTTGTAGTCACAAATCCATTTCAGGTAAGCAATGAACAGTTTATACATGAATATTTTATACTAAAATATATCATGTTTTTCTCTTATATAAATATCTAATTTTCTTATTATCATTTTATATACAGTAGTGTATAGTATGTTTTTCCCCCGAAGATCAAAAAACTGATTGAAACGTGTTGGGTATTCATCATACCCACTGGATTTAAACACACTGGACATAGTTAATTTATAACTGTGCCTATTATACTGTAGACAGCTGATGTATGTTTACATAGTAGAGTGACCCATTGGTTACATAGGGGTCAACTCCTTATGGTTTTCTTTAAAAAGAAAAAAAAAAGTTTCTATTGGATTGTATACACATTTTAACATTTTTTTTGTAATAAACACTATGGATTTTAATATTTAGGTTGTTGTTTTTACTTTTGGTACCTAAAAAACCCTATTCCTTCTATGTATTTGTTTTTGGTGTACAGTTAGGGATGTGGCACCTATAAGTTGAATTGTGATACAGAGGCCACTTCTTAGCCAATCGCGTACAAGGATAATGTACGCATAAAAACAGGATTTTTGCTTGTACATGATTAGATGGTTGTAGCAGCTTTACCCTTTTCATTATACTAAGTGGTGAGTCTCTACTCATTTAGTAAATCAATTTGATAATGAGGAATAAGTATTCAGATCAGGACTTCACTTGCTGCACATTTGTTCAGTGTCAGTGCATTGAAACCAGAGAGAATCAGGCAGCTAGTATTTTTACACAGTGGTCAATAATGTCAGTCAGAGCATTTCTCTCATTACAGCTTTCCTTTAAAACCCTTTTTTTCTGTTTTGTTTGAGTAGGCAAGAGTCAGAAAGTCTGTTAAGTTTTTATTGCTGTCTGCGTCCTCCTTGGAGAGAGTTCCTGTCCCAGTGATACCAAGACAAGAAAAGGGAGGATGTGGGTGTCACTGGGACAAGTAAGGCAGAGAGCATTAAAACCTGATAGATATTCTAAACCTTTTCCACTTTACTACATAAATGTGCTTTTGTGGTTGTCTCTGTCCTCATAGGAGAGATATGCCATCACTTCCGTTCGTTGTAACACCTTGTCTGCCAGAGAGGAAGTGATGGTAAATGGTATAGATTTATGGGGACGCAGATAACAACAAAAACATTTAAGAGGTTTTACCCATCCACCATGTGTAAAAATAAAAAAAACGAATTTTAGTTGTAGTTGAGCTTTAATTCTAGCAAAGCCCATAGTGGTAAGATTTGTGAACTATGGCAGGTGTTCACTTTACGAAACAGAGGAGGGTTTTTTTAGGTGATCTCTAAGCAAAGTGAATTTTAAAACATTTGCTAAAATAATCTCTTGCATCAGAATATTGCCCTTCCCCTAAAATTGTCTTGTACCCACCTAAAATTCTCTTGTTGCCAGTAATCATCACCTGGTTAAGCACATTAATAGTGTTTCATCACAATTTAGCACAGCGCGGCTTTGCCTTCTTAATTGAAAATGTCAGCATCCTCTCCCTTGCCACACAAATGAGTGCATTGCTAAGATAAACTATAAAGACGAAAAGACATTTTTTTTTTTTTTTTTGCAAAATGCACACTGGTGTGACTAGACAGTGCATTCCTCTATATGCCAGTGCTTCCTCTTGTTTCCACTTTAACCACTTCAGCCCCGGAAGGCTTTCCAGCTTTAGGACCGGAGCCCTTTTTGCGATTCGGCAATGCGTTGCTTTAACTGACAATTGCGCGGTTGTGCGACGTTGTACCCAAATGAAATTTGCGTCCTTTTTTTCCCACAAACAGAGCTTTCTTTTGGTGGTATTTGATCCCCTCTGCGTCATTTCTGATCGCCGCTATAAACAAAAGAAGAGCGACAATTTTGCAAAAAAAGCAAAATTTCTTACTTTTTGCTAAAATACTAATCCAAAAAAAAATACAAAAAAGCATTTTTTTTTCACAGTTTTTGGCCGATTTATATTCTTCCTCATATTTGCGGTAAAAAAAATCGCAATCGGCGTTTATTGATTGGTTTGCGCAAAAGTGCCCGCGTTTACGGATGATGAGAATTCATTTTTGGGGTTTTTATTTATTTATTTTTTTTTTACTAGTAATGGCGGCGATCTGCGATTTTTTGCGGTACTGCGATATTGAGGCGGACATGTTGGACCATTTTGACACTTTTTTGGGACCATTGGCATTTATACAGCGATCAGTGCTATAAAAATGCACTGATTACTGTGTAAATGCCATTGGCAGTGAAGGGGTTAACCTGCAGGGGGCGCTCTAAGGGTTAACAGTGTTCCCTGGGCGTGTTCTAACTGTGGGGGGACTGCCCTAGCTGGGGAAGGGAAGTGGTCACAGCCTCCATGTACAGGAAGGCTGTGATCACAGCCCTTCCCCCTTCACAGAACGGAGGTCCGTGTTTACTTACACGGACCTCCGTTCTTTCACTCCGGGGGGGGCATCGTGGGTGGCCGGCGGAGATCGACTCCGCCGCACCCGCTCCCTGGCCCTCCCCGAACACAGTGAGTGCGCGGGTGCGCTCACTAGGCTCGATCTCGTGGCCGCCGTCGTATGACGGCGATTCGCATTACAGAGCTACTTTGTCACCGTCATTTGCCGATCAGCCGTCGGCAAGTGGTTAATTAGAAGTTTTTGTCATATGACATGATGAGGACACTATATGCAGGTTTTGAGCTTACAGATATAAATGTAGAATGCAGCAAAAATAACAGTGAATTCCTAAATCTGAAACTAAAAAATATATTTTTTCCTGTTGCCTTTGTGACTTAACTTACCTGTAATGAAGGATGTTCTATGCCATTCAGGCTGCTGGATCTTGTTCAAATCCGCTGTGCAGGGTGCCTGGTCCTCATCCTGACACTGTACGTCTGCTCCTGTGGTGGCTAAAAGGTTTGGCTTTAACTCAGTAGAAGAAACTCCCAATGGGGACCTGTTCCCATTCTCCCTCTTAGCAATTTAGAAAAGCCTGTGCATAGTGTACATTGAACTCTGAATGATGGAGAGAATTGTGTCGTTCATCCCATGCTCCTTCATTCAAAGATTGTGTTACATGCAGTGTACCCTATGCGTGGGCTTTTTGCAATGGATGAAGTGGGGGGGCTGTTCATAGCTTCTTCTTTTGAGTACAGCCTGGAGAGCTGAACCTTTGTTAGCCCCCACAGCACTGGAAGTTCAGCACCAGGAAGAGGACCTGGTCATCCTACATGGAAGGTTTTCACAGGATCCAACAGCCTGCATGATGTGGGACATCCTTCATTACAACTAAATTAGGTCACTAAAGATATGCGGGAAAAAATATTTGTGCCAAAATTAAGCTTTAAAACAGACGTTATGAACCCGACTCATTCAATCATGCATCCACATGATAAGGGACTTATTCCCCATTTTAGAATAGTAAGTCATACAAATTATTCCATAATGTATCTGGGCCAGTTATGCATTCCAAACTGTATAGCGCTATCACACAGCTACTGGCTATTATGAATGCAGTGCATGGAAAACATGGCTTTTTTGTACTGAAGATTAAAGAAAAGTAACGGAAAGTAAAATTAGGCAAGTTATGGTAAGGTGGGCTAAGCTAAGATTTCCATACACTGTAAAAGAGAAGGCCTGGCTTGCAATCTCCACTCTAATTCATCCCAATGTAGTTCTATCGGGTTGAGGTTAGGACTCTGTGCAGGGCAGTCAAGTTCCTCTACCCCAAATTAGTTTACTTATGTCCTTATGGACCTTGTTTTGTGCACTGGTGTGCAGCAGTCATGTTGGAACAGGAAGGGGTCATCCCCAAACTGTTTCCACAAAGTTGGGAGCATGAAATTGTCCAAAATGTTATGGTATGCTGATGCCTTAAGAGTTCCCTTAACTGGAACTAAGGGGCCAAGCCCAACCCCTGAAAAACAACCCCACCAAATGATTTGGACCAGTGTAAAAAGCAATGCCCATAAAGACATGGGTGAGTGAGTTTAGGGTGGAGGGATTTGACTGGCCTGCACAGAATTCTGATCTCAACCCGATAGAACACCTTTGGGATGAATTAGAGCAGAGACTGCGAGTCAGGCCTTCTCGTCCAACATCAGTGCCTGACCTCACAAATGCGCTTCCGGAAGAATGGTCAAACATTTCCATAGACACACTCCTAAACCTTGTGGACAGCCTTCCCAGAAGAGTTGAAGCTGTTAGAGCAAAGGGTGGGCCCACTCAATATTGAACCCTACAGATTAAAGCCTTGTACACACGGGACGACGATCGTACGTACGATTGTCGCAAATTGTATGTTGGCTGTTGTATGTAGCATACTGACTGCACTACACAATCACAGCACAGAAGAACGTTCAGGTGCATGTAATTACCATCCAGCCATTCCTGACTTTGGAGCATGCGTGTTTTGCACAATACAACTTTGTTGTACCAACTGCTCTGTACACACGATACAACGGTCGTATGAGAGCTTGTTGGTACGACCAAGTTTTCTAGTCTGCTCATACAACTCCCTTGTACGACCGTCGCATACGAACGATCGATATCGCATACAACGGTCGTTAGTACGACCTGTTGTATCGTCCCATGTGTACGGGGCTTAAGACTGGGATGCCATTAAATTTCATGTGCGTGTAAAGGCAGGTATCCTAATACTTTTGGGAATAGTTTATCTTGTACTAGCTGCATGAATTATCAGCAATATTATGTAGCCTAAGGCTGAATAAAAATCAAACATACAGATACATGCAAGAGTAGTATTGTAAAAAAAAAACAACATTTTTGATAAGTACAGCCTGGCTGGTGACTGCAGCATTACCATTTTGCTGTCTCCTTCACACAGGCTGTGTCTGGGCCTCCTCCTCTCAGCACTGTCAGGGTTAATTTATATCGCTTCTCACTGTTGCAGAAAACACAACCAGCTTTCCTGCATCTTCTAATTGAGATTAAAGAAGCACTCGGCTAATTAGCTCTAAGAAATTACCTTATAATTTAAACAGTTAGGTAAATGTTTTTCTTGCAAGGGTGATCAGTAGAAATGTGTATGTGAGGGGAAGGCATGGAAGCTACAATGAGAGTGAAAAAAACACAAGTTTACTAATTTTGTTCACTAAAAATATACATTTCTGCTGCAAAAAAAGAAAGAAATTAGTGTTAAAGCGGTTGTCTACCCTGTGGAAAAATTTAAAATAAAAACAAAACCTGCAAGGCAATAGCATAATGAGCTAGTATGCACCTTGAAACCGATCGGTCCCCTCTAAAGGAGCGGACATCTTCCCTCGGATCTTGCTTCCGGGTACGCGGCTCTGGCACTGTGACTGGCCGGAGCCGCGAGTCGTCACTCCCGCACATGCGCACAGGAGCCTGTCTTTCTGAAAGGTCTTTTCATTCCTATACTTTCTAGTAAAGGGCGCTACATGCCACCCATGTAAAATCTTCCATAGCATAATAATAATATATTACTGCGGAGCAAGACACATTTGCAGAAAGACGTTATAAATTGTTACTTGGTTGGGCTAGAGAGTCTCAAAATTCTCATCAGTGAAAGCTCCTTTTAAAACACCACTCTGGCTTTATTTGTGTGAAGCCATTGGTAAGTGATTTTCAACAAACATAGATTTAAGCGTCGACATTCAAGGCCATGCAATTTGTGACAGTTATTTTCGAGCTGGTAGGAAAAATGGAAGTTTCTATGGGTTACCCTTCTTTAAAAATGCAAATCAAGGGCTCTTATCCATATCCTTTCTTCCACGGGTCAATGTCTCAGGAGAAGTATGCAGCCAGTGAGTAAACAGTGAAACAAGTATTGGGTTAATGAACCTGAACCATTAGGCCTCATACACACGGGCGTTTTTTACAGCCACGTTTTTTAGCGTTTTTTACAGCTCTCCATGTTATTCAATGGCCCCATAAAAACGTTGGCGTTTTTGAGCTGTAGATGGCGTCGGCGTTAGTGAGCTGAAAGTAGAACCCACGGCCAGTGCGTTCCTAGACTGTAACGTTTTGGCATTTTTGATGCCGAGCCGGCAAAACGTTCACTAATGCCATACCGAGGTTAACCGGCGTTTTTGACTCCGGCGTTTTCAGGTTAAAAAATAGCAGAGGAATGTTTTTTCAAACAAAACACCTATTGACACTGACGCTCACTAACGCCGATGCAAAACGCCAATGAAATTGCGTTTTTGACAGCTCTCAGGTTTTATTGTCAAAGCTTAATTGAACAAGCTGAAGTTAGAAGCTGAATGGCTACCATGCATTGCTGCACCAGCTTTTGCACTCTCCAATTTTAGTAAATCATCCCCTAAGTGTAATTTCTGTCTGCAGCTTCATTCCTCTGCTATCAGCCTGAGCCACTCCTGACAAGTTTTCCTGACACCAAGAGAAAAATGGAGACAAGGGAAGGACCTCCAGCAGATTGACAGTATGAGCTCTGTTCTTGTGAGCTGTGTGAAGGGGTGTGTGTCTCTTCCCTCCAATCAGTTCTCAGAGATCTCCTCACTGAGTGCTGCAAAGTATAATTCTAGCTCTCTACCTCCTTTTTTCTGAACTTTCAGACAAGCGTATAAATTCAGCACTTTAAACGGATGTAGAGAAGAGAACACTGCAGATAAACAGGTACAACTTACGTAGGAGGATTTGTTTAATCTCTGTGTATCACCTGAGGCCAGTCACTTCACTTGGTATATGTAAGGGTTCACAACCACTTTAACTGTAAAAGGTTGGAATCCCCTAGCAGAGCTGATGTGATGGGTTTTCCACTGTAACCCAAAAGAGAACCTTTGCTTCAGGTCACTCTATATAGCATAACACAAAGGGGTTAAAACCATTTTCCTTTTATAACAGGGGAATATCCCATGCATGTATAAAAGAAGAAATATTGTCAGAGCTCAATTATGATTAGTAATCTATAAAATGTAACATTACACATTCAGTAAGACATGTGTAATGTTCCTACTTAGCAGTTGTCCATGGTTTCAATAAAAAGGAGGCAGCAGGTCTCTGAAAGATTATAACCTATGATCAATAAGAACTCATTAAGGGTGAGTTTTTCTCATGACAGGTATCATTTAAAGAAATATAAATAGAAAGGAAATACAGAGCAACCTTGGATTATGAGCATAATCCGTTACAGGAGAATTCCTGTAATCCAAATCACTTGTATATCAAAGCAAGATTCCCCATAGGAAACAATGGAAACTCTGATAATTAATTCCACAGTGACTGCTTGTCAATGTAATACTGTATGTGGCCAGAGGCCCGGGGACGCTGGTGTATGCAATACCGTATGTGGCCAGAGGTGTGGTGGCGCTGCTGAGACTCGAGGATGCTCGGAAACATTCGCAAACACTCGGGAACTGTTTACAATTTCGGTATTTCCGAGTATTTCCGAATGCTTCCGAGCGAATCCGAGCCTCACCAGTGCACCTCTGGGCACATGCGGTATTGCATGCACAGAGGCTTAATCCTGCTTCTTGTGCGAGACAGTACTCTCAAACCGAGTCGGGATTTAAAAAAAAAAACTGCTCGTATTGGGAAACAATCGTTAACCGCGTTACCCGCAATCCGGAGTACCACTGTATGACTTACGTTACTCCGTCACCTTAAACACAGAAAAAAGGCCAAACAACATAGACCAGACTTCAACATTAAGTATATTACAGAGAAAATACCCAGATGAAAAGCTTAGGGCATTGTTATTACATAATCAATAGGCATGGGCGAATGGTTCAGCCTGAGCATAAGTTCGGGCCGAACTTTCGTTGTTCGGTTGCTCGGCAAATATACAAACAAATGGGTCGTTCAACCGTTTGTTCGGCTCCCCAAACCGACCACACTGTATTGCAGCGCTGAACAGTGCATTGCAAGCCCTGATTGGCTAAAGCAGTAAAAGCTTCAGCCAATCAGGGCACAGAGCAAGGGCGGCTGGTTTATAGCAGGCGCTTGGGCGCCGCCTCCCGGCTGGCTAAGAAGAAAAAAAAGTCAGCCCAGCCCCTGCAGCAGGCACCGGTATATTGAGTTTATTTTTTATTTTTTTCGGCTCCTTGGCTGTCACCTAACAGCCAAGTAGTGAGCCTATTGGTCAGCCATTAAAGACTACAGATGTGCGCTGAACAGGCGCACATTCATAGTCTGATTGGCTGCCCTGAGCCTGAGGCTCAGGGTGATTGAATGAGGTGGGCGGGGGCGGGTCACTGTGGCAGCGGACGTGACTCCCGCTCCCACAGAGACCCTGACCGGTGACCGTGCCACGACGAGCAACAGACTGATGGGGACAGGCGCCAGCCCACCCTCTGTATGCCGATCTCTGCACACTGACAGCCTGCTTGTCTGCATGCCGATCTCTGCACACTCCTGCCTGCCTATTAGATGGGGTAAGTGTGGGACTTGTCCCGACTTTGGGGGGAGGTGTCTGCAATGTACCCCACCTCTGATACTGGCTGCAAAGTACCCCCATCTGTGATACTGGCTGCAAGGTACCCCCACCTGTGAAACTTGCTGCAAAGTACCCCCACCTGTGATGTTGGCTGCAATTTACCCCCACCTGTGATATTGGCTGCAAAGTACCCCCACCTGTGATATTTGCTGCAATTTACCACCACCTGTGATATTGGCTGCAATTTCTCCCCACCTGTGATATTGGCTGCAATTTACCCCACCTGTGATATTGGCTGCAATTTACCCCCACCTGTGATATTGGTTGCAGTTTACCCCCACCCGTGATATTGGCTGCAATTTACCCCACCTGTGATATTGGCTGCAAAGTACCCCCACCTGTGATATTGGCTGCAATTTACCCCCACCCTTGATATAGTTTTGTGCGTTACTGCTAGTTTAACGCCATTTAGTTGTGTGTGCATTACTGCAAGTTTAACGCCATTTACTTGTGTGTTTCTCCCTGCCAGTTTAACGCCATATAGCTTTGTGCGTTACTGCAAGTTTAGTGCCATTTACTGTACTTGTGTGTGCGTTACTACAAGTTTAACACCATTTACTTCTGTGTGCGTTACTGCCAGTTTAACGCTATATAGTTTTGTGTATCACAGTACGTTTGACGCATTATATTGCAGTATATTATAGTTTATCTGTGGAGTGTGTCTGTGTAGTGTGCGTACTCAAATTAAAGTGCACCAAACACCACTTTACATTGATTAAAGTGCATCTACGTACAGATTTCCACTTTTTCTTTACATTTGCTAATAAGCTCCGCCCCTCTCTCCCAAAAATGTCTGGGGGGACATCAAGGAGAGGCAGAAGTTCCCATGGCTCTGTAAGGGGGCCAGCAATAAATCTGTCCACAGGCAAAGGTGGACATGGCGGTCAGTCCTCAGGCAGGGAATCATTTCCTCTGTTTAGTCAGTTTGCCCATGCTATCCAGCCACAACATGCAAAGGAGGTGGTGGACTGGCTTACTAATCCTTCCTCATCCTCCTCATCCTCTGTCACGCAAGCAGAGACAAATGTTCAGTCCCCTGCAGTTGCCAGAGTGGATAAAACTGCCTCCTTGTCCACATCTATTTGACCACAGTGTCAGCCACTTGCTCCTTGATGATGCCCAGCCATTACTGGATTCAGATGTTGGTTCTGCGGTTGAGGATGACAGGAACATGATCCTAGAGAGAGGGGAGAACACTGGTAGACAAATTGGCATTCATGTTCCCCCAGCCGTAGCGTATTGTTAGGTTGTCTCCAGTGGTAATGATGATGATGAAGATGGAGGAGATGATGATGATGATGATGAGGCCACTGATGCGACTTGGGTGCCAGATAGAGCAGAGGAGGAAACTGAAGGTGAGGCGGCACAACCCCAAGGAGGCCGACATCAAGAAAGAGTAGAGAGCAGCCATCCTATTCCATCACATTGTGCAGCTGTTATCTCCCAGCCCACTTCCCAAAGCTCAGCTGTCTGGACCTTTTTCAGCACATCTGCAGCAGATCACACTGTTGCTATCTGCAAACGTGGCAAATACACCAGCCATTTGCGTACCACATGCTTAACAAAGCATTTAATGTCCAACCACTCAGCCCGTTGGCAAGAGCACCTAAAAGCCACACAAAAGGGGCACAAATCATTACCTCTCAGCAGCCTCCACTGACAGGGATGATGGTATAGCACAGAGTGTCCCAGGTCCTAGCAGCACATCTGTCAGCAGCACACCTCCAGCTGTAGACTGTAGCCAGCAAATTTCTCTGCCCCATCTGCTGCAGCGGAAAAAAAAATACAGTCCCTGCCAACCACATGCCCAGCGTCTAAATGCAAGCTTGTCAAAGCTGTTGGCTCTCCAACTTCTGCCTTTCAGCCTGGTGGATTCTGCCCCTTCCGTGAATTCTCACAATGTGCTGTACCACAATGGCAGGTTCCCAGTCGCTACTACTTTTCACGTAAGGCCATTCCATCTCTATATCATCACGTGGAAGGGAATGTTCTAGCACTGTTGGGCAAGACACCTTACTGCTGACACGTAGTCCAGCAAGCATGGGCAGGGACGATATATTTAGTTCACAGCACACTGGGTAACACTGCTTGCAACTCGGAAGGATGCAGGACAGGGCTCGGTGCTGCAGCTTGTTGTGCCCCCATGTCTCCATACAGCTGGTGGTGATGATGCCAGACCTGTGAACTCTACCCCCTCCTCCTCCGCTACCTCCATGCCCTCCTCTGCAGAATTGTCCTATGAACATTAGGTACCCCCTAAGCGTTCAAAGGGCTATTCCATGAGTCAGGCTAAAAGGTTCCATGCAGTGCTTCAGCTGGTGTGTCTAGGGGACAAAAACCACACTGGAGCAGAGATTCTTGCAGCTCTGCAGGGACAGGCCCAGAGGTGGTTCACACCACGCCAGCTGGAGCTAGGAATGGTGGTGTGCGATAATGGCTCAAACCTCCTGTCCGCCCTTAGACAGGGAAAGTTGACACATGTGCCATGCCTGGCACATGTCCTCAATTTTTAAAGCTGGCCAGAAGAGTCTGTAGCTATTTCAGGAGACATACACAGCCAGTGTTCGGTTGGCTGAAATTCAGCGGGAATTCCATCTGCATGTAAACCACCTGATTTGTGATATGCCCACCAGGTGGAACTCGACTTTGACAATGCTTCAGTGGCTATACATGCAGCACGATGACAGGCTCAGGCCACCTTGGCTTTTTTTCCCCACGCCAATGGCTGGTCATTAAGGATGCATGCACTGTACTGTCACCATTTGAGGAGGCCACAAGGATTTTGAGCCGTGTCAGTACATGCATCAGTGCCACAATCCCTGTTGTGTGCTTGCTGGAGCAGACTCTGCGTGGTATTTTGGACAGGGCACTGGAGGCAGAGCAGCAGGAGGAAGAGGAAGACTTCCTTTCCTCTCATGGCTCACTTTATCCAGACACCATCATTCCTATGTCACAGAACACACAGGAGGAGAGAGGGGAAGAGGATGAGGGGGAGGATTCTGGCACTTTTGTAGGCTTCGAAGAAGAGGAAGACATGCGTCAATCTGTAAGCAATGGCTTTCCAACCCCAGGACCCTTGGGAGTAGTACGTGGCTGGGAGGAGGAAGTTCCAGATGCTGTCATCCTGAGTGACCCTGAGGAGTATGCTTCTCAAGCCTCTGCAAATTTGAGGTGCTTGGGCAACCTCATGCTTCAAAGCCTGTGAAAGGACCCAAGAATATGTGGCATAAAGGAGAATGATCATTACTGGTTGGCAACCCACTATAAGGGAAATGGTCTCAGAACTCATCCCGTCCCCACAGAGAGTGCAGAAGATAAAATCTATTGAGGACAAGTTAAAGAGGATTGTATTGAATGTTTTTCCAGACTCCAGTAGGTTACAGTGTCATGGAAAACATAGTTTTGAGTCTTCTGTTAGTCAAGAGAGGAGCGTTGGAGAAGGCGCCCGCTAAGTGATGCATTTCGGAATTTTTTTAGTCCTCACCGCCCAGGGCTGTCAGCTTCCACATCCCATCGGCAGCATCTGCATCACATGGTGGGACGATTACCTCGGGACCAAAACAGAGATAGACAGCTTTCCAGTTGACGATCCACTGGCTTACTGGGTCATGAGAATAGACCACTGGCCAGAACTTGCCCAGTATGCTATTGAGTTGTTGGGCTGCCCTGCATCCAGCATGCTTTCAGAACGGGCATTCAGTTCTGCAGGAGGTTTCGTTACTGATCATAGAACGCATCAGTCCACAGACTTCGTGGACCATTTGACATTTATAAAAATGAATCAGTCCTGGATTACCAGCTATGAAGCCCCTGATGCCAATTTCACTGATTAAGTGTTTTTGGGATGTGGAATCTCTGCAGGACTTTGAGGCTGCCTAGCTTTGAGGGTTTTCAATCATTTCATCTGGAAGAATGTTTTTGGTATAGGTTTCATTGGCACAATTAACACCCAAAGACCAATTTTTCAGCACCTGTTTGGCATATGCATATCATTGCAATTTTTTTTGCCTTCATCAAGAGCACCTCTATAGGGTTATGGTGGGAAGACACCACCGACACCCAAAGAGTAATTTTTCTGCACCTGTTTGACAGGTGCATATCATCGCAATTTTTTACATCAAGGCCAATTCTTGCTTTCATCAAGAGTACCTCTATAGGGTTATGGTGGGAAGGCGCCACCGACACCCAAAGGCCAATTTGTCTGCACCTGTTTGACAGGTGCATATCATTGCAATTTTTTACAGCAAGGCCAGTTCTTGCTTTCATCAAGAGTACCTCTATAGGGTTACGGTGGGAAGGCGCCACTGACACCCAAAGACCAATTTTTCTGCACCTGTTTGACAGGTGCATATCATTGCACTTTTTTTTTACAGAAAGGCCAGTTCTTGCCTTCATGAAGAGCATCTCTATAGGATAATGATGTGAAGGGACCACCGACACCTAAAGCCCAATTTTTGCGCACCCGTTACTTCTATCCAAAGTCAAAGTGAAAGTGACACCAGAATTTATCCAAAAAATCTCTAATCTTGTTCCCAGTGCACTACATTGTGGTCTCATCATACACACTGGCTCCCCAGCTGTTGCTGAGCAAAATAAAGGCACCCACAGTCACCGCGGAAGGGTGGCATTGGGATATCTCCATGAGAACTACTTTCGTTCTTGACCGGAACGACATTTTTTAACGTTACTATACGTGGACAGTTT
>BLSH010323973.1:203007-229898 GCA_018402905.1 Glandirana rugosa | reverse complement strand
CCCCCCCCCCCCCCCCCCCAGCACTATATTACAATGTTTTTCTTTTTTTTTTTCATTTTTATGCTTTCACTTTAAAAATAAAAAAATCACTGCTCATTTAAAAATGACGTTTTTCACAAACTTTTTTTTCATTGATAAATGTCCCCCAGGGCAGGGCCTGGACTCCTATAACCATTGTATGCCCAAGTACTTGCATATAAGCCTTCAAAATGGGCACTTGTGATTTTTGACATTCTGGTCCCATTGACTTTAATGGGGTTCGTTACTCGGGTCTGGACTTTCGCAGTGTTCGAACGTTCTGGTGCGAACCGAAAAGGGGTCCGTTCGGCCCATCCCTAATAATCAATACCAAATAATTATTCTAAATACCAAAAATAATCTATATTACAACTATTTTGTAATAGAGATTATTTTTACCTTTTTGAGACTTAGAATGATTATTTGACATTGATTCAGTAATCGCAATGCACTAAGCTTTTTCTTTGATTACTTTCACTTTAATGACTTTTAAAGAATCTCAGTAATTCCCCTTCCCCGACCTCTCCCTCCACTTTGTTATTTTATCAGAGCCATTGCAGAATACAAGTGCTTCCAGGTAGTGTGGTGCATTGTCTTCCTTCTAAGAGGCTCAGGCCTCGTCAACGACATGTGAAAAAGGGAATGATATTGTCAGTCCTGTATAAGCTCTGGCACAATCCAACACGGTGCTCATCCAGATTTAAAATTTAAGTCGTGGGAGAGGGCGGGAAAGAGGAGTATAAGAAGGTCCAGGGGCTGACTTTAAAACGACTCTGGGGAAGATTTACTAAAACTGGAATGCGCAAAATCTCCTGCAGCTCTGAATAGAAACCAATCAGCTTCCAGGTTTTATTGTAAAACCTTAAGGGCCGGTTCACACTGAGGCGATCCGACTTCGGGGCGAATTTGCTAGGCGATTTGAAAAGGCGAAGCGGCGCGATTGCGAAGCGAAGCGGCGCGATTGCAAAGCGATTGCGAAGCGATATCAGGCGATTTCAGGCGATTTCAACAGGAGTACCTGGGACATGAGAGGTGTGTCTTCTGGCAAAATTATGTTTTTCTTCCTGGAAAGTCGCTTCTTCATAGACGGGGATCCGACTTGAAAGCAAACTTCCATTGACTTCTATGGGCTCAATTCGCCTAGAAGCCGCTTGAAAATAGTACAGGAACCTTTTTTGGAATCGCTTTGGACTTGAGTAGCGCATATTAAGACGGCTCCATTCATTCCAATGGGATTTCTGATGTCAGGCGATTTGAGGCGAATTGGGGCGACACAAGTCGGATCGCAAATCGCCTAGGATCGCCTCAGTGTGAACCGGCCCTTAGTGAACGAGCTGAAGTTTGAATCTGATTGGCTACCATGCACAGGTGCGCCAGATTCACAGGGGGTGTGCTGGGCGTGTCTGGGCACACCCTAATCACCCCATGATGTGCAGATCCCCCCTGCTGATATTTCACCAATGCCCCCCCCCCATGGGGCTCCTAAAAAAATTGTAAAAAATAATAAAAAAATTAAATAATACAAATAAAAAACTACTGACACCATTCACTACCCTACTGACAAGTCCACTGCTCTACTGACACCATCCACTGCCCTACTAACACCGCCTATGTTTTAATACATCTGGGGTGCACTGCACACCCTAATGCAATAGGCTGTGCACACCTGTTCTGAGTGATCCAGTTTTAGTAAATCTTGCCCTCTGTGTTGTTTAGGCAAAGTGACACTATAATGCAAGAGAAACACAAATCTAAAATGGGTAACTCTTTTAGGGTGGATGATAACCCAAAATCTAATTGGATAAACCTAAACTGATAATAAAAATACCATGCTTACACTTTTATGAAAGCAACCATTTCACAGATGAATGCATTGATCTATGTTATTTGGGTAATAAAGGTAAACCTATTCACTCTGGCACATGAGCCAGGAAAGGCTGCTTCTATCAGAGCCTACAGTGCATTGAATTTTCCACATTTTGTCATGTTACAACCAAAAACGTAAACATATTTTATTGGGATTTTATGTGATAGACCAACACAAAGTGGCAGGTAATTGTAAAGTGGAAGGAAAATGATAAATTATTTTTAAAATGTTTTACAAATAAATATGTGAAAAGTGTGGCGTGCATTTGTATTCAGCCCCCTGAGTCAATACTTTGTAGAACCACCTTTTCCTGCAATTACAGCTGCAAGTCTTTTCGGGGATGTGTCTACCAGCTTTGCACATCTAGAGAGTGACATTTTTGCCCATTCTTCTTTGCAAAATGGCTCAAGCTCTGTCAGATTGGATGGAGAGCGTCTGTGAACAGCAGTTTTCAAGTCTTGCCACAGATTCTCAATAGGATTTAGGTCTGGACTTTGACTGGGCCATTCTAACACATGAATATGCTTTGATCTAAACCATTCCATTGTAACTCAGCCTGTATGTTTAGGGTCGTTGTCCTGTTGGAAGGTGAACCTCCACCCCAGTCTCAAGTCTTTTGCAGACTCTAACAGGTTTTCTTCTAAGATTGCCCTGTATTTGGTCCCATACATCTTCCCATCAACTCTGACCAGCTTCCCTGTCCCTGCTGAAGAAAAACATCCACGCAACATGATGCTGCCACCACCATGTTTCACTGTTGGGATGGTGTGTTCAGGGTGATGTGCAGTGCTAGTTTTCTGCCACACATAGCGTTTTGCTTTTAGGCCAAAAAGTTACATTTTGGTCTCATCTGACCAGAGCACCTTCTTCCACATGTTTGCTGTGTCCCCCTCATGGCTTCTCACAAACTGCAAATGGGACTACTTATGGCTTGCTTTCAACAATGGCTTTCTTCTTGCAATAAAAAGGCCAGATTTGTGCATGACTATCAGTTGTCCTCAGATTCTGCCCCCTGAGCTGTGGATCTCTGCAGCTCCTCCAGAATTACCATGGGCCTTTTGGTTGTTTCTATGATTAATGCTCTCCTTGCCTGGCCTGTCAGTTTAGGTGGACGGCCATGTCTTGGTAGGTTTGCAGCTGTGCCATACTCTTTCCATCTTTGGATGATGGATTGAACCGTGAGATGTTCAAAGCTTGGGATATTTTTTTATAACCTAACCCTGCTTTAAACTTCTCCACTACTTTATCCCTGACCTGTCTGGCGTGTTCCTTGGCCTTCATGATGCTGTTTGTTCACTAAGGTTCTCTAACAAACCCCTATAACAAACAAACCTATATTTATATTTTCTCTAACAAACCCCTGAGGGCTTCACAGAACAGCTGTATTTATACTAAGATTAAATTACACACAGATGGACTCTATGTACTAATTATGTGATTTCGGAAAGACATTTGGTTCCACTAGATCTTATTTAGGGGTATCAGGGTTAAGGGGACTCAATACAAATGCACGCCACACTTTTCAGATATTTATTTGTAAAAAATTTTGAAAACCATTTATCATTTTCCTTCCACTTCACAATTATGTGCCATTTTGTGTTGGTCTATCACATAAAATTCCAATAAAATACATTTGCGCTTTTGGTTGTACCATGACATAATGTGGAAAATTAAGGGGTATGAATCGTTTTTCAAGGCACCGTATTCACATTACGTTGACATTACCTTTACGTACCATCCTAGTGTATTTGTATTGACTTTGTATTCATTCTCACAGCCTAAAAAAAAACAATGAAGGGTGAAGTGCAGTTGTCTTTATTTACTAAGGTGAGAAGGGACGTGAAGTGCAACTTTTTTTTGCTTCGAAACATTCAGTGATGTGCAAGGGAAACTGTGGTTATTGAAATTTCCCTGCACATGAAAACTTAGCAGTGAATCTCTAGTCTATAAGAAGCAAATCTTGATAATAAATTCTGGCCATTTTCAAGCCTAATAGGCAAGCTAAAAAAAGGGCACTGAAGGTGGGCACTACCATGGGAGACATTTAACAAAACATTTTTTTTTAAATATTTGACAGCAAGGAGAGGGTCCTTTTAATGCAATTTTGAGGGTCATAGGACACAGAAAAACACCAATCCTTAAAATTGCTTTGGAGACGCCTTTATGCTGGCCATACACTATACGAAATATCGGCCAAACAAGTTTTCGTAAAATGAACACACGGTCGTGAGAGCAAACAATTTTGGCATCATGTAATGCGAAATTTGATCGATAAATCGTTCATCTGACCTAAAATAATCAGTTTTTCGTTCACTTCACGCAAATCCCTGTATATAAACGGCGGTCGGGAGAAGTAGAATATCGGGGCATAGCCTGCAGCTACAGGCTATACCCCAGTACTGTTTTTTTAGAGCAGGCGGTCGGCTATCTGGTGATAATGGCCGATCCGGCCCTGGAGCCGCTTGCCCATTATCCCAAGCAGCGGAAGGGGACATCCCCCCCTCCTGATGCCGTCCTCCACTCTTCCCCGGCCACCCATCCCACCGGGAGACCGGAGCATCCATCCAGTGTGTCCGCCAGCTGTGTGGAGTCCCGATAGAAGCCGGAATCGGCTCAGATCGGGTCTACTTTCTGTATTTTCTGCAAGCAACGTCCCAGCGTCACTTCCGGTTTACTCGGCGGCCAGTGGCGCCAATTTTTAAAAAAAAATACCGTATTCAGAATCACAATCATTTTTGGTGATCTGTATAGTTTTAAGTGCAAAGGAGGGATTGGGGGTCTTTTAGACCCCTGATCCCTCTATAAAGAGTACCTGTCACCACCTATTACTGTCACAAGGGATGTTTACATTCCTTCTGACACCAATAAAAGTGATCAGATTTTTTTTTTTTAAGGAACAGTGCTAAAAAAAGTAAATACAATAAAATAAATTTTAAAAAATAAACATTTTTAAAGCACCATCGTCCCCGCGAGTTCGCGCAGCAAAGAAACGCATACATAAGTCGCGCCCACTTATGAAAACAGTATTCAAATCACACATGTAAGGTATCGCCGTGATCGTCAGAGTGTGAGCAATAATTTTAGCACTAGACATACTCTGTAACTCTAAACATGTAACCTGTAAAAAAATTTTAAACGTCACCAATGGAGATTTTAAAGTGCCAAAGTTTGTCGCCATCCCACGAGTTGGCCCAATTTTGAAACATGACATGTTGGGTATAAATTTACTTGGCATAACATTATTTTTCACAATATAGAAAAAAAATGTACTAACTTTACTGTTGTCTTATTTTTTAACTCAAAAAAGTGATTTTTTTTTTTTTTAAAAATGGCGCTTATAAGACTACTGCGCAAAATTCTGCATGACAAAAAGTATTGCAATGACCGCCATTTTATTCTCTAGGGTGTTAGAAAAGAATATATAATGTTTAGGGGCCTTAAGCAATTTTCTAGCAAATAATACTGATTTTAACTTGTAAACAACAAGTGTCAAGAATGGCTCCGGGGCTGAAGTGGTTCATTTTGTCCCAGTGCAAACTGTTTGAGAGAGAAACACAGTAACCTTTCAATTTATCATCCGTTTGGCCGAAGTTTTCCAAACCGTTCCTTCAATTTATCGGCTCAAAAACGTCACAACCAATTTTCGATATGTGCCCATTAACTGGAAGATAAACGAACGAACTGTCCAAATGACAGATTTTCGGACGATTTTTCGTCTAGTGTATGGCCAACATTAGGCTGTGTGTGAAGTTACAGAACAGTGCGATGTGCACGGACAGCATCAGCGACATCATATTTTGCCATTGCATATTTTATTCATGTACTTGATTTTTTAACTTGTACATTTAGCTTGGGTTAAAGAGAGCCGCAGCATCACAATCTAATTTAAATCAGCTTGAAAAAAAATATTTTTTAGGCAGTTTTGGTTCACTTCATATACAACTTTAGTAAATCAAGCCACTAATGTGAAAAGTCAATATGTGTGATGCTCTTTCATGCTGTACTAATGGAACAGTAGAAAATGTTTATCCAATTTGTAACAGTCTTGCTTCTTGTATGAAACCTAATTCGGTAAGAAGTGAATTTGTGTGCATCTTGTTTCACAATGTCCATTAATATCGTTTGAACACACAGGTTTGCATGATCATTATGATTATTTATTGTTTTTTTTTTACGATTTTGGAAAATCTCTGTCAAGAGAAATATATTTAAAGCATGTTACTATTTGTGCAGATTACTTAGTCCAGATCTGCATATTTGTTTTGTACGCAGTACATGTAGTGCATTAAAGTGTTTGTTAAGCCACATTATTAAAAAATGTTCCCATCGGCTCAGTATTATAAGAAGACGTTGCCCTGTGTCTGTGTTATAATATATATCGTATTTTTCACACCATAAGACACACTTTTTTGCCCCAAAAAGTGGGGGAAAGTCTATCTGCGTCTTATGGTGCGAATACCTGAAAAAAAACCGCCCCCCTCCGTCGCCGCCAGGAGCCCGCATTACATAGTGAGAAGACAGAGCAGCCCCAGTGGCCGAATGAAGTACTTCTATCTGAATGGGATCTGGCTGCAGAGTGGAGCTCCACTAGGCGCAGTGTGATTACATCATCACAGCACAGCGGTGCCGGGAGATATGAATCTCCCTCTCAGCTCTGTCAGGCTGCATTTCATGGACACAGGTATGGCTGTATTTTATGGACTCTGGTATGTGCTGCATTTCATAGGACTGGTATGTGCTGTATTTCATGGACTCTGGTATATGGCTGTATTTCATGGACTCTGGTATATGGCTGTATTTCATGGACACTGGTATATGGCTGTATTTCATGGACACTGGTATATGGCTGTATTTGATGGACACTGGTATATGGTTGTATTTCATGGACACTGGTATATGGCTGTATTTCATGGACACTGGTATATGGCTGTATTTCATGGACACTGGTATATGGCTGTATTTCATGGACACTGGTATATGGCTGTATTTCATGGACTCTGGTATATGCTGTATTTCATGGACTCTGGTATATGGCTGTATTTCATGGACACTGGTATATGGCTGTATTTCATGGACTCTGGTATATGGCTGTATTTCATGGACACTGGTATATGGCTGTATTTCATGGACTCTGGTATATGGCTGTATTTGATGGACACTGGTATATGGCTGTATTTCATGGACTCTGGTATATGCTGTATTTCATGGACACTGGTATATGGCTGTATTTCATGGACTCTGGTATATGCTGTATTTCATGGACTCTGGTATATGGCTGTATTTCATGGACTCTGGTATATGGCTGTATTTCTTGGACTCTGGTATGTGCTGTATTTCATGGACTCTGGTATATGGCTGTATTTCATGGACTCTGGTATATGGCTGTATTTCATGGACTCTGGTATATGCTGTATTTCATGGACACTGGTATATGGCTGTATTTCATGGACTCTGGTATATGCTGTATTTCATGGACTCTGGTATATGGCTGTATTTCATGGACACTGGTATATGGCTGTATTTCATGGACACTGGTATAAGGCTGTATTTCATGGACACTGGTATATGGCTGTATTTCATGGACACTGGTATATGGCTGTATTTCATGGACACTGGTATATGGCTGTATTTCATGGACACTGGTATATGCTGTATTTCATGGACTCTGGTATATGCTGTATTTCATGGACTCTGGTATATGGCTTAATTTCACGGACACTGGTATATGGCTGTATTTCATGGACACTGGTATATGGCTGTATTTCATGGACACTGGTATATGGCTGTATTTCATGGACACTGGTATATGGCTGTATTTCATGGACTCTGGTATATGGCTGTATTTCAAGTACTCTGGTATAAGGCTGTATTTCATGGACTCTGGTATATGGCTGTATTTCATGGACTCTGGTATAAGGATGTATTTCATGGACTCTGGTATATGCTGTATTTCATGGACTCTGGTATATGCTGTATTTCATGGACACTGGTATATGGATGTATTTCATGGACACTGGTATATGGCTGTATTTCATGGACACTGGTATATGGCTGTATTTCATGGACACTGGTATATGGCTGTATTTCATGGACACTGGTATATGCTGCATTTCATAGGACTGGTATGTGCTGTATTTCATGGACTCTGGTATATGGCTGTATTTCATGGACACTGGTATATGGCTGTATTTCATGGACACTGGTATATGGCTGTATTTCATGGACACTGGTATATGGCTGTATTTCATGGACACTGGTATATGGCTGTATTTCATGGACACAGGTATGGCTGTATTTTATGGACTCTGGTATGTGCTGCATTTCATAGGACTGGTATGTGATGTATTTCATGGACTCTGGTATATGGCTGTATTTCATGGACTCTGGTATGTGCTGCATTTCATGGACTCTGGTATGTGCTGCATTTCATAGGACTGGTATGTGCTGTATTTCATGGACTCTGGTATATGGCTGTATTTCATGGACTCTGGTATATGGCTGTATTTCATGGACTCTGGTATATGGCTGTATTTCACGGACTCTGGTATATGGCTGTATTTCATGGACTCTGGTATATGACTGTATTTCATGGACTCTGGTATATGGCTGTATTTCACGGACAGGGGTGTATGGCTGTATTTCACGGACACTGGTATATGACTGTATTTCATGGACACTGCTATATGGCTGTAATTCATGGACACTGGTATATGACTGTATTTCATGGACACTGGTATATGGCTGTATTTCATGGACTCTGGTATGTGCTGCATTTCATGGACTCTGGTATGTGCTGCATTTCATAGGACTGGTATGTGCTGTATTTCATGGACTCTGGTATATGGCTGTATTTCATGGACACTGGTATATGGCTGTATTTCATGGACACTGGTATATGGCTGTATTTCATGGACTCTGGTATATGGCTGTATTTCATGGACACTGGTATATGGCTGTATTTCATAGGACTGGTATATAGCTGTTTTTCATGGACTCTGGTATATGGCTGCACTGGTAAATATTTTAGTACACCATTTGGTCCAGAATATTTTTTTTCTTGTTTTCTTCCTCTAAAACCTTGATGGTCTTATGGTGCGAAAAATACGGTATATGCTTCTCTGTATAGATATCACACCTTCTTACTAGGATTAGTTGTCGTTTTTTAGCTTTTCTCACTCAGCTCAGAGTTCCTGAGGGAGGGGCTGGGCACTGCTGCTGACATCAGCTGGAGAGACAGAGCAGTGCTGTGTTACCTATATAGATAAGAATATTTCTGATATAAACTGAAACAAAAAGAAGGGGCTGCGCTAATAGTAGAACATGACATGTACAAATTAATAGTACACAGTGTATAGATTTCAATCCTAGAATAAACAAATAACAATATACATAAAAGTGACCATATATCAACTGATTAATGAAAGTTCATAAGGTATCGTGAAAGTTGATAGAAAAGATATGACACCAGGTGCTCCTAATGACAGACAATCAGTGCAGTGATCCACCACCGAGAAAACTATGCCGCTTACCAGATGTAAGCACCAATAGTGCCTATGGCTTCTCCCCCAGCCAGGGTCCCTCAAAGGGATGTTGTATAACTTCTCTCCAATCACGTAACACCTGTGGCAGCTACGTTCCGGGAGTTAGCCACCAGCCATATAGAAAAAAAACTTGCAATAGTGTGATATTGCTAAAAACATTTTATTGGATAAAAAAGTAATGCACTTACAAATTGTCCAGGTAAAAAGCGTGTGTAAACAAAAGCCGACTGGCTCAGCATGTATTATACATTAGCAGTGATGTCAGCACGTTCTCCCGATGTACGTTTCGTCTCTAGACAATGTCTACCGTGAGACAAAACGTACGTCGGGAGGACGCGCTGACGTCACTACTGTCACTGCTACTGTATACTACATGCTGACCAGGCCGGCTTTTGTTTACACACGCTTTTTACATGGACAATATGTAAGTGCATTACTTTTTTATCCAATAAATACTTTTTTAGCACACCACAACACATACAGAAGGTTGTTAACATTTGTGCACTGTGGTGTCCCAGGTTGCTGTGGTGCCTTCCAAAATTAAATGCACTGCAATCTGTGTATTACCGTACACAAATGTATGAACCCGGGCTTGGAAAGTGGAAGATAAAGCTAACATTAGCTTTTCTTGAAAATGTTCCATCTTCCCTTCTCCTACCTATCCTGCATACCCTGTATAAAAAGATCTGTGTACTTACCTGTTTTTATTTCATTCGGTCTGGAAACATGATCCAGCAGCTACGGCTCCCCTGAGTCATTAAGTGGTGGCTGCAGGGGAGAAGAGGGGGTGCTGACAACAGCTGGGCCATGGAAACCTATGGGTAACATCATGGCTCCAGGAATTCACATTTGTTGCTATGCGCTTCCTTGCACGGAGAAGCCAGAACTGCAGGATCAACTGACTGGTCTGGATTAAAAAAAGGTAAGTATACACAGGGTATGTAGAAGAGTTAGCAGGGGAAGGGAACTTTTTTAAGAATAGTTTAATGTGGTCTTTACTACCACTTTATAATCTCTAAATTATGGGAGCTGAAATTGCTGACTTACTTTTTAAAGGTGCACAGTCTGGGATGTCTTTCTACTTAATTAAAATAGAAATAAAAACAAAACTTTTTTTTTTTAATTTTGGGTGATTAAAGTGGTAGTAGAGGTGTGTTTTGTATTTATACCTACAGGTACAGTAAATATTTCCTAAACTAAGCTGACCAGATTTTTAAAATGAAATCTGGGGACATATTTTTTTTTTACTAGTAATTGTGACAATCAGCGACTTATAGCGGGACTGCAATATTGGGGATGACAAATCGGACACCAAATGGCACTTGTGACACTTTGTGGGAACCAGTGACACTAATACAGTGATCAGCGATGAAAGGGTCAAATGTGTTCCTAACCTGTGTTTTCTCACTGTGGGGGAGGTGCTTTTACTAAGGGAAGGCGTAGATCCCCTCCCCTGCTTTGCAGGAACACAGGATCAATGTCTTCCATACTGACAAAAAGGTGATCTGCTTTGTTTACATAGGCAGACTGCTGTTCTGCCTGTGTACAGAACAATCAGCCGGTACCGACAGACATCGGGTCCGCCAGACCCACTGATCGGCTTTGATACCCAGAAATGCAGGATCACATATATATGTACACTTGATCCTGCACAGTGTGACCGTCCTGTAGCAGTAACCCTGCTATGGGGCGGTTGGCAACTGGTTAAGATCATCAGTATTATGATAAGACACAGGCAGCAGGCACTCTATTATGGCTCTGGCTGGCTGTCACAGTGTGTCACATGACATGGCTGCTGGGTGCTGATACTTATGTAACAATAATTTAACAAAATCAGCACCAAGCAGCCATGTTATGTGACACTGTGACAGTGCACTGCCAGCCAGAGCCATGCTAGAGTGCCTGCTGTCTGTGAGCTATGATACCATCCATTATGCCAGAAAGACAGACACAGTGCAATGTAGTCTATTCACAGACACCCCCAAAAGCACACCGGTGTTGAAGCCTTAAAGACATGGGCAGTCCCACGATCAGATCCACTTTCCCTCTGTTCCTGCTGAGCTCAGCGGCCCCTGTTCAAATCCAATCCGGGGACAAAACCGGGGACAGACTTGGTCCGAGGACAGTCCCCTCATTCCGGGGACTGTCCCCTGAAACCGGGGACGTATGGTCACCCTATGCTAAACGTATACAGTTTAGGAGATATTTTCCTAAGCAGCACCAGTTATGTCACCAGCGCATGCGCACTACGCTCTCAATGGACGGCATGCACGGGAGTGATGATATCACAGCTCGGCCAATCAGATGGCTGCATCTCGCAAACCCGGAAGGAAGACCAGGTGAAGATGGAAGCTCTGTCAGCAATGACAGTGCACCACTGCAGGGCTTTGTTTTCCGGTAAGTCTTTTATAATGAGCGAGTATGCGATGCCTTATGACATTAACTTGCAGGGAGAAGATGTACTTTATTTTTTTTTTCACCGTTTACAACCGTATTAAGGGAGGGTTATAACCTTTGTAAGGCTTTTTTGTCATCTGTGTCCCCAGAAAGTGAAGATTTCTCTTCACTTCCTGTCCCATAACCTAAACAGGAAGTGAGAGGAAACCCCTTCAAAATGAGAAAATCTCTGGTTTTCACCAGGGTCTCTGGAACTAGTGTCCCCATTGGAAGATTTCCCCTCTATTCCTGTTCTGGAGACAACCCAAAATGTGGAATTTTCTTTTACTTTGACTCTTGGTGATAATGATAAACAGGACAAATAGAGAGAGTGAATCTTCCAAATGCCAGACAGACAGTAATAAAATCTGAAAAGTCTTCTAATCTCTCTCCACTCTATCCAAAACTATATAAAAAAAAAGTTTTGCCTTTAGTTATACTTTAACTACATAGTTACTCACACATAGTCAGTGAAATCTAAAAAGTGTGCTCTCCTCTCCCTCTGGCAGGTTAGTGACCCGCTTGGTAGTTAAGTCAGAATGATGATAAAAAGCACAGTGCCTACCCCTGGCAGAAAAGGCAGAAACTGCATTTCTCACCAGCCTTCTTTAAATTAGAGTGCCCTATGTCTGGCTCCAGATCAATTAATAAAAACAAACATCATACAGGAAATGTAACTTACACAGAACTAAACCCTGTTTTTTATTTAATAAAATATTATTTAACTGCAGAATACAGATGAAAGAATATCTTAAAGCGACAATCACCCTGACCACTAGGTGGCATGAAAGGGCTATTCATTGCTGATCTGCAGCCAGCATCTATAGACAGTTACATGCAGCCAGCATCTATAGACAGTTACATGCAGCCAGCTTCTATAGACAGTTACATGCAGCCAGCTTCTATAGACAGTTACATGCAGCCAGCATCTATAGACAGTTACATGCAGCCAGCATCTATAGACAGTTACATGCAGCCAGCTTCTATAGACAGTTACATGCAGCCAGCTTCTATAAACAGTTACATGCAGCCAGCATCTATAGACAGTTACATGCAGCCAGCATCTATAGACAGTTACATGCAGCCAGGCCAGCTTATATAGACAGTTACATGCAGCCAGCTTCTATAGACAGTTACATGCAGCCAGCATCTATAGACAGTTACATGCAGCCAGCTTCTATAGACAGTTACATGCAGCCAGCATCTATAGACAGTTACATGCAGACAGCTTCTATAGACAGTTACATGCAGCCAGCTTCTATAGACAGTTACATGCAGCCAGCTTCTATAGACAGTTACATGCAGCCAGCATCTATAGACAGTTACATGCAGCCAGCTTCTATAGACAGTTACATGCAGCCAGGCCAGCTTATATAGACAGTTACATGCAGCCAGCTTCTATAGACAGTTACATGCAGCCAGCTTCTATAGACAGTTACATGCAGCCAGCTTCTATAGACAGTTACATGCAGCCAGCATCTATAGACAGTTACATGCAGCCAGCTTCTATAGACAGTTACATGCAACCAGCATCCATAGGCAGTTACGGAATCTGGATCTTTAATGAAGGTATCAGTATGATCTTTGAAATACTGAAAAATCTTGGAAGTCTGTTTCTTGATATGTGTTTAATTTTTTCCTGACATGAAAATATCCCCAGGCTTGAATTAATGATCATCAAAATGTACTTTTCTCAGACACGTTTGAATAGCAAAATAGGGATGGGCAAATCTGGCCAAGTTTGATTCCGGGGGGGTTTTCCGAATTCTGTTTCCAATTTCATAAACCTGGCAGCAAATCCCATTGAAGGCTATAAGGGGAAAATCTTGATGTTAAATTCTAGCTATTTTCAAGCTTAATAAGCCATTGTCAAACAAGGGCATGAGTAGCTGGGCACTGCCATAGGAGACGTTTAACAAAACATTTATTTGTTTTTTTTTTAATATTGTACGGCGGGGAGAGGGTCCTGTTAATGCAACTTCATGGAAAAAACACAAATTCCTTAACTTGCTTTGGAGATGCCTTTAAGCTGTATGTGGTGTTATGGAACAGTACAGTTCTAGTGGCACGATATTCTGGCATCACATATCTTAGATGTGTAGATGAGTTTTTAACTTTTACATTTAGCATGGCTTACATACAGCAGCAGCATCCCAATTTCAACTTGAAAAGGTATTTTTTGGTAATTTTGGCTGTGATACCTAATTTGGTTTTATCAAGCAGTAAGAGGCCTGAATTGGTTGGTGGAAGTAGCAGCCACAACAGATCTAAAAGCTATAGGAAAGTTTAGAAAAAAAGTAAAGCTAAAGCCCTCAACTTCAAAGAAATTGGCCAGAGGCACAACTGTTATTTTGTGTGTCAGCGACAACTGTAGTTGCCCCCACCCTTCCTGCGGGATTTTTTTGTTGTTTTTTTTTTCCTTTATTTCATATTTATCCACATTCTTATTTTCTGCTGTGTTAAGAAAATTAGGTTAGGGTTTAGTGTTTCCTGTTCTAGTGAACAAGTTTTACCAGACAGGAAGTGAGAGAAACTCTCCAACAGTAACACAGACCAAAGTAAAATGATTGTTTTAACCTCTTCCCTCCAAGCATATGCATATACACGATATTACCAAAAGTATTGGGACACCTGCCTTAAACGCACATGAACTTTAATGGCATCCCAATCTTAGTCTGTAGGGTTCAATATTGATTTTGCCCACCCTTTGTAGCTATAACAGCTTCAACTCTTCTGGGAAGGCTGTCCACAAGGTTTAGGAGTGTGTCAGGCACTGATGTGGATGAGAAGGCCTAGCTCACAGTCTCCACTCTAATTCATCCCAAAGGTGTTGAGGTCAGGACAGTTACATTCCTTCACCCCAAACTCACTCATCCATGTCTTTATGGACCTTGCTTTGTTCACTGGTGCTCAGTCATGTTGGAACAGGAAGGGCCATTCCCAAACTGTTCCAACATAGTTGGGAGAATGAAATTGTCCAAAATGTCTTGGTATGCTGACGCCGTAAGGGTTCCCTTCCCTGGAACTAAGGGCCCAAGCCCAACCCCTTAAAAACAACCCCACAACATAATCCCCCCTCTATCAAATGATTTGGACCAGTGGACAAAACAAGATCCATAAAAACATGGATGAGTGTGTTTGGGGTAGAGGAACTTGACCGGCCTGCACAGAGCCCTGATCTCAACCCGATAGAACACCTTTGGCATGAATTAGAGCAAAGACTGCAAGCCAGGCCTTCTCGTCCAACATCAGTGCCTTTCCTCACAAATGCCCTTCTGGAGGAATGGTCAAACTTTCCCATAGAGACACTCCTTAACCTTGTGGACAGCCTTCCCAGAAGAGTTGAAGCTGTTATAGCTGCACAGGGTGAGTTGACTGAATATTGAACCTTACGGACTAAGACGGGGATGCCATCAAAGTTCATTTGCATGTAAAGGCAGGTGTCACAATACTTTTGTTAATATAGTGTATGT
This sequence comes from Glandirana rugosa, assembly GCA_018402905.1. Taxonomy (NCBI): domain Eukaryota; kingdom Metazoa; phylum Chordata; class Amphibia; order Anura; family Ranidae; genus Glandirana; species Glandirana rugosa. Next base: position 214,563 of record BLSH010323973.1, on the reverse strand, counting down.
GGCCTCTTGGCGGATGGGCTTTAAAGCCAAGCAGTGTGGCTGTGGCCCTATGTAAACACTTTATTCTGACTCCCTGTATGTTCCCAGCACAGTAACGAACATGTACTGGAAAGCTCTTGATACTTGCATACCTGCAATTGAGAGCTTTCTGATTATGTGATCACTGTGACAACCAATCAATGCCAATCAATGCCTCCTGGCATTTACATCCTCTTAAATGGCCAGGAGGCATTGGCCAGGAAAGGGGTTAAGATAGGAGAATGCTAAAACCCGTGAGCTTTTTTATTGTTTTTTTTCCATGTTCCAGATTTTCCCTCAAATTCTAATCGGTAAAAAAAAAGTGTCACCAGGACAGGAAATGAGGGAAAGCCCCAGATAGTGATAAAATCTGACAGGTGTTCTAACCTTTCCCCACTCCCTCACAAACTAGAAAAAAAGCTTTGGCTATAGAAGTCCTTTTAAATGAAGATTGGGTAAAAACTACCCGTGGATTGGTATCACCCTCTTGTAATCCACTGTATGATAGAAATTCAACTAGGACATGCAGGGCCAGCACTGGGGGCCAATCAGGGTGTGCCTCCTACATATATACTGGCAGGGGAATGCTGATAGGAGGAGAGAGAAAAGGTTCATCAGTCTACTAAGGCTTCTTCCTGTCCAATCAAAAACTGAGGGTGGGGAATGGCCACATTTTATTGAGAGAAAAGTCAGACGACCTGACTGTCACTGTACTGTCCAACAAGGCTGTTTAAATCTCAGGAATGGCTGAACAAAAAATAAAAATGTATATGCGTTTTTAGCTTCGATTGGCTTTAAACCTACAAAAACAATAATACTAATTAGTATTTACAGTTTACGCCTTAGGTAGGTATTTATACTAGTGGAAAAAATGGTTTTCTTAGGAACTTTTTTATAGCAATACTTACCATTACACGTGGTCTAAGTTCAACACGCCAGAGAACCTAAAGAATAAAATGTCTATCATTAACTCCTTCTCAACCCTTGGGAGAAGTTAAATGAAGTGACTAATGAGTTTGGACACACATTGTTGTCCCTGGCATGCACAGGGGTGTGAAATGACACAAGCATCTCTTTCACAGTGAAGATTCTGACAAAGTGTTGACAGTGACATCTTCACTGAGTCTTGTACAATAGGCAGGCAGGCACCACCTCTGCAAAGCTTTCACACCGTGCTTCTTCACCAGAGCAGGGAATGAGGCGTGTGTGATTGTTTCTGTCTGTGTCCATGTGGGTGCGAATTCTCTCTGTTATTCTGGAACAGTATGTACGGGCCTGTAGAAAAATATGGATGCATTCGGTTATGTATTAGATGTGCAAACACTACTGCAGCAGTTTAAATGATGATATGATATTATAAAAAAATCTTATCACATTTTCCTGAATTTAGGGGCCCATTCACCCCTAAAATGCAGTGCGGTGCCATTCATTTTGAATAGCACCCCAACCCACCTAGCTCACTCACCACAATGCACTTGCATTGTAGTGCATAACAATGTACAGATAATGCAATTCATGTTAACATGCAAATACAGCATATTGACTTGGTGTGTGCATTACTGTAACGCACTTCTGTGTACATCCCTGGCCAAAAGTTTTGAGAATGACACAAATATTCATTTTCACAAAGTCTGCTGCCTCAGTTTTTATGATGGCAATTTGCATATACTCTAGAATGTTATGAAGAGTGATCAGATGAATTGCAATTAATTGCAAAGTCCCTCTTTTTTTTTTTGAAAATTTGTCTTTATTAACCACTTCAGCCCCAGAAGGATTTCACACTTTAGGACCAGAGCACTTTTTGTGATTCGGCACTGCGTCGCTTTAACTGACAATTGCGCGGTCGTGCGGCGTTGTACCCAAATGAAATTTGCGTCCTTTTTTTCCCACAAATAGAGCTTTCTTTTGGTGGTATTTGATCACCGCTGCGTCATTTCTGATCGCCGCTATAAACAAAAGAAGAGCGACAATTTTGCAAAAAAACACACATTTCTTACTTTTTGCTAAAATACAAATCCAAAAAAAAAATATAAAAAAACATTTTTTTTCAACGGTTTTGGCCGATTTATATTCTTCCTCATATTTGTGATAAAAAAAATTTCAATTGGCGTTGATTGATTGGTTTGCGCAAAAGTGGCCGCGTTTACGGATGATATTATTTTTTTAAAATTTTTTATTAGTAATGGCGGCGATCTGCGATTTTTAGCGGTACTGCGATATTGCAGCGGACATGTTGGACCATTTTGACAATTTTTTTGGGACCATTGGCATTTATATAGCGATCAGTGCTATAAAAATGCACTGGTTACTGTGTAAATGCCATTGGCAGTGAAGGGCTTAACCTGGGGGGGCGCTGTAAGGGTTAACTGTGTTCCCTGGGCGTGTTCTAACTGTGACAGTGTTTGACTGGCAGGGGAAGGGGAGTGATCACAGCTTCCATTTACAGGAAGGCTGTGATCACAGCCCTTCCCCCTCACACAGAACGGAGATCCGTGTTTACTTACACGGACCTCCGTATTTTCACTGCGGGGGGGGCATCGCGGGTAGCCGGCGGAGATCGAGTCCGCCGCACCCACTCCCTGGCCCCCGCCGAACACAGTGAGCGTGCGAGCGCGTCTCCGGTGGCGCGCGCGCGCTCACAGTGCATGATAACGCAGCCGCCATCGTATGGTATCGAGCCACCTTGTCTCCACCTTGTCGCCGTCAACCTGCGATTGGCGGTCGGCAAGTGGTTAAAGATTGGGTTTACTTCCTCTACATTCCCCTGCAAAGTACATGCATAATGGGCTACTATGCATCGCATAGTAGCCCATTATATGCCACTTACCTGCAAACAAAGCCTGTGATGTCCAGTGATGTCCCCTGTGCTGGCAGTGTCCATCTTCTGCCCCTCTTCCTTCCGAGGCCACAATCTCCGGCTCTGTGACTGGCCGGAGTCGCGTGACGTCACTCCTGCGCATGCGCGTAGGAGCCGCCAGTCACAGCACGGTGGCCAGTCACAGCACGGCACATCACAGTACACTGTATATCTCCTGAACCCTGCAGGTTTAGGAGATATGCAGGAAACCTACAGGTAAGCCTTATTATCCATGCCTATCAGGTATGCCAATTAGTGCCTATCAGAGATGCCAATCAGTGGCCATCAGTAATGCCTGTCAGTGCCTCCTCATCAGTGCTGCCTATTAGTGCCATCTATCAGTGCCTATCAGTGATCATCATTGCCCATCAGTGCCGCCTATCAGTGCCCATTATTGCTCCCTATCAGCGCCCATCAGTGCCACCTATCAGTGCCCATCGGTGCTGCATATCAGTGCCTATCAGTGCTGCATATCAGTGCCGCTTATCATTTTCCATCAGTGCTGCATATTAGTGCTTCTTCATCAGTGCCCATCAGTGCCACCTCACCAGTTCCCATCAGTTTTGCCTCCTCATTGCCTGACAGTGAAGGAGAAAACTAAATTTTATAACAGAAACAAAATGTCCTGTATTTTTTTTTTTTTTTTTTTTTTTTAAACCCAGTGGTGATCAAATAACACCAAAATAAATCTCTATTTGTGGGGAAAAAAATGATAAAAATGTCATGGATACAGTGTTGCAATTGTCATTCAAACTGCAACAGCACTTACAGCTGAAAATTGGTCTGTGCGGAAAGGGGGTGAAAGTGCCCAGTAATTACGTGGTTAATATAATGTTTTCATATATTGAAATATTAGCAAATTTTGTGGCAGAATCTCGCATTTTGTACCTCTAAAGTTCACCACACACATTATAGCCAGATTGTACAATCTCCTTTAGATCCACCATCAACTATGTAATGTAAGGGCCTGTGTTATTTGATCGTAATTGATTGAATTGTGAAAAACACATGCCCAAACACTCAAAAAAAGCCTCTAAATAGACAGACTATGTGAATGGAGGCTTATATGCTATTGTCCAATATATATTAAGTTTAACATTTAAGAGGATGTGCATGCACCCCAGTAAAATGATTGTAACATGCAGAAAGATACAATGGGCTGTTTTTTGAAACCGAAGGACTTTTCCAAGGACAAGTATTCAAAATCCGGGACTATCCCAGGAAATCAGGGACCATCGGTAATCTTACACTTTAAACTTTACGAAAACAGAGTTTAAGTGTTCATATTTTTGTGGATAATCATTTACCCGGCACCATTCTCCACAACAGCTGTCCACACTCTGTGTCTAATGACATCCCTTCTACCTGTAGCTACTGAGTGACATCTCATACATCTCTGTACATGCATCTCTACCCATTAATGCTGTACAATCAGCTAATCAAACACCATTCTCCCCCTGCTGTTGACACCAAGCTCTATTTGGTGTGTCAGATGTTATAGTTGTCTGCTTGATGCTGATGTATGATAATTTATTTAAGCTTCACATATTAATTAGTTGAAGGCTCAATTGTAGCTGAGATTCCTGCATCAGGTTTCATGCGAGTGGCTGTTCTTTCACGTGTGGTCAGAAAGTACCTTCTGGTTTAATATTTTTTGTTCTATGCCATAAAACACCCTCAAGGGTTTAAAAGAGCCAGTTTTTTTTTTAGTTATATAAGATTAGTAATGTATGGAAAAAATATACCTTTGCCTAAATATGTTTGATTTAAAAAGGTACTCAGTTTACTTTTGCATTACTTGGGAGACATTAAAGTGCCCACAACAGTAAAATCATCTGTATTTGCAGTAAAGCATCCCCATGATTAAGCACAGAGGGGTGGAGTGAAACATGTTGGGGGCGTGGCCTGGAGGGAGTCCAGGCTGAGGTTGCCACTAACCGATCCAAGGGATTGCATAGATGTGCGGCTAAAGCAGTGGTTCTCAACTCTGGTCCTCAGGACCCACCAACAGGCCAGATTTTAAGTATTACCTTGGGGAGATGCAGACTTGAATACTGCAATTACTGAGCAGCAAATGCTATCACCTGTGATGCATTTCAGTTATCCTGCAAACCTGGCCTGTTAGTGAGTCCCGAGGACTGGAGAACCACTGGGCTAAAGGGAGACTTTCTCATACATTCAGCACTTTCAGGAGCCGAGACAAGCTCCCTCCCAGACCGGCTTTCTTGACGGTGGATGTCTCGCGCCCCTTCGATAGCCTGAGCAGCTCGCACTTTGGAGGCTGCATGTGATCAGCACAGGGCCAATCAGCACTGTCCACACAGAGGTTCAAGGGTCCTGCAGCATCATAGGACAGTCAGAGTAGAATGAAAACTCCTTCTACAAGCTTTAACCAGACACTGATAGAAGTCACAAGACTGATAAATACTGCTGATGAGAAAAGGTATTTAGCTGTTTTATGTATTAAAATAATTGCATTTGCATGTTCTGTGTGCTGTGGGAGACCAGATATAGTGAATGCAGGGTCCTGGAGTTAGTAACACTTTACTCATTATTTGGATAATGACACTCAAGTCTAATTATGTGGTTATTATTAATCCAACTTTAATATTGTTCCTATACAATCCAAATATTTTGTCTTAGGTGTCAGTTTTTGGCAAGGGAATAGCCAAAAAGACAAAAGTGTGGGGAGTTACAGTGGAGTTGGACTTAAAAGCTACCCTAGATTGTACAATCCAAGCATCCCACCATATCTTCTTGGCCAGTTTTTTACCTAAATAGGAATGAATGCACAAGCACTTCTGTTTATGACTATAGAGATTGAGGATGGAGAGTCAGGTGCAGACAGTCCTAGAACATAAGAAACCTAGAGACGTTGGGCAAGATTGCCTAGTCTGACTGACTGCCTTGTTCCTGAAGAACACATATTGAACTCCATAGATAGCGGATCCTCACATGATGAAACTGCAAAAAGGATAGATTTGGAGAGTGAGCCTTGGGGTCAGGGAATAGGTGGTTACATTTAAGAATTAGCTTTGTGTTTGTAAAGGCAAAATATATTTTTTTTACCTTAATGAATTCCCTGCATTAAGGTAAAATAGAAAAGTCCCAGTAACAGTATCACCCCTTTACCTACATAAATACGTACTTGAGTCCTCCTCAAGCACTGTGCACATCTGTAGTGGCTTTCTCCTCTCTCTGCATTCGCAAGACAGAGAGGCAGCAGCGGGAGCCATTGGCTCCTGCTGCTGTCAATCAAATCCTGTGAACAAAAAGTGAGTGGCTTGCTATGGTGGCAGACACTTAGAAGGCATAGGCGGGGGACCCCAGAAGATGAGTTCCATTCCATTCATCAGAGCAGGTAAGTATATGTTTGTTATTTTAAGAAAAAAAAAAGACTTGATGCCAAGGGTAACAACAGGGTAAAGTGCCTCTGTTACTTTAAAAGAAAATAATGCTAATCGGTATAAAGTGCAGATATCTTTAGTTGCACATGCTTACCTTTAGCAGCCTGCTGTCCCTGCTGCTACGCCTAAATGTAGAGCCATTCTATTCACAAGTCTAAAAGAGATTGTACAATCATATTGGGGTTGATTTACTAAGACTGGAGAGTGCAAAATTCAGTGCAGCTGTGCATGGTAGCCAATAAGCTTCCAGTTTTTTGTTTTGTTTTTGTTTTTTGTCAAAGCTTAATTGAACAAGCTGAAGTTAGAAGCTTAGAAGCTTAAGTTAGACACACAGATGCACCAGATTTTACACTCCCCAGTTTTAGTAAATATCTCAATTGTAGCATACAGTGTAGGGCAAACTTTAGACCTTAGGGACTATTCTGCATCCATCATGCACTTTTGGAAAAATGAGTGTTGCATTATAGTCAATGCTAACACACTAAAAGTCGAGTGTTAATTATTAGTCACATGGCCTTGTTTTTAGGGGACAAAATTGAGAATCAGGTAAAATGCATGTAAAATGTGTTATGCATTTTCAATGCATTAGGCATTTTTAACAATAGGCTTATGTGTTTTCTACAACAATTGTGAGTTGTCTGGGCCTAAGTCTCCTATCTCTTGGTGGTCACATAATGCATTTGTATGATGCAGCTGCCATCTAATGTCTAAAGCTAACTCTATTCTTATAATTTACAACAGATATTACTAACCCTGCTTGCACAACCTATAAAATCACATTATGTAGGTTGGGCAATACTGCCTTCTGAACAAGGATAACTATACATAGGGGTTGATTTACTAACACTGGAGAGTGCAAAATCTGGTGCAGCTCTGTTATAGAAATCAATTGACTTCCAGTTTTTTGGGGTTTTTTTAAGGCTTAGTTGACTAGCTGGAGTTAGAAGCTGATTGGCTACCATGTACAGCTGCACCAGATTTTGCATTCAGTTTTAGTGAATCAACCCCTTAGTGTGCCAAAACATATATCAAGGGTTTACCAGTCTGGATATCACAGGGCCTTAATACCATCTAAACAGCATTGCAAACACCTCCTGCTGCATATTGTAAGGGTATCTTAATCTACAGTCCAATACTAGTAGATTAATTTCTATAATAATAAAATAAAATTAATAACACTGATAATATTAACAGTGTAGTCTTCTAACTTGCTAAATTATATTTATTGTATTAGGTCTAGGATGAGACTGTTTTTTTTTTGTTTTTGTTTTTTACACTGAGCTGTGCATCCATGCACAAAGCTGAACTATTTACACCAGGGGATGCGCAGTTAGCCAAACTATACCAAGTACCGATCCCCTTTAAACAAAACTATAACAATACGCTTTTGCTTACTAAAATTAAAATATAGGACAGTGGTTCTCAACTCCGGTCCTGGGGACCCCCCAACAGGCCAGGTTTGCAGGATAACTGAAATACATCACAGGTGATATAATTTGCTGCTTAGTGAAGGCAGTGTTTTAGTCTGCATCTCCCCAAGGTAATACTTAAAATCTGGCCTGTTGGTGGGTCCCGAGGACCGGAGTTGAGAACCACTGATATAGGACTTTGGTGCTCACCCTATGGAATCTTGGGCTCTGACACGCAAAGCATTTTGTTAGTACTAATAAATTAAAAGTGCATTTAGTTTATTTAGTTTAAAAGTTATTAGTTTACTTAGACAATTTGGGAAGGTTGTTCATGTCAGCAGCTTCATATTATTTATCTATTTTTCCACATTTGGTTATTTGTCAGATAGCGCAATATTTTTCATATTCATTCTGTTAGTACTGTAACCACTAGCAGCTTTTTCTTCTTTATTAACATATAAGCACAACAGCAGTAATAACTACCAAAGTAATAATCTCTCACTGTCCTATTTTCTCCAATTAAATTAGTAATTCCAGACCTCTTGTATCACATTGTCTTCTGTTGTTATAGATCACAGGCCATCAAATTCAAGAATAAATTCTATGGGGTTGATTGTTGAAAAAAAAAGTGTGAGGCTATTGCCAATGGCAACAGATTTCTTTCAATGAGTTGGTTGCTGTGCACAACAGTCCCACTTGTCAAAAATCTGCCCCCTTGATGGCCACAGCCCATCTCCCATCAACAGTCTTTTCATTAGGCATATGTCTTGCTTATCCCAATTCCAAATGACAGGACAACTGTGACAAGTTCTCTCTGTCCTCAAAGGGAGAAATTTTGTAAAGAAAAAAAAAATAGATAAAATATTTCTGAAGTGTTACTCTGTAGCTTCTGATGTGAAGAATTCTTCTTGTAAAACAAAAGATCCCACTGCTGATAAAAGTAACAATTTCAGGAGGCTGAATTTGTCTCCCACAATCCCTGATAAGATCACCCCATACTACCAGAGACAATTGTTTTCTTTGCTGGCAATTTATATGAGTGTTCATGGAGTTTGGAATTACATGCCAGATAAGCCTGTCGTTTGTGGAAACACACACATCATCTCCCTTTATCTGTCCAAATATATTTATCTCAAGACACTTTCCTTGTTATAGATCAAAGATTGTTTCCTACCGTAAAAAATGAAGACTACAAACCTGGTGAGGGTGAGAAAATAGATCACCTACTAATATTAGTCTAAAAAGTAAATAAATTGCAGCCCATGGCTTCTTTGAAAAATGGCTTACATATTTTTTGTATGCTGTTTTCACAATCTGCTGTTGTTAGATGGATGCCTGCAATTTAAAATGGTATACTTTGGTGTTCAGATGTGTTATACTAAGAAGTAACAATGTTTATCGATAAATAAGTGCAGCCCAAATGTTACATGAGCTAGGTGCAACTTTCATACCTAGACAGCCGGTGTTCAGCGGCGACCCCTAGTGGCGAAAATAGAAATCTTCACGCCTAAATGCAGAATGACAAATATTAGGCTAATGAAACATCTCTCAGAATCAAAAAAAAACCTGAGACGTGATCAAATTGCTCCAAGATTTCTGATTCACCACCTTGTGTGAAGTCTCGAATTATTCGACTTCGTGATTCATGGCAAATAGCTTTGTTTTTCACTCCTTACTGAAATGTAAAGCAGTTTGGAACATGACAGCAATGGCATTGTAAGACGTTTTATTCTTGACAAACCAATGCATCGTGGAAGAAAAAAAAAAGTACAATTGCTGAAATAAAAATTAATTCAAATCACTTGATGAAAAGGAAAGTGGAACGTGTATGTAATTGCATTCCATTTAAGTCTCTTTCAAGTATTTCCACTTGCAGGTTCCTGTAGGCTCCCATTCATTTCTTTGTTATCATTAATTTGTGGTTTTATTCGACACTGAAGCTTTGTGACAGAATTGTCAGCTAATCTTTAAGTCATCTCCAGATGGAAAAAAATACACATCAGACAGATTGGAACAGGATTCGTTTATATCTCAGGGTGGGTGTAAAAAAAATAAAATAGAAGGGTGCTACATTTTTTTTTTTTTTGTTCTTTCCTGTAGTGGTTGATGATAGGAGATGATTTGCAACAGTTTATCGATCCTGGAATTTCACATCAAGTACACTCGATTGTCCTTTACTAACAAAGTATCATTGGTGTACTTGGTTTTCACCACATCCACCCTAAAAAGTCGCATTCGGTCCTTGTAAGTAGTGCTAAGAACAGCCCATAATAAGGTTTACCTGATAAACTGATACAAGGAAAGTACAACTTTGTACTCAATGTCATTTTCAAAGGCACCTGAAACTATACATTTATAGACACAAATAATGATGCATACAGGATAGATAGATAGATAGATAGATAGATAGATAGATAGATAGATAGATAGATAGATAGATAGATAGATAGATAGATAGATAGATAGATTATAGAAGGCTAGATAGAAGTATAAATAGATAAAATATTGGATATATAGATAATAGATAGATTATAGAAGGGTAGATAGATAGATAGATAGATAGATAGATAGATAGATAGATAGATAGATAAAATATTGGATATATAGATAATAGATAAATAGATTATAGAAGGATAGATAGATAGATAGATAGATAGATAGATAGATAGATAGATAGATAGATAGATGTGTATATATATATATTTACATTATAATTCTATACATTATAAACAGTATAAAATGTATTTGTATATGCAAATATAAATGTATAGTTTCAGGCCCCTTAGAAGATGACATTATATACAAAAACATAAAAGTGCCCACCTTAAACATAACTATCTATATATATATATTAATATCTATATTTTTTTATGTATTTATTAATTTATTTAAGGTGGGCACTTTTATAGTTTTGCATATAATGTCATCGTTTGTCATCACCTTAAATAAGTATAATTATATATATGTGTATATGTGTGTATATATATATATATATATATATATATATATATATATATATATATATTGGGCACTTTAATATCCTCCCAGCCACACTTTGGGAGTGGGGCTACACATAAAGTGCTCATGCTGCCAGCTCTGGTGCATCTATTCTACATTTGCAGCATCCCAAAAACGAATATTTAAATCGTCCTGCACAAATAGATGTACATTTTAGAACTATAATGGCTGAAGAATAAATAAGGGTCTCCGACAGAACTGTCAACTTATCTAGATAGAAAAGAAACACACACAAACATCAGGCGGATTCAAATAAGATTCCACTTATATCTCAGGGTGGAAAAATATTAAACGGTGCTGAATATTTTCGGCACTACCCTGTAGCAGATGATAGGAGATGATTTGCAACAGTTTTATTGATCTTGGGATTTCACATCAAGTACACTCAATCGTCCTTTAATTATAAATGAGGACTATTATCGGTGTACTTCGTTCTCACCACATCCACTCTAAGAAAAAAAAAAAGTTGCATTTTGGTCAAACTAATCATTGCTTGTAACAATTGCCATTAGTAGCCCGTCAGAAGATTTAAACTGATTAGCAACTTAGCCAATGCATGTACAGTATATGATAGTTGTGGAAATAATGGAATTTCTAAAAAGACCTATTTATACATATAACTCTCTGAATAGTTTCAGATACCTATATGTGAGTAAGATACACATTACACATATTTCACAGATACTTATGTGTGTGACTAATATATATATATATATATATAGATATATGAATAGATGCATATGATACATTTGAGTGTGTAATTTTTGAATTTTAATAATTATTATATATATATATATATATATAACTCACATGAACTACACTTTAGGGTTCTAGTTATTTTGACAAC